>NC_069446.1:2915811-2920811 GCF_026875155.1 Cherax quadricarinatus
GTAATGAACTCCAAGGTAGTTCTGGTCACAATCATGACCAATTTTACAAAAAATAATAAACCATCTACACGTCTACCACCCGGTCACAACTGTATATATATATATATATATATATATATATATATATATATATGTTATATATTATATATATAATATATATATATATATATATATATAAGTTTTCTTCTTCTCTTTTTTAGTAAATGTCTACAGGAGAAGGGGTTACTAGCCCATTGCTCCGGCATTTTAGTCGCCTCATACGACACGCATGGCTTACGGAGGAAAGATTCTTTCCACTTCCCCATGGACAATAGAAGAAATAAAGAAGAACAAGAGCTATTTAGAAAAAGGAGAAAAACCTAGATGTATGTATATATATATATGCATGTGAGTGTCTGTGAAGTGTGACCAAAGTGTAAGTAGGAGTAGCAAGATATCCCTGTTATCTAGCGTGTTTATGAGACAGAAAAGAAACCAGCAATCCTACCATCATGCAAACAGTTACAGGTTTCTGTTTCACAGTCATCTGGCAGGACGGTAGTACTTCCCTGGGTGGTTGCTGTCTACCAACCAACTACCTAGGGAAAACTGTAGTGTAAAGCACCCTTCTGGCAAGACAGTGATGGAGTGAATGATGGTGAAAGTTTTTCTTTTTCGGGCCACCCTGCCTTGGTGGGAATCGGCCAGTGTGATAATAAAAAAAATAATATTATATATATATATTATATATATATATATATAATATATATATATATATAATATATATATATATATATATTATATATATATATATATATATATATAGAAATCACATCATCGGAGGGTGTCCAACAAGGAGATCCTCTTGCACCATTTCTCTTCTGTATAGCAGTTAGGGAAATCACAGTCAGACTGACCAGCGAGCTAAACATCTGGTTCCTAGATGATGGCACACTAGCAGGTACAAAGGACTCCCTCCTACATGACCTTACACAGGTAATGACACGGGGACAGGAAATGGGTCTCATTCTGAATCCATCCAAATGTGAAATCATCTCAGTCAGTCAACAAGTGATAAATGCAGTGAGATCAAAACTACCAGGAGCAGCAGTCATTGCCCCCACAAATAGTGTCTTGCTAGGAGCACCTCTGGGAAGCAATGCCATTGACACAATTCTCAGGAAGAAATTGGAAGAGTTAAGGAGAATGGAACAACGAATAGGCAATCTGGACACCCACGATGCCTTGTACCTTCTCACAAAGTGCTTGAGTCTGCCCAGGTTGACATATTTCCTAAGATGTGCACCTTCTTATGATAACCCTATACTGCACGAATATGACAGTATTCTGAGGCAAATTTTTACGAAAGTACTTAACCTTACTCTAGAAGACGGGCAGTGGAACCAAGCTACACTTCCAGTCAGACTAGGAGTCATTGGTGTCCACAAGTCATCACAGATTGCGTTACCTGCTTTTCTGTCCTCGTGTATTGCATCCAGAGAGCTTGTAGCAGCGATTCTCCCTGAACATCTTAGGGACAAGATTGGAGTCCAGGACCAAAAATTCATTGACGGAGCAATGATCTGGGATAATCTAACGGGCTCTGAAACCAGACCTGCTCCACCAACAACTACAAACAATCGCACTGGGATGGTCCAATAGTGGAAAATATAGCCTCAACAATGCTTCAGAGTGTGTCAGGGAAGGACAGAGCCCGCCTCCTGGCAGTGAGAGCCCCTCATGCTGGGGACTTTCTGTTGGCTGTTCCCAACTCCAGCCTTGGCACACGCCTCGACCCACAGACCATCCGCATCGGTGTTGGCCTTCGACTTGCCGCCCCTATTCTCGCCGAACACAGGTGTATTTGTGGCAGTGAAGCAGCAGACCGATTCGGGTACCATGGTCTTGTGTGCCGTAAATCCGAGGGAAAGATTGGAATACATGAGGAGGTTAATAACATTATCAAAAGGAGCCTCACAACAGCTGGATGCCCAGCAGTAAGGGAGCCACCCCAACATGCAGATCTGATGACGCCAAAAGCGTCAGATGGTATCACCCTCAAGCCGGACAGATGGGAAGCAGTGGTGTGGGACTATACATGTGCATCTACCTTGGCTGATACCTATCTCCAATACACCAGGGAGGAAGGAGGGGCAGCTGCCAGCTTCAGGAGTCCCCAAAAGTCAAGAAAATATGGAGAACTTGCCCATCATTACATGTTTGTTCCCATAGGCTCAGAGACCCTTGGCTCATGGGGAAAGAGTGCATCTAAATTCCTTAAGGAGCTGGGAAAAAGACTCATCGGGGTAACTAGGGATCCCAGGATAGCTAGTTTTCTGTTCCAGCGGCTCAGTGCGGCTGTTCAAAGGGGTAATGCCTGCTGTATTTTGGGCACACGCCCCAGCTCTGAGGAGCTGGATGAGATTTTCGCCTTATAATCGGTGATACACACGTAACAACATGTACCATATATGCCACCTTTATATCAACAATGTATCTCTTAAATCTTCTGTACCATATTGTATATATATATATATGTCGTGCCGAATAGGCAGAATTTGCGATCTTGGCTTAAATAGCAACGCTCATCTTGCCATATAAGACAAGTGAAAATTTGTGTATGCAATTATTTCGCCAAAATCATTCTGAACCTAACGAAAAAAATATATTTGATAGTGTTTGTTTAGTATTAAATTACGGTACCCGTATTTAAAATATATTTAGTTGGGATAGGCTAAAATAAATTGTTCTCGTTATAATAAGGTCAGGTAAGTTTTCTAAGATTCTTTTGGTGGAAAATTAAATTTTTTTACATTAACATTAATGAAAAAACATATCTTTAAACGTATAAGAGAAAATTTCAGAAAGGACTTAATTTTAAATGAGTTCTTGCTAATTGACCAGTTTTACATATCGGCACGACATATATATATATATATAATATATATATATATATATATAATATATATATATATATATATATATATATATATATATATGTATATATATATATATATATATATATATATTATATTATATATATATATAATATATATATATATATATAAAATATATATATATATAATATAATATATATATATAATATATATATATATATATATATATATATATATATATATATATATATATATTATATATATATATATATTTCACAGATGACTGAAAACAGAAACCTGTAACTGTTTTGCATGATGGTAGGATTGCTGGTGTCTTTTTCTGTCTCATAAACACGCTAGTTAACAGGGATATCTTGCTACTCCAACTTACACTTTGGTCACACTTCACAGACATGCACATGCATATATATATACATACATCTAGGTTTTTCTCCTTTTTCTACATAGCTCTTGTTCTTCTTTATTTCTTCTATTGTCCATGGGGAAGTGGAAAAGAATCTTTCCTCCGTAAGCCATGCGTGTCGTATGAGGCGACTAAAATGCCGGGAGCAATGGGCTAGTAACCCCTTCTCCTGTAGACATTTACTAAAAAAGAGAACAAGAAAAACTTTATAAAACTGGGATGCTTGAATGTGCGTGGATGTAGTGCAGATGACAAGAAACAGATGATTGCTGATGTTATGAATGAAAAGAAGTTGGATGTCCTGGCCCTAAGCGAAACAAAGCTGAAGGGGGTAGGGGAGTTTCGGTGGGGAGAAATAAATGGGATTAAATCTGGAGTATCTGAGAGAGAGCAAAGGAAGGGGTAGCAGTAATGTTGAATGATCAGTTATGGAAGGAGAAAAGAGAATATGAATGTGTAAATGCAAGAATTATGTGGATTAAAGTAAAGGTTGGATGCGAGAAGTGGGTCATAATAAGCGTGTATGCACCTGGAGAAGAGAGGAATGCAGAGGAGAGAGAGAGATTTTGGGAGATGTTAAGTGAATGTATAGGAGCCTTTGAACCAAGTGAGAGAGTAATTGTGGTAGGGGACCTGAATGCTAAAGTAGGAGAAACTTTTAGAGAGGGTGTGGTAGGTAAGTTTGGGGTGCCATGTGTAAATGATGATGGGAGCCCTTTGATTGAACTTTGTATAGAAAGGGGTTTAGTTATAGGTAATACATATTTTAAGAAAAAGAGGATAAATAAGTATACAAGATATGATGTAGGGCGAAATGACAGTAGTTTGTTGGATTATGTATTGGTAGATAAAAGACTGTTGAGTAGACTTCAGGATGTACATGTTTATAGAGGGGCCACAGATATATCAGATCACTTTCTAGTTGTAGCTACACTGAGAGTAAAAGGTAGATGGGATACAAGGAGAATAGAAGCATCAGGGAAGAGAGAGGTGAAGGTTTATAAACTAAAAGAGGAGGCAGTTAGGGAAAGATATAAACAGCTATTGGAGGATATATGGGCTAATGAGAGCATAGGCAATGGGGTCGAAGAGGTATGGGGTAGGTTTAAAAATGTAGTGTTGGAGTGTTCAGCAGAAGTTTGTGGTTACAGGAAAGTGGGTGCGGGAGGGAAGAGGAGCGATTGGTGGAATGATGATGTAAAGAGAGTAGTAAGGGAGAAAAAGTTAGCATATGAGAAGTTTTTACAAAGTAGAAGTGATGCAAGGAGGGAAGAGTATAAGGAGAAAAAGAGAGAGGTTAAGAGAGTGGTGAAGCAATGTAAAAAGAGAGCAAATGAGAGAGTGGGTGAGATGTTATCAACAAATTTTGTTGAAAATAAGAAAAAGTTTTGGAGTGAGATTAACAAGTTAAGGAAGCCTAGAGAACAAATGGATTTGTCAGTTAAAAATAGGAGAGGAGAGTTAGAGGTATTGGGAAGATGGAGGGAATATTTTGAGGAATTGTTAAATGTTGATGAAGATAGGGAAGCTGTGATTTCGTGTATAGGGCAAGGAGGAATAACATCTTGTAGGAGTGAGGAAGAGCCAGTTGTGAGTGTGGGGGAAGTTCGTGAGGCAGTAGGTAAAATGAAAGGGGGTAAGGCAGCCGGGATTGATGGGATAAAGATAGAAATGTTAAAAGCAGGTGGGGATATAGTTTT
>NC_069446.1:2925811-2982295 GCF_026875155.1 Cherax quadricarinatus
TGGGGCTCAACAGCAATTAACCATCTCAGACCACTAATTACCCAACAAAAGGCTGCAGTTAGAATGATAACAAATTCTCACTACAGGCAACACACTCCACCAATATTCAAAACACTCAACCTACTCACCATACAGAACATCCATACTTATTATTGCACCTATTACATACATAGAACACTTAACTCTGATATTAACCCTCCCCTCAAACATCTCCTTGCCAACCTCAACAGAACACATGACCATAACACAAGGCACAGATCACTCTTTGATGTTCCTCGTGTCCATCTCACGCTATGCAAAAACTCAATGCACATAAAAGGCCCTAAAATCTGGAATTCATTACCTGTAAATATAAAAGAAACACTACCTGTTTATAAATTCAAGTCTCTTCTCCAAGATCACTTACTCACCCAAAACCAAATAAATACTGAATAACTGAACCTTATAAATTGTATATCCTATATGTTACTCACAATTATATCACACAAATGTTAAACCTAGGACCCAATCTAACTTTATTATTTTTTTAAATACACTACCTAACAGAATACTCCATTCGACTGAATGTACAGCAATGCATGCAACCATATGACCTGTCTTTGTAATACTCATTTGTGCTTTATAGTTATCCGTTTACAATAATGTATTTTTGTACCTCTGTTTGTATGCTTAAATTACTAAATAAATAAATAAATAAGAAGATGCAAGGTGGCATGGAGGCAGCCGGGGCGAACTTGTTGCTACTGCAACCGAATATGTGTTTCTCATTAGTAGTCAACTACTGTTTTAATTTGCCTAGCTGACAGTCCCATCCCGGGACTAATTATATATTCTTAAGTGATAATATTATATGATAATATTCACGATAAATAATGGACGCACTCATTTGTCTTATTCATCATCATCGTGTCGTTATTATATACCATTAAGTTACTGTGTATGATCATTATTAGAATCTAAGCTTTTGTACTGAAATAAATAACTAATTACTTACAATGGAAATAATCCAAGGACACCAATGTAAATTTGACTGACATTTTTTGGGGGGGTTAACCTAGGTAATTACACTATGTATGGTAATTGTAATAATATATACCTGTACCTAAATACACTTACTTTACTTGCTTACTTTTACTTACTTATTCATACCTGCTTACTTTTGCTTATTTGCTAACATTTCCTTACCTGCTAACTTTCCTTACTTTTAATTTTTTTACTCTTTTTTTTTTTTGCCTCAGTAGTCACGCGAGACATTTTTTCCTACACACAAACATATTTTCTTTAATTTTCTGACGCCACATTATTATTATAAACAATTACCACAGACATTAAACTTAACACTGAATCTCTTTTCCTCACTTTTGGAGTACAGACACCATATATAAATATGTAATTACAGTGCATAGGCTCGTCTTTTTCGTGATACCATCTATTTACTATAGTAAATAAGTTTTTTTGGTACAGGTACACATAAATACAAGTATCATACATAGTGTAAATTACCCAGGATAACCCGCCCCAAAAAAGTCAAGATTTAAGTGACTTATTTGAATATATCGATTTTTTTTTGTGAAGATGGCACAGCATCAATATATTCATTTTATCGTAGAGTCGACCATGTGTATTTTTAGGGTCTCGATTTTGTCGATAATTATACATATGAAGGTAAAGGGGGGAGGGAAATATATTTTGTTCCCTGGGTGAAAATAACTGTACCTTGGTTCATACTTGGGTGTCATTGTGATGGAGAAGCTGCGGAACCATTTCAGCAGGATTCACCTTGCCCAGGGCGGGGATAAAGTGTATAAGGATGAATGTATGTTCTGCTTTGACACGCCGGTGAGTATTTGTCTAGAAAAAAAACGAATTTGTTGTAATGGGTGGTGATTAGCTCGGAATTTTTGGTCTCCTGGGATGGCTGGAGGTTTTGAACGGTACCTGGGTTGTTCCCCGGTCTATGTGTATTTTACCTGAATGATTAGGTCAGGTTTTGTTATTTGTTTAATTGATATGTTAAAATGTCAAATTATCCTTCGTAGACCGATTTTGTAATGGCTGTAATTGCATTTTCAAGGTGAGGAAACAAAACCAGTGTGGTACTAGGGGGAGTAAATACAGTTTTGTAGTACCTATTGTAGGTGGTCATGCCTCAATACCTTGTATTATACAGCAGTATTATTATTAATACAATGAAAACTAAACGCTAAACCCACAAGGGTCATATAGGCTGCATATACAACAATAAAGGAGTGGAATTATTACCTACATGTCAGAGTCCTGTCATGAGCTAGTTCAGGAACAGAACTTTGCAAGAAGGTTAAATAAATTATTTAGACAAGTACACTTAAGCACAATTATTATACATAGTATAAATTACCTAGGATAACTCAAACATGTCAGTGACTTATTTCCATTGGAGTCCTAATAAATGAAGCTACAGAAAGGGAGGAAAGTGATTTCCTGTACACTTAACATTGGTGTACCTATTATTATAAGCTGATTTTTCTGTTTAATGTTCTTGTAAATAACTCGGTTCACTTTATTTTTATTGTACCTCTTTACTGTGATGATTTTCAAGCAGTTGGGTTAGTTGTTTTAACATTTAAGGTTATAGCCATGATTAATTTCTGCTGTACCTTAAAGCAAAGCTTTAAATAATAAGATATTACAGGGACCCAATGGAAATAAGTCACTGTCTAACCTAGGTAATTTACACATATGTTAATGTATCCTGATTATAATCATCTAAATTTGTATATCTGTACTTATGCATAACTGTACCTAAATAAACTTATATACTACAAATCACCCAGAAGAAAATGGTGAGATTCATCCTGGACCTGAGTGCAAGAGAACATGCAGACCAGGATGAGTTACAATAATTGGATATGCTGAATGTTGAAGAGAGAGTAAATCAACGAAAGTTAAATTATGTTCTTAATGTACATTGACTTTTTTTGGATTATCCTAGATAATTTACACTATGATGATTGTACTTAGGTGTACCTGTGCCTCAATAAACTTACTTATTTTTCTACCTTTATCCATTTAGACTGAGAATTCCTGCTGTTTTTTTTTATATAAAATGATGATGTTTATTTTGATTTTAGTTATATTTCTAATTTAAGTAATCCATTTACATAGGTAATGAAGTACAGAAAAGTTTTGTAATATAATTGTAAATACAGTATGTTTCATGTAGTCCAATACAAACATGAAATTTTATGATGACTAAACCAAGGGTATCCCTATTGTGTTACATTTCACATTAAATTAGACGTAGCATAGACAGTACGTATTGTAAACATGAAAAAATCTCGCCATATTTCTTGTTTAACAGTTCAAGTAAAATAAAAGTAAAACTTGTATACTGTAGTGGTGATAAATAGATTATTTTAAGTTTGGCATTCATTGATATAAAATAAAAAATTTATGAGGCCCAAGACACTGCCTTGTAGTACCATAATGTTTATAGGCAAAGTATTTAATGAAGCCATTATGTTCTCTTGTTAGTTCTGTATGTCGGTTGTGCTAAGCATTCACTGGAATATCTTCTATACTTAACACTATATCACAGTAATACTGTGATATTAAATATTAATGGTATCAAAGGTGGAAGGACAATTCTTAAAATGTACTTCCTCTAATATGGCCATATACTTGGATGAAGAAACAAAAGTGGCAGGAAGATGCAGCATTGTTACCATATATGTTTTATTTTTGATGCACTTGGGTATTTCAAGCAATGCTTAAAAAATGCTGAAGTGAAAATGATTTGGTGCAAATAATTGCTTCCTAGCATGAACCAATAGGATTTTAACTTTGTTTGTCTGTACTGTACCTCAAGGAGAATATTAAGATACCTAACTCAGAAATTACTTAGAGAACGTGTTACTCAAACTTAAAAAATAAAGTAGTGTTCCCCAAGTTAAATACTCTTGTACTCTCATCAGCACACAACCCAACACACTATAGAAACCTACAGTATCTCCACGAATATTACAGCTTAACACTCCTTTTTCTTGGACAACCCAATTAATGCAACTTTCTTGAAGTTGCATCTTCGTCATGCATGGTATATACTTTTAGCACCTTTAGTTATTCACTCCTAATTAAAGTCTATTCAAAGTAATGAACAGAATTCTAGGCATTTCTGGTTGCTAGTACATGAGCTGTTAACATAACTTTTATGCTATGTGATTTTTAGAAAATAATTTTTTTTTTTTTTTTACACAGGGTTTGACAAGGTTAAGGATCATTAGCTTTATTGACAAGCTATTTACAGGTTAAGGATTCCTAACTTTATTGGCAAGCTAAGAGCTGTTACCTACATCAGCTCATTTGAAAGCATTTTTATTGTTATGAGACATACAAGTAGGGAACAGGATGAAGTTGGAGCCATCTGTGGGCCAGCATTTTCATTTGATCAACTGACTTTATCTCGTTGACATCATTATGCTGTACGAATGTGTTCCATACTCGAGTCATCCTGGGTATATAGGATCTCAGATGGAGTGAAGTTCTGGAGAAGGGTACAGCCAGAGTGAAGTTGCTGCTTTCTGCCCGTCTTGTGGCATAAAAGCTTGTTTCATGCTGTCCTTGAAGTGGATCAAAGTGTGGTATTTTGACAATATTGGCCTTGTACATAACAGTAAGGCCACCCACATCCCTCCTATGTTGAAGGCTCTATTAGTAGTATCCCAAATTTACCTTTTCTCAACTTATTCTATTTTATACATATTACTCCCTAATGAATGTTCTGTACATTTTATTGCTCTTAATTACAGAATTTATTGAAAAAGTTGTGTAATTACTATAATTAAATTGATAGAAGCTATAATGTATCTGGAATTACTTTGTAATTCCAGATACATTATACTTTGATTTAGTTAGGAAAAGAAATGTCTTAATGTACAATATCTTTCAACAGGAGAGTGAGACGGGGTTGTATGTTTGTTTGAACACTTTTCTTGGGTGGAGCAAAGAACATGTTGGACATTATTCAAACCAGACGGGGAACCGTGTCTTCTTGCATCTCAGACGGCATAAAAAGGAGGTAGGACTCTACTGTTACTTTCAGAATGGACTTGTAATGAAATGATCACTGCTTTGATACATAATGAGTATACAGGATCACATAAGATTTAATTCAGTTATCTGCAATATTTATAGAATTCATTTCCATTGAAAAGCAAAGTTAAGCTGTTTTCAAATTTCACTATATAACAGATGGATTAATACAGAGTTCTTCATTGCATAATACTTGCTGTATTAAATAGAATTAAATAATTTTAGCTTTTGGCATTCAGTAAACAAGTTTAATAAGACATTCATTTTATATTTTGCATTACATGTACTAGCTTCCACCTGAGAAGGAAATGGAGCCAGAGAAAAAGATTGCCCGGCTAGCAATTGGTGTAGAAGGTGGCTTCAACCCTGATGCTAACAAGAAGAGGTATGAATATGAGGAACAGAACTCACTGGTGATCCTTCCCGAGTTTGATATCATATCGCTACCCAGTGCAGACCTACCAGAAATTGTAAGTTTACCTTGTATAGTTTTTCAGATGTTATGTTGAAATTTTAATATAATATTTGTCAATGTGATACAGACTATAATTGTAGCTTAGGTATTACCTGGAGACGAGTATACCTGGAGAGGGTTTCGGGGGTCAACACCCCCATGGCCTCGTCTGTGACCAGGCCCCATGGTGGATCAGGGCCTGATCAACCAGGCTGTTACTGTTGGCCACACACAACCCAACGGAATAATGATATGAATGAATTGGAAACCATAAAAATAGTAAAAAAGATAAATACAGAATAATGAGACCTTTGCAAAAAAAAACTTACCAGTACAGTACAGTGGACCCCCGCATAACGATTACCTCCGAATGCTACCAATTATGTAAGTGTATTTATGTAAGTGCATTTGTACGTGTATGTTTGGGGGGTCTGAAATGGACTAATCTATTTCACAATATTTCTTATGGGAACAAATTCGGTCAGTACTGGCACCTGAACATACTTCTGGAGTGAAAAAATATCGTTAACCGGGGGTCCACTGTATATAAATTTTAAACATTACAGCAAGCACTGATTTTTGTGCCACCTCACCAAGACATTTCCCCATGATGACTTTCTCTTGCTGTCATTGTAAATTTCATTTGAAGTAAAATCTCAGCTATTAATAACATGCCTTTTATTTTCGTTACTTTGTAATTCCCAGATTAGTCTTCCATGAATTCTGCCTAAAGCGTTCAGGACTTGTAATTAAATACAGTTGAAAAACTTATTTCTTGAACAATTTTAATGTGTTATACTGTAATAGATTTTATGTATTGTACCAGAATTTGTTGATAAAAACTCAACTAAACTGTTTGCTGATTAGAAGGTGTGTGTACCCAAATGTTTTATTCATTTCTCCCTAATTTTTTACTTCCAAGAAGTCTTCTCAGAGACAAGCTTATATCTGCAAATAAGTGTTCTCCTGCTTATCTGCCAGTTTACCATTTTTTTTTCAAATGGATGGCCTTAGTTTTCCAAATTCTTTTAAAATCAATACAGTCCTCTCACATGTAAACAACCTGCTGTTTGTATATCATATTTTAATTCCCTTAGTTTGTAATGTTTCTTTTACCAGCATTGCAAATAATTTGCCATTTCATTGTTTAAAATTTAAATTTCAGTCACATTTTTAAGTACACCTTTGTGACACTATACAGTACTATAAACATAATTTTGTGTTTATGTATGATAGGCAAGAGTATTTTAATTATATTGTAGTTATAAATTTTAATTTAAAAAACTATTGTTAATATATTTATTTTAACAATGTAAACATTGTCTTAGTGTTAATGGTATTTCTTGAAACAGGTTCAGCAGAGTGTAGTAAGTATTTTGAAAGCAGAGTCTGCTCTTCACTTGGCTGAAGTTGAGGCAGCATCTGGTGCCTGGGATGGGGAAGTGCGGCAGATCACTAAGCATGCAGATTCTTTGAAGCAGCTTGATAATGGAGTCAAGGTATGCCTGTTGTGTATTACATGGTTAGGCAGGTGGTTTGGTGGTTGGAGAGTTGGTTATTCACTAATGACTATGGCAGGCCAGTTAGCCATGGTTATTATAGCATAATAAAAGGGATCCCCTATTGTCCATACATTTTACTCTGGCTATTATTAATAATTTAACATAGTAGTTGAAAGTTAAGACACGTGCAACATCTGGATATCTTTATTGTAGACGTTTCGCCATCCAGTGGCTTTATCAATATAGATTCTAGGACATAATTAGAAGACACATTTTGTTGAAAATAAGAAAAAGTTTTGGAGTGAGATTAACAAGTTAAGGAAGCCTAGAGAACAAATGGATTTGTCAGTTAAAAATAGGAGAGGAGAGTTATTAAATGGAGAGTTAGAGGTATTGGGAAGATGGAGGGAATATTTTGAGGAATTGTTAAATGTTGATGAAGATAGGGAAGCTGTGATTTCGTGTATAGGGCAAGGAGGAATAACATCTTGTAGGAGTGAGGAAGAGCCAGTTGTGAGTGTGGGGGAAGTTCGTGAGGCAGTAGGTAAAATGAAAGGGGGTAAGGCAGCCGGGATTGATGGGATGAAGATAGAAATGTTAAAAGCAGGTGGGGATATAGTTTTGGAGTTGTTGGTGCAATTATTTAATAAATGCGTGGAAGAGGGTAAGGTACCTAGGGATTGGCAGAGAGCATGCATAGTTCCTTTATAAAGGCAAAGGGGACAAAAGAGAGTGCAAAAATTATAGGGGGATAAGTCTGTTGAGTATACCTGGTAAAGTGTATGGCAGAGTTATTATTGAAAGAATTAAGAGTAAGACGGAGAATAGGATAGCAGATGAACAAGGAGGCTTTAGGAAAGGTAGGGGGTGTGTGGACCAGGTGTTTACAGTGAAACATATAAGTGAACAGTATTTAGATAAGGCTAAAGAGGTCTTTGTGGCATTTATGGATTTGGAAAAGGTGTATGACAGGGTGGATAGGGGGCAATGTGGCAGATGTTGCAGGTGTATGGTGTAGGAGGTAGGTTACTGAAAGCAGTGAAGAGTTTTTACGAGGATAGTGAGGCTCAAGTTAGAGTATGTAGGAAAGAGGGAAATTATTTCCCAGTAAAAGTAGGCCTTAGACAAGGATGTGTGATGTCACCGTGGTTGTTTAATGTATTTATAGATGGGGTTGTAAGAGAAGTAAATGCGAGGGTCTTGGCAAGAGGCGTGGAGTTAAAAGATAAAGAATCACACGTAAAGTGGGAGTTGTCACAGTTGCTCTTTGCTGATGACACTGTGCTCTTGGGAGATTCTGAAGAGAAGTTGCAGAGATTGGTGGATGAATTTGGTAGGGTATGTAAAAGAAGAAAATTAAAAGTGAATACAGGAAAGAGTAAGGTTATGAGGATAACAAAAGATTAGGTGATGAAAGATTGGATATCAGATTGGAGGGAGAGAGTATGGAGGAGGTGAATGTATTCAGATATTTGGGAATGGACGTGTCAGCGGATGGGTCTATGAAAGATGAGGTGAATCATAGAATTGATGAGGGGAAAAGGGTGAGTGGTGCACTTAGGAGTCTGTGGAGACAAAGAACTTTGTCCTTGGAGGCAAAGAGGGGAATGTATGAGAGTATAGTTTTACCAACGCTCTTATATGGGTGTGAAGCATGGGTGATGAATGTTGCAGCAAGGAGAAGGCTGGAGGCAGTGGAGATGTCATGTCTGAGGGCAATGTGTGGTGTGTATATAATGCAGAGAATTCGTAGTTTGGAAGTTAGGAGGAGGTGCGGGATTACCAAAACTGTTGTCCAGAGGGCTGAAGAAGGGTTGTTGAGGTGGTTCGGACATGTAGAGAGAATGGAGCGAAACAGAGTGACTTCAAGAGTGTATCAGTCTGTAGTGGAAGGAAGGCGGGGTAGGGGTCGGCCTAGGAAAGGTTAGAGGGAGGGGGTAAAGGAGGTTTTGTGTGCGAGGGGCTTAGACTTCCAGCAGGCATGCGTGAGCGTGTTTGATAGGAGTGAATGGAGACAAATGGTTTTTAATACTTGACGTGCTGTTGGAGTGTGAGCAAAGTAACATTTATGAAGGGGTTCAGGGAAACCGGCAGGCCGGACTTGAGTCCTGGAGATGGGAAGTACAGTGCCTGCACTCTGAAGGAGGGGTGTTAATGTTGCAGTTTAAAAACTGTAGTGTAAGGCACCCTTCTGGCAAGACAGTGATGGAGTGAATGATGGTGAAAGTTTTTCTTTTTCGGGCCACCCTGCCTTGGTGGGAATCGGCTAGTGTGATAATAATAAAAAAAAAAATTAGAAGACAGTAGAACTATATACAAAAGACGAAGTAATCAGTCCCTCAGCCTTGGAGTTAGTGTTTACAGCATCGTGGTGGTGGAGAATCTGGAGCAAAGGCAAGAAGACAGGCAGTTATATAGGCGTCAGTGGATAAGGACGTGTAGCAGATGAGGGCATAGTTAGTGGTAGACGAGATTCCCCAGTGGAAGTAGGTCCTACCCAAAGGGATGGGTTAGTTGTAGCAGCCATGAAGAAGGTCTTGTAGATGTCCTCTGAACCAAGATTCCATAATGTTGCAGTGTCTGACAAGTTGTACAAGAAAGGTATAAAATACCAACAATATATTGTCGGTATTTTATACCTTTCTTGCACTACTTAGTAGTTGTCTGCATAATCCTGGCCATCACACTGTCCTTGCAGTGACTGCTTTTCTTCATTAAGTTTTCCATTACTAGTGCCTATGTTTTTTTTTTTTTTTTCTCCCTTAAAGCAAGCAATACTCTAATATTCTTCAATTTACTAAATCAGTTGCAGTTTAATGTAGACAAATGCAAAGTTCTAAGCCTTGGAAAAAATCATGGCACTTATACACTAAGTAATGTAGATCTTAAATACTCTCAATTCAAAAAAGTTCTGACATTCTGGGTTACACTAATTAAAAGCCAAGACGACAATATCATAAGGTTCACAATAATGTGAATACTCAATTCATTGGCTTCCCATCAAGAAGTAATTAAACAACGAGAGATTCTAAGGTAATACATCAACTCTGTATAATTCTCGTTAGGCCTCGATGTAGATACGTGCCCCGTTCTTTCACTGTATTGGAGAATGGACATCAGTGCTTGGGAAATCAGAGAATTACAATGTTGATCCCATGGATAAGAAATATTTCCTATAAGGATAGACTGAGGGCACTGAATCTGCACTTCGGTTACCCAGACTTAGTCCTGGAGGTAGGAAGTGCAGTGCCTGCTCTCCAAAAGAAGGGTGGGGATATTTGCAGTTTGGAGGGGCACTGGAACAGTAGTATCGGCATGTCTTTGATGAGACAGTGATGGTGAATTATGATGAAAGCATTTATTTTGGGTCACCTTACCTTGGTGGGAAATAGAAAAAAAATTATAGAAAGTGTATAAATGGAAAACAGGAATAAATAAAGGGAATGTAAATAATGTACTAGATATGTATACCTAACCAAGAAAGGGCTCTTAGCAGTGGGTTCAAGATGGAAAAATTTTGATTTAGAAAGGATACAGGAAAGCATTGGTTTGGTATTAGAAGTACGAATGAGTGGAACAAACTCGCGAGTAGTGTCATTGAGGTGAAAACCTTGTGTATCTTTAAAAACAGTGTAGACAAGTATGTGGGTGGGTGCGAGTTGGATCTGCCTAGCCTGACCCAGTAGGCCTGCAGCAGTGCTCCTCTTTATGTTCTTGAGTAGATATTTACTAGTATACACTTCAATATTTATTCAGATTCACTAACTTGTCTTCAAGGCTACTAATATATCACTCCTGGCATTTTTGCCATTAATCTGAATTAAGACTATTCATTATGGAAAATACCTAAAAATCATGAAAAATTACCTAAAAATAACAGTTATCAAAAATAACAAGAAATGACTAAAAACTTATGAGAAATATCAAAGAATTTGGAAAAATAACCATAAATCATGAAAAATAAATAATTACCTCAAAAAATTATGCCAATTGAAGTACTTTTGATGCTACTTAAGAATATGCACTTATAAAAAGAGACAGTTTTAGCATGATACAAGCCTGTTTTCTCTTGTGTTTCTTCCTGTCTGGTGCTCCTTTTATGGCACATTTATCTTGTAAAACTCTCATGACTATCTATGAAAGCTGTATATACAAGATTTTTTCATGTTTGTGGCGATAAATTGATCCAGCCAACAGTGTGATCATGACAGTTTTCCATTTTGAGAGAAAAAATTTTTTCGCCCCCAAAAATCCCTGAACATTTTTCACCATTTTCGGTCAGATTCTCAAAAATCATTGAAATCACACCAGGCGTACTATTTTCTATGCTGATTCAGAATATACACTTAAAAATGTAAAATGAGATTTTAGCATCATACAAGGCCTTAAATGCAGGGACTGTTTTGTTCTTGTGAGAATCTGGATTTATTTATATATGTTAGGTCAAAAAAATCCTCCTCCTCTTCCTCTCTGTCATCCATTGCCCACACTTTTTTTAATTAATTTATTTCTTTACTACTAGCAAGACGTATGTGTGTTAGTTATAATATAAATATATAATATACATATTTTCTAGGTTGTAGGTTAGTAGACAGCAACCGCCCAGGGAGGTACTACCGTCCTGCCAAGTGAGTGTAAAATGAAAGCCTGTAATTGTTTTACATGATGGTAGGATTGCTGGTGTCCTTTTTTTTCTGTCTCATAAGCATGCAAGATTTCAGGTACATCTTGCTATTTCTACTTAGGTCACACTACACATACATGTACAAGCATATACATGTATACACACCCCTCTGGGTTTTCTTCTATTTTCTTTCTAGTTCTTGTTCTTGTTTATTTCCTCTTATCTCCATGGGGAAGTGGAACAGAATTCTTCCTCCGTAAGCCATGCGTGTTGTAAGAGGCGACTAAAATGCCAGGAGCAAGGGGCTAGTAACCCCTTCTCCCGTATAAATTACTAAATTTAAACTTTCGTTTTTCTTTTTGGGCCACCCTGCCTTGGTGGGATACTGCCGGTTTGTTGAAAAAAAAAAATATATGCATATTTAAAATACAGCCTCTCCTCACTTAGCGACGTACTCATTTACTGATGCCTCGGACTTACGATGGGCTTTTTGACTAGTATGCATACCTAAATAATGTACTATATTAGAGCTGATTTGATCTATTCTGTTTATTACAATATACAGTACACTACTGTATAAACATTTTAAAAATATACCAGAAATTTTATAAATGGTGCCAAGGTGACATTAAAACAATATCAAAGATAGTTGACACAAACCCACTACCATTATAGTACGCTCCTCACTTAGCGACGAATTTATTTACCGACGTGGTCTTAGGAATGGAGCTCCATTGTTAAGTGGGGGAGGCTGTATAAAGAAATTTTTATAATTTATATAAGATTAAAATCTATTACCAAATGGGTAAATACCAGTAAACATAGTTCCCCAGCCAGCCCTAGTACTTTCCTTTGTTCATTTCTTAGGTTCCACCCAGTGGCTGGAAGTGTGAAGAGTGTGACAAAACTGATAACCTTTGGCTAAATCTCACTGACGGAAAAATTCTCTGTGGGAGAAGACAGCTGGATGGCTCTGGTGGTAATAACCATGCTCTTGAGCACTATGAAAAGACAAGTAAGTTTAACTTGTAATAACCTTTACAGTTTTTTCTTTCTAGGATTAAATTCTTTGTAGTCTTGACAGTGTGCATCTTTAGTGTTTTATTACTTTCCTCCTTGTTTATTTAAAGTCTAGAATGCGCTAAGGAATATGCCATCACAATTCTTGAAAGCCTTGAAATTTATTTTCCTATACCTTTAACAGAATGCATCTGTAGCTTTCTGTCAATAGATTGGTGTGAGTTTATCCTTGTAATAAATCTTAATTACATGATTTTAATGCCTGTCTATTTACTCATTTTGCAGTCATGTCTGGTATTTAACATGCAGTAACTTTTCAAAAATCGTCTCTCAGTATTTATACTATTTTATTTTTTAATGTTGGTTAAAATTATGGCTTTAGCTAACAGCACATAATTTGTATTGAGTTGTATGTTACATGAACTTTAACTGCACAATTGAGATACCTTTGCATCTAGTGTCTAATAAAGCTTTATCTTCAGCTTATGTATCAACTTTAATTGTTGTCGTTAGTTCTTTCCACATGCTTTACATGTAACTTTAAAAGTTAGCTTCCTTCCTCTCCTTTTTATCCATTCCACCAAATTAATTCATGGTTAACAACAACTTAGCCGGAAGTGTCCCCAACATTCAGGGACTTCAAATATTTATAAATAGTTCCATGGTTCTTTGTTTCCAGTGCCCCTTCTTGAACCAGCTCAACAAAATTGGAAAGGAAATATTTGAGGAATAGGAACTATTAACCCTTTCACTGTCTCTCGTGTACATCTACTTTACTGATGCCACCGTCTCTCACATAAATCTGTGTTTTAAGTACACTGCTCTCAAATATGCTATGATTGGTAAATTTTGGTTGTTTTAGTGGCTAGAATGCCTAGTGTTGATTTTGGACCATTTGAAAATTGTAATTTGTTGAATATTGTAACCAAATTTTGCATTTTTCGATCATTACCTTCAGATAGACTACTATTTCATTTTTTTTTTTTTTTTAAATTGTGACATTGTCATCTTGTAATTTTGGGGGCTGTGACAGTAATGGGGTTAAGAAACACTCAGGAAAACATAGTGCATTTTCACGTTCATAGCTGAGGATGGTGGTATGTTACCCCACAAAAATAAGTTAGTCTACTGGCCTACTGCTGTCACTAGGAGGCTGGGCTGTGGCATTAGTATTAGTGGCTCCATTATTGGAATAAACAACAGTTATGATGTTCCATCCCTAAAATAATTCCATGTGGATAAGATAGTAAGAGAATGATGGTACATAATTGCTCCCATATCTAAATTAGAAAAACTGAAAACAAAAGTACTTTCATACAAGTACATAAAAGGATATGAAAAATAGATGAATATTTCTCAGCACCATCAACATGAAGCATAGTTGTACATAGAAAAAAGGTGGTGCAATAAAGATACTTGGAATGGTCAATTCTTGGGGTAGTCATTCCTTCAGCCTGGTCCTAGACTAGAAAGTTCTCAGTGGTAGAACAACAGAATAGGGTTCATTGGAAATTTAATAAAATTGCATAATAAATTAAATACTAAATACAGAACACCACAAGCATGTGTCCCTACAGCTAAGAACATACAAATACCCCTAGGTAATCTCGCATGCTGTTTGGCATCTTTCTAATTCTTTTAAAATTCTTCAGTCATGTTAGTACCATATGCATTTGAACTTTTTTTTTTTTATTCCAGAGTACCCACTTTCTGTAAAGCTTGGCACAATCACACAAGATGGAAATGCTGATGTGTACAGTTATGATGAAGATGACATGGTTTTAGACCCAGATCTTGTGAAGCATTTGGCTGTAAGTAAATTTAGCAAAAAAGTTATTACTTGCAGAGATGTATGATTTTGATCATCCACAACTTCTTGTTGTGTAGTTCAAATTTTGCATCACTTTTTTTTTGTGAAATTTTTTTCAGTTTCTGTTTCTTTATTAGGTTTTTATCACTAATCTTTCAAATCGTAAAATTTTATGGAAGATTATTTTTAGCTTAAATAGACTGTATCCACATTGTTGACCCCATGTTAACTCAGCACTGTATCATTGGTAAAAATCTCTTCTTGATGCAGTAAATGCCTTCTAATGTTTGACACTTTTAACTGTTTTATGGTCCGACACATTAATCTATGTTACTGACACTGGTGTTCCTCACACAGAACCGGCTGACTCAGATAAGCTTGGAGTGGTAAATTTTGGACTAGATTTTAGAGGATGGGTCTGTGTAATGAGTGCTCACAGTATAAAAGACAAAAAATCATAACCCGTGTGGTGCATGGAAAAAGCAAAATTTGGACATAGTATTTGGTTTAAAATAGTGAATTTCAAGTGTTTTCTACGATGACTTGTATGTTTTATTGGCTGTTTTTTGGTATCATTTGATAGAATGGAAGGCAAGTTTAATATAGGAGAGGCTTGGGGATGTGATTAATGAATAGAGGAAATGTTGATTTAGTGTCGGAAATGTGTACAAAGTTTATTTTGGACACTGCTTTATAATTAGAATTTGTTTAATTTTTTTGTAAAATCAACTAAATTACCAAAGTTTTTTTTTTATTCTACTTTACATACACCCAATGAGGCTGTCCTTGCATGTCCATTGCTAAATTCAGGTGACAGATAAGACAGTTTGAATATCAGTTACCATAATTCTGCAAGTTCATATCTTGCAGAATAGGAGTGCAAACAAAATGTCTGGCAATGATTATACAGGCAACTACATACTTAAGGATGGAGAGCTCTCAGAAAGAAAAAAAATTTCAAACTTTTTAAGTGTAAATATATGGTGTAGTATAGGAAAAATACTACCACTTCCACAAGAGCTATTTCATGTCTTTTCAGCATTTCGGCATTAATGTAAAAGTGATGGAGAAAACAGAGAAGACTATGCTCGAATTAGAGATTGATTATAATCAGCGTGCGTGGGAGTGGTCTCGACTAACTGAATCAGGAGCAAAGCTTGTGCCAAAGTTTGGACCAGGTTTAACAGGTACAGTAATGTTTTGCATATGTTTGCTTTATAATACTATATGCACCAGTATAGAATTTGATACTTTTATCAAATATTCTATTATTTAAGCTGTAGAGAAAATTTCTTTAGTAATTTGAAAATCTATTTTGCTCGGTATAAGACATTGCACTGATTTGTAATTATTAGCGGTAGTACAGTTGACCCTCATTTAACAACCCAGGTTGGGATTAGACGAAAGTTTTAAGTGAAAAACATGTTCAGCAAAAAAAAATTTAAGCTAATTATGGGATTTGTAGGTTTTTATATTTCAGGTTTGTCAATGTACAGTATTTTCTATCGATCATTACATAAACTTGTACTGAAGTTTTTTGTTCGAGTGTCCTACTGCTAAAATTAAGTAGTTTTTCCCATTCAGTATCTGTCGTATTTTGTATTTAAGTTAAATAGATTGACCCATTTTGTTTTTAGTAGGTTAGTGAAAATATAAATTTGGTCTAATGACTATTATTGATTTTTATTTTTTAGGCCTGAAAAACCTTGGAAACTCATGCTATGTCAACTCTGTAATGCAAGTGCTATTCACCGTTCCGAGTTTTGTGGAGAGATTCTACAATCATGGAGAGACTATCAGAGGGGGTTACAAAGGCACTAACCCTGCAGAAGACTTCAATGTCCAAATGAGTAAACTTGCTCATGGCCTTCTGTCAGGAAAGTTAGTGTCAACATAAAGATTATTTTAAATTACTGTGCTTTATATACCAGATGTCTTTGGAAGCATGCAAATAGATTCTCTAGAATATTAGTGAAGATGGTGCAGCTGGATTTACAGGCCATATATGTAGCAGTTGTGTGAAGTAGGTTAGTAGCCATTTAACCCTTTCACTGTCTAGACCTCTGAAATTAATATTGATCCAAGTATCCACCTTTTTCCTAGGTAGTAGGTTGGTAGACAGCAACTGCCCAGGGAGGTACTACTGTCCTGCCAAGTGAGTGTAAAACAGAAGCCTGTAATTGTTTTACATGATGGTAGGATTGCTGGTGTCTTTTTTCTGTCTCATAAACATGCAAGATTTCAGGTATGTCTTGTTACTTCTACTTACACTAAGGGCGCACTACACATACATGTACAAGCATTTATATACATACCCCTCTGAGTTTTCTTCTATTTTCTTTCTAGTTCTTGTTTATTTCCTCTTATCTCCATGGAGAAGTGGAACAGAATTCTTCCTCCGTAAGCCATGCGTGTTGTAAGAGGCGACTAAAATGCCGGGAGCAAGGGGCTAGTAACCCCTTCTCCCGTATAAATTACAGTGGACCCTCGACTAACGCTATTAATCCATTCCTGAGAGCTCATCGTTAGTCAAAATAATCGTTAGTCAAGTTAATTTTCCCTATAAGAAATAATGGAAATCAAATTAATCCGTGCAAGACACCCAAAAGTATTGAAAAAAAAACATTTTTAACACATGAAATATTAATTTTAATACACACAAACTAAAGAAGACATGCACAGTTACATGACACTTACCTTTATTGAAGATCTGGTGATGATTGATGGGATGGGAAGAGGGGAGTGTGTTGATGGTCTTAGTGTTTAGAAGGGGAATCCCCTTCCATTAGGACTTGAGGTGGCAAGTCCTTTTTCGGGGTTACCTCCCTTCTTCTAATGCCACCAGGACCAGCTTGAGAGTCACTGGACCTCTGTCGCACAACATATCTGCCCATAGAGGCCTGTACCTCCCGTTCCTTTATGACATTCCTAACGTGTTTCACAACATTGTCAGTGTCACCATTAAACACTTGTTCAGGTTTCAGTCCTTCACTGTCTATGTACTCCTTGAATTCCTGCACATATTTTTCAGCTGCTTTTTGGTTCGAACTGGCAGCCTCACCATGCCTTATCACACTATGTATGCCACTACGATTCTTAAATCTCTCAAACCAACCTTTGCTGGCTTTAAATTCACTCGCATCACCACTAGTTGCTGGCATTTTTCTAATTAAATCCTCATGCAACTTCCTAGCCTTTTCACATATGATCGCTTGAGAGATGCTATCTGTTTTTCGTTTATCCATACCAATAACAGTCTCTCAACATCTTCTATCACTTGCGATCTCAGTTTCAAAAACATAGTTGCACCTTTGGCAGGAACAGCTTCCTTGATTGCCGTTTTCTTGGCCACAATAGTAGCGATGGTTGATTGGGGTTTTGTGTACAGCCTGGCCAGCTCGGAGACATGCACTCCACTTTCATACTTAGCAATGATCTCTTTCTTCATATCCATAGTAATTCTCACCCTTTTTGCTGTAGGGTTGGCACTAGAAGCTTTCTTGGGGCCCACGGTGACTTATTTTGCAGGTGCAATCACTAAAAAGGCTGTGATAATATGAAATGTTCCGATTGTATGCTTGGAAGCGACCGCGGTGGCTGGCTGGCTTGTAAACACTGGCCAGAAGTGGACGCTTCTCAGACGGAAGGAATAGTGTTGGTCGAGTTTTTTAGCGCTAATCGAGGCAAAATTTTTGCGATAAAATGTATCGCTAGTCAGATTTGTCGTTAATCGATGCCATCGCTGGTCGAGGGTCCACTGTACTAAATTTAAAAAGAGAAACTTTTGTTTTTCTTTTTGGGCCACCCTGCCTCGGTGGGATACGGCCGGTTTGTTGAAAGAAAGATGATGATCCACCTTTTTTCTGAAATGGTAGAGAATCTATTTCTGAAGGTAATGACACCAAAAGTACAGAATTTGATGAGAAACCTACAGAATTAGGCAGGTGCAAAGTTAATGGTCTAGGTGCAATTTATGTATCGGTGATTTCACCGACTTTGAAACCTAATTTAAATCAGTTCCATTGCTTTATTCGACTAAATTCTTATCTCACTAGTATGCTTTACATTCTATCAATTGAGCACAAGAAACTGCTCATTCAACAATTACAACTACCCTATAAAGTGCACAGAAATTGCTAATTTGGCAAATATACCAAAATTAAAAAAAGTACCAGTTTACAGAGTACAAGATAAACACTAGACATTTCTTGCACTAAAACATTTCCTGTTTATTAATCACA
This sequence comes from Cherax quadricarinatus, assembly GCF_026875155.1. NCBI lineage: Eukaryota > Metazoa > Arthropoda > Malacostraca > Decapoda > Parastacidae > Cherax > Cherax quadricarinatus. The sequence continues at coordinate 2,944,533 of NC_069446.1, forward strand.
TTCCCAGGCTTCTATATTACATTTGCCTTCAATTTTGAATTCATATAAAAAAATTAACTTCATTTCCTGGATAATAAAATGTAACCAGGAATGATTGGTCTGGTTTACGGCATCTCAGTAATTGAATCAAACCTATTAAAAAAACCATAAAACATTGATATAAATTTATATAAATTCAATGTCTGCTACTTTGAGCCCAATTTCAAGCTAATTCTGGTCCTGAAACAAATTAGAATAATCTTTTTCAGTAGTATGTCTTCCATTCTATCAAATAATATCAAGAAACAGCCAATATAACCATAAAAAACATCTTGGAAAGCAACTCGGTCACTTTTTCTAACGAAACACATGGTCAAAGTTTTGCTTTTTCCATGATGCACCACATGAGGCAGGATTTTTTTTATACTGTACACACTCCTCGTGCAGACCCATTCTCTCATAATTTGCCAAAATTTATGACACTCAGCCTGTATAAGTGAGCTGAGCTCATGACGTAGAGCTACATGAGGGACCTTGGCTTCAATGATGTAGGTTTATTTAACTGCCACTGAAAGTGTTAACATTGTTGGTATTTTTCTGAGTGAAGGTTGATGAGAAAATTTATTTTTCAGGTACTCAGTAGCTCCAAATTCAGTTGATGAGAATAAAGATGCAGATGACTTACAGCCTGGCATATCTCCAGTTATGTTTCGTACACTAGTGGGAAAGGGTCATGCTGAGTTTTCAACTAAGAAACAGCAAGATGCTATGGAGTTTCTGGAACATGTACTGAAGATGACAGCTTGCAATTCTGCTGGTGCATCTGATCCTGGAAGCTGTTTTAAATTTGAAGTAAGTATGGTAATAGCGTAATTTTCTACATAATTGTTTTAACACGGTAGCCATTTCTTACCAAGGTAGGATGTTTAAAAAAAAAAAAAAGTGCTTTCACTATCATTCATTCAGTCACTGTCCTGCAAGGAAAGTGTTATCTGTTCTATACTCTCTCAAATTCAAACACTCCAACTTCAACATTCCATTTTTGTTTTAGCAGTTTATGCAGAAAGGGTTATTAACCTCTTGCTTCCAGCATTTTAGTTGCCTTCTTATATTCATCAAAATCTTTAATTAGGATTTTAATGTTTAACATTGTTTTTCTGTGCATTAATAAAATATTTTTTGGTTTTATATGGTATATTTTATGGTATATTTTAGGAAGGGTTGTTGAGGTGGCTCGGACATGTAGAGAGGATGGAGCGAAACAGAGTGACTTCAAGAGTGTATCAGTCTGTAGTGGAAGGAAGGCGGGGTAGGGGTCGGCCTAGGAAAGGTTGGAGGGAGGGGGTAAAGGAGGTTTTGTGTGCGAGGGGCTTAGACTTCCAGCAGGCATGCGTGAGTGTGTTTGATAGGAGTGAATGGAGACGAATGGTTTTTAATACTTGACGTGCTGTTGGAGTGTGAGCAAAGTAACATTTATGAAGGGGTTCAGGGAAACCGGCAGGCCGGACTTGAGTCCTGGAGATGGGAAGTACAGTGCCTGCACTCTGAAGGAGGGGTGTTAATGTTGCAGTTTAAAAACTGTAGTGTAAAGCACCCTTCTGGCAAGACAGTGATGGAGTGAATGATGGTGAAAGTTTTTCTTTTTCGGGCCACCCTGCCTTGGTGGGAATCGGCCAGTGTGATAATAATAAAAAAAAAAATTTAGGGATGAGACAGTATCAGAATCTTTGCCATTGTTGATACTTTTTTGGCATAATTTTTAAAATTTGATAACTAGGTTCAGTAGTTAAGGAAATGTTTGTAGCTCAAAAGGTACTGTATTAAATAAACCAAGGAGGTTAAATATTAAATACCTTAATTTCTCTGAGATGTGACTGTCATTCTCATTACTAATTACAGGTACCCAGGTGAGGCTTAATGAATGAGAAGAAAGAAAACAATTTCTGAATCTACATATTTAGTAATCTGATGAAACAATCATTGGAAATTAATTACAAAAGCACAAGTCTGAACAATTTCCATTTATATTAAATGTGAAACTAAAGCATCCAATAGTCTCATAATACTATGTACATATTTAAAGCTTAACAAAAGATTTTGAATACTGAAAAAATATTCATTATTGTAATAACTGGAAATTTAAAATAATAAATTATAGTTCAGATTTTGAACACACACACTCCATTATTATACTCAATTAACTGACACATTTCTGTAATACAGTTTAAAGGTTTTATCTTTAAAGACTCGTTTAAAAATAGAACAATAATTCTAATACGTACTTAAAATTGTAAATAAACAGTATTCTGTATGTATATTAGCAATGATGTTGTTTATTACTCTGCTCTAGAATATAATGGTTAACCATTTGAAATACTAGTAGCAAGTATGACATATTGTTGTATCTTGTCCCTTCAGTTCCTGTTGACAATATTGGCAACATTACTTGTATACTATCAAATTAATTTTGGAAGTTAGTATGTTGAATTCATGTATTGCTTTCTGAATAATCTGTGATATGCACTGCTGAGTGGGATCCAGGAAATGGCATTGGCCCAAGGACAATCATTTTCTGAAAAAGTTTGTGCTGAGGCAGTGTCCAGTTAAACTTATAAAGGCTTCATTTGATGCATTCTTCCGTATGTCTGTGGTGAAACTAATGCATTCAGCGTCTTTTTTTTTTTTGTTGTTGTTTTGTTTTTTATTAATAGATGCTTATTACATTAAAATTCTAAAAGTATCAGCTGGTATCGGCAACTTTTTAATAGATATCGATACCATAAAAATGGTTGATACTTTGGCACACCCCTGGTACATTTTTTATTTATGTTTATGCAGAGTTTGGCAACTTTGTGCAGTATACTTTTATTGGGGAAGTGGAGAAGAATCCTCCCTCCATAAGCCATGTGTGTCATAAGAGGCGACTAAAAAGCCAGGAGCAAGAGGATAGTAACCCCTTTTCCTGTATAAATTACTGAATGTGAAAAGAAACACTTGTTTCTTCTGTTTTGGGTCACCTGCCTCGGTGGGAAATGGCCAGTTTGTTAAAATAATTTTGCTCATGTTAACAAGTTGCTTCTGTATTAATTATAGTAGTAGTTTTCTTAAATTTGCGAGAGTTTAAATTGTCTAAATTTACTTATTTTTTCTTTTATAACTTAAATATAAAATGAGGCAAGTAAGAGATAATCACAAAGTTGTTTTAGCTGGCTATTTTGCATTAAAGCTAAAGAAAACTACACACACACCTGTAATTGTACTTTCTTTTTATCTCATTTTGAGTAATAAATCTGCCATACACTTAATCTAGTATACTAAATAAACTTGCTTGTCTATAATTTGTATTCTGTCTTTTTCCACTTTTTCCTTATCCTGTACTGTATAAAAGCTACACATGCTTTTTGCTATTCCTTGGTTCTTTCACTTTATTCAAATACATGTACATATAGTATGCTGTATACATATTGTATGAATGCATCAACCTTCCTAATACAGTGGACCCCCGCATAACGATTACCTCCGAATGCGACCAATTATGTAAGTGTATTTATGTAAGTGCATTTGTACGTGTATGTTTGGGGGTCTGAAATGGACTAATCTACTTCACAATATTTCTTATGGGAACAAATTCGGTCAGTACTGGCACCTGAACATACTTCTGGAGTGAAAAAATATCGTTAACCGGGGGTCCGCTGTACTTCATCCCTTTCTACTTTCACCAATTCAGTCTTAATATCATTGATCAACATTTTTCACTTTTAACATACTCCTTAATATTCGTTTCACTGGCTCTTCCATCATTCTAATCCGCCTCATTTCTAATTGCCAGAAGCATGAAATTTCTGCTTCATTTCATATACATTCAGCAACTTCTGAATGATAATTCCATCTTTCAAATACCATTCATGATTATCTAGCATTTTTCTTTGTCAGAAGAGAAATATATTTTCTCCTTTCTATTTTTTTTTAATTTTCAGCAAAATTTGCTGATAATACTCTGCCCATTCTTTCATTTGCTCTTTTGCTTCATCATTCAGTTTTAACCAAGGCATTTTTTAACCCCATTCTTATGCATTATGTACTCTGCCTTATATAACTCTACAAAATTGCTAATTTTAAAAATTTTGTATGCAAACTTTTCCTGTTAAAACCATTATTACTGCATTCTTCCTTCCTACACCTAGTCTCCTATTACCACTATCCTGGGCTATGTACACACTGACATTGCATAATTAAATCTGCAGCACTTTTTTTTTATCATGTCATTTTCTCAATCTAGACAATCTGCCAATTATTATTCATATTTCTTACTGACATTGTTATTCTGTAATTCACTTCAGTTTAGACAGAATTCATATCTGCTATCTTCCATTTATTCTTAATCTAGCTATCAATAAATAATGATCAGGCATACTGAAAATATGTATATTCAAAATTTTGACCATCTGTCTTTTATCTACTATCACATAGTCAAGAAGGCTGCTATTGTCACTCTGTACCTTGTATACTTAGTCATATTTTTCTTGAAATATGTATTGTCTATTACCAAACCACTCCATAAGTATAATTCAATTAGGGCTCTCATTATTTCCACCTGGTACTCAAAATTCTCCTTTTACACCTTCTGTAGTATCAAATCTTCCAAAACATTTTCTTAATGTTACCTAAAATTCTCTTAACATCTAGAAACTTGTCCTACAATCCTCTCACATCCAACTTAGTCGCAGTGTTGCAGGGCAATGAATTGAGTGAAATATGAAACTCTGGAAGGATGCAAATCATTAACTTAATAAAATATGTGGCCCTGTGGAGATTGGGAAATTAACTGAATATTGAACAAAGGACAGGTAAAAGGATTAGGTTTTTAACCATTGTTAGGATGGTATATTCTAAGAGGGATAAACTGAGGAGCTTTACTTTCTTGTAAATGCTTTACAGGTAGAGGACAAGTTTATCTGCAGTGCAAGTGGAAAAGTTCGTTATGTAACACGTCCAGACCAGTATCTGCCCCTACCAGTACCTGTTGAAGAAGCAATCAATAAAGAAGAAGTTGCTGCTTATCAAGCATTAAAAGCAGAGGCTCGAGTTTCACAGAAAGTCGTGTATGTCTCATTTGTGCAGTTTTCAATAGACTAGCTGATGCATTATACTGTATTGTACAAAATGCATTATATCAGACAGGGATAACACCCTTTCGGAAGAGAATACCCATTCAGGACGAGGACTACAGAGGGATATGTTTTCTTGATTTCATGGTAGACAGTGTGATATATAAATGTTGGCTCATAAAGCATGGGACATATGCTTGAATGACCCATCTATAAAGATTTTTGTGTAAAATAATAATGCCAAGGAATTAATCTTCTTACAGACAGCCTGACGAACAAGTGCGCACAAAAATACCATTTGATGTATGTTTGTCAAAGTTAGCATCACCTGAGCAAATAGTTGCATTTAGTTCAGCTGCAGAAAAGGAAGTCAGCATGCAGAAAATCACTCGCCTTCGCACTTTTCCAGATTACTTAGTCATTCAGGTTAGTGATATGTATATATTTTTTTATCTTGTTGGCTGTCTCCCACCAAGGTAGGGCAACCCAAAAATAAGGAAAAAGGTTCGCCATCATTCATTCAATCACTGCACTTTCTTGTACATGAGGACCCCACATATACAGCAGGTTAGATTCTAGGCTACCGCTGTAAAGCAGAAAATGCTGTAAAGTGACAAATAGCCCTTTTTTCACTTCAAAATGCATATAAAAGCTTGATAACATGCTTTCATTATCATGTATTAAGTGAGCAATAGAGCTAGGCCTAAAAAAAAATGCATATACAGCACACACATTAGTTACCTTAAAATATTTTCATACTTAGCTTATAGTGATTGGTGAATACTGTTTATATAGGTAGCATGAATAAATGAAGAATAGGTATGATTGAAAACCACTGTATTAACAAAACGCTGTAAAGTAGAGCCCTCCTATATGTGGTTTCAGGGGTCAAGTCTTGCCAAAAGTGTGCTGACATAATTCGGGCAATCCTCTGACTACAATGTCCCAACTTCTCCTTCAGAGTGCAGACTGTCTTTTTTGTGTGTGTGTTTTTTAATGTCTACACACAGCTTGAAATCAAAAATAATTTACTACTGAGGCAACACTGTTGTATACTGTTATATACTATTGTAATGAGGTTTGTTTTGCTTATATTATGTGTTTGGAAATTGAGCTAAACCTTCCATGGTGGGAAATGGTTATGTTAAAAAATGGATTCCTGGTTTTTATATATTTTGAATTAACTTTATTTCAACCTGTTTTAAGCAGCATATGGCCTCTGTTTTTGTAATGGTCATATTTGATATTAAAATATAAAGAAACTGAATGTATTCAGCACACTTCCATACATGACATAAGGTGCTAAAAGATAGAATAAGTGGAGAGAGGGTAATAAATAGAAAAGAAGGCAAATAAGAGTCATTGAGAATTAAAAGTAAATTTTGTACAGTAGTTAGATATACAAGTTTAAAAATGAAGTTAATTACATAATTTACGTGTCAAACCCATATTATGTGCAGGATCTTGGACAAGGCTGCACCATAAATTTATGATCATTGTGGGTTTAGTGCTTAGTTTTGATTAATTGCATCATAAATTCATTGTTCTATTGGTTGTTACAAATTCCTAGTTGAATGCTAAATGTAAAATTACTGTTGATACTGTTTTAAATAAGTTGTTGATCATTATACCTGCACTTACCATATCTGCATGTGCATACCTTGGGTATGTATTTTGTACAGCTAAACATAAGAGTAATTATTGTTTCCATTATTCATTAGAACTCTGTTATTTGTATATTTTTACCAAAGTTTTCCTATAGATTTTGTAGTAAAGAGCAAACTCATATTTGCTGAATGCAGGATTTTAATTACAATTCATCTTTACCAGTGGGTAAAGATGAATTGTAATTAAAGTCCTGCATATTGTTCAACTGCATTGAACAATAGAAATACCTTTCTTTTTCAGCTGGTAAAATTTGGTATTGGTCAAGATTGGGTACCGATGAAATATGATGTATCAATTGATTTGCCAGAGATTTTGGATCTGTCTGTATTAAGAGGTTATGGTCTTCAGGCAGGGGAGGAAGAATTACCAGAATCAGCTACTACTAAACCCAAGGGTAAGTTACACATGTATAGATCTAATAAAATCACAAGGATTAGTAAATTAATAGTTGTGGAGAAATTTGAGAGGAAAGAGTGAAGATGAATGCAAACTGTACATTCAGTGAATTAGTGACAAGAGTTCATTTTAACTAAAAGGAAGGTAGGAACCCCATGAATTATGTGGCTGTTCGGTTAACATAGCCATTAATTCGTTTTCTTACAATGAAGTTATAATGGACTGCTTTCTCCTGCATCATAACCAATAACTCAGTACCTAGAGCTTTTTTCTCAGTTTAAAGACCTAGGTTCAGTGTCATGGCTGGATGAGATATATGGGCAAGTTTCTCACCACTTACTGGCTGTGCTCGATTAACAGTAAATAGTTAACATGACTCACGAAATCGTAATGACACGATTGCAAACAAACCATACCACGGGTGGGGGTTTGATCCCGCGGTCAGAGAGTCTCAAAACTCCAGACCGTTGCATTAGCCACTGGGCCAGCTAGCTTCAATAAGAGTCATCCAACTAGGTATATTTCTATATCATATACCAAGTTGGATGAATCTCATTGAAGCTAGCTGGCTCAGTGGCTAAAGCGACGGTCTGGAGTTTTGAGACTCTGACCATGGGATCAAACCCCACCCGTGGTATGGTTAGTAAATAGTTACTTGGTGTTAGCCTACTGTTGGGTATTAAGAGTCTAAGGGGTCATAATATACAATAGATATGGTTTTTTTTTAAATGAGCTGAGGTATGATGATAAACGTTAAGCCTGTGAAACTGTGTACAAAAACTTTTTTTTTTTTTACTGTACACTATTTTTTAGTCAGATTTTGGCCTTTACACTGCATATACCAAGGTGGTAAACACGAAGCAGTTTGTCTTTAACGTATCTCTTCTACAGAACCTGAAATAGATGCTGGAATTGTGCAGCAGTTGGCAGAAATGGGCTTTCCTTGGGAAGCTTGTAGAAAGGCTGTTCACCTTACTGGCAACAGTGGCTCTGAAGCTGCAATGAACTGGGTAATGGAACATATGGGTGACCCTGATTTTGCTGAACCACTTGTCATTCAAAACGAGTCTTCTAGTGAGTTTTAATCAGTTTTTTCTAGTTATTTTAAAAATTGTTGGATATTGTAATTGATATTTTACAGATTTTTCTCCACTAACACGTGCTTTTGTGTGTCCAGAGTACAAAAGAATCTGAAAGCAGGCAAACTTTGCTGCCCCAATGTATTTGAAATTTGAGGATTTGAAAGTGAGATAGCAAAACCATGAGATAATGCTCATTGTATATGAGAATGGATCCTATTGGCAGGTTGCCAACAGTGGCAAAGAAAAGACAAATTGCAGGTCAAGCTTTTGTGGCAACAATGTTCTGCTGTGTAGAGACTTATCAAGTCATACTTATTCTGCAATGTTTTGACTTCACAGGTAAGCTGGGAGAGCACCAGCCATGTCATAAGGTATCCTGCCCTTAACAGTGACTGGGGATTCAATATGTTGTAGCTCATCACTTCACTTTTCTCATACCAAGACACACAGCACTTTCTTCTTCTTTCAACAAACCGGCCATATCCCACCAAGGCAGGATGGCCCAAAAAGACAAAAAACAAAAGTTTATCTTTTCAACTTTAGTAATGTAGTATACAGAAGGGGTTACTAGCCCCTCGCTCTCAGCATGTTAATTGCCTCTTATGACATGCATGACTTACAGAAGAATAATTCTGTCACACTTCCCAATGGAGATAAAAGGAAATAGACAAGAACAAGAACTAGTAAGAAAACAGAAGAAAACCCAGAAGGGTGTGTGTGTATATATATGCTTATACATGTATGTATAGTGTGACCTAAGTGTAAGTAGAAGTATCAAGACGTACCTGAAACCTTGCATGTTTGAGACAGAAAAAAGACACCAGCAATCGAACCATCATGTAAAACAATTACAGGCTTCTGCTTTACACTCACTTGGCAGTACTGTAGTACCTCCCTCGGTGGTTGCTGTCTATCAACCTACTACCTATCTTACTCAAATACTTTTTTTTTTTTTCAACAAGTCGGCCGTCTCCCACCGAGGCAGGGTGACCCAAAAAAGAAAGAAAATCCCCAAAAAGAAAATACTTTCATCATCATTCAACACTTTCACCACACTCACACATTATCACTGTTTTTGCAGAGGTGCTCAGAATACAACAGTTTAGAAGCATACACATATAAAGATACACAACATATCCCTCCAAACTGCCAATATCCCAAACCCCTCCTTTAAAGTGCAGGCATTGTACTTCCCATTTCCAGGACTCAAGTTTGACTATATGAAAATAACCGGTTTCCCTGAATCCCTTCACTAAATATTACCCTGCTCACACTCCAACAGATCATTAGGTCCCAAGTACCATTCGCCTCCATTCACTCCTATCTAACACGCTCACGCACGCTTGCTGGAAGTCCAAGCCCCTTGCCCACAAAACCTCCTTTACCCCCTCTCTCCAACCCTTTCGAGGACGACCCCTACCCTGCCTTCTTTCCCCTATAGATTTATATGCTTTCCATGTCATTCTACTTAGATCTACATAACATTGATGAACATGGGCCGCAGGTGAGAGGAGATATGTCTTCCTGGGATAATCAAGACATTTGGGCAAGTCTTTGTGCCTGCTCCTCAAGTTCACTTAACTGTAAACATACTTAGTGGACTGTATCCTAGGTAGGGCTGGACTTGGAAATGAGCTATGGTAGACTACCAGCTTTTATCCTGCAAATTAAACTGTATAAAAAAAAATATGATAGAGGTAAATGTATGATTGGTACAGTATATTTTATAGCTGAGAGATGTTTGTAGGGGAGGTATTATTAACGAGGTAAAGATATTGTTTGGGAGTGTGTGTAAAGGTAGAAAGTTGAAAGTAAACATAGAAAAGAGTAAGGTGATGAGGGTATCAAATGATTTAGATAAAGAAAAATTAGATATCAAATTGAGGAGGAGTATGGAAGAAGTGAATGTTTTCAGATACAGTGGACCCCCGCTTTACAATCAGCTCCCAATGCGACCAATTATGTAAGTGTATTTATGTAAGTGCGTTTGTACATGTATGTTTGGGGGTCTGAAATGGACTAATCTAATTCACAATATTCTTTATGGGAACAAATTCGTTCAGTACTGGCACCTGAACATACTTCTGGAATGAAATAATATCGTAAACCGGGGGTCCACTGTACTTGGGAGTTGACGTGTCAGTGGATGGATTTATGAAGGATGAGGTTAATCATAGAATTGATGAGGGAAAAAAGGTGAGTGGTGCGTTGAGGTATATGTGGAGACAAAAAATGTTATCTATGGAGGCAAAAAAGGGAATGTATGAAAGTATAGTAGAACCAACACTTTTATATAGGTGTGAAGCTTGGGTTGTGAATGCAGCAGCGAGGAGGCGGTAGGAGGCAGTGGAGATGTCCTGTCTAAGGGCAATGTGTGGTGCAAATATTATGCAGAAAATTCAGAGTGTGGAAATTAGGAAAAGGTGTGGAGTTAATAAAAGTATTAGTCAGAGGGCTGAAGAGGGGTTGTTGAGGTGGTTTGGTCATTTAGAGAGAATCGATCAAAGTAGAATGACATGGAGAGCGTATAAATCTGTAGGGGAAGGAAGGCGGGGTAGGGGTCGTCCTCGAAAAGGTTGGAAGGAAGGGGTAAGGGAGGTTTTGTGGGCAAGGGGCTTGGACTTCCAGCAGTTGTGCATGAGCGTGTTCGATAGGAGTGAATGGAAACGAATGGTATTTGGGACCTGACGATATGTTGGAGTGTGAGCAGGGTAATATTTAGTGAAGGGATTCAGGGAAACCGGTTCTTTTTGTATAACCGGACTTGAGTCCTGGGAATGGGAAGTACAATGCCTGCACTCTAAAGGAGGGGTTCGGGATATTAGCGGTTTGGAGGGATATGTTGTGTATCTTTATACGTATATGCTTCTAAACTGTTGTGTTCTGAGCACCTCTTCAAAAACAGTGATTATGTGTGAGTGAGTTGAAAGTGTTGAATCATGATGAAAGTATTTTCTTTTTTGGGGATTTTCTTTCTTTTTGGGTCACCCTGCCTCGGTGGGAGATGACCGACTTTTTTTAAAAAAAAATCTACACTGTCGGCCTTTCAAATGCTAAAACCTTTTTTTGTGTTTACTCAAAATTTTCAGGTAATGATAATTTCACACCAAATGAAGAAGGGCTAGCAATGTTAATGTCAATGGGTTTCACGCGGGAACAGGCAGCACTTGCTCTAAAGGAAACAAGCAACAGCTTGGAGCGTGCTGCTGACTGGATATTTTCTCATCAACATGAATTGGACACACTGCTGGCAGCTCAGAGTGGGGCAGCTGCAGTTCCTCCTCCGCAGAAGCCCACTTACACAAATGGTTCTCCAAAGTAAGTGTTATGAGAATTATGTCATTGTAGTTGGTGCTAATCATTTGGCAGTTGTGAATTTTTTTTTTTTTTTTCAACAAGTCGGCCATTGTGAATATCTTGTTTATTTGCCTGCTCACAAATTTCATGAAAATATTTTTTTAATGCATTTTGATTAACTTTTACAGAATTATTCTGTCTGTTTCTTTGATGCCTCTTTCCATTAAAGGGCTCCTTTTTTAAGATGAGAAGGGGAGGTAATTTTGTCTTAAAGCTTTACCAGATACCTTGACTACCTTCATTTAAAAGAGAGCAAGAGCTCAAACACACGGGATAACTTGAACATGCAGTATAGCAATTCATTTGAGATTTGTTAGTAAAATAAGATCTTGCTATATTTTTAATAGGATCAGAATTCCCAGAGTTTAAGTCTTGCATAGAGAATAAAATTTAGAAAGAAAAATTTGTCAAGATACTTTTGGCAACATTCCATCTATGGTAAACCTCACATGAAAATTTTAGTTTAACAGTACATGTAATATCCTAAAGGTTTCTCATGAGTTTAATTTCATGGTATGTCTTCCATTTTATTGATTGTGCACAAGAAACCACCCAATCAACTATTTCAACTACCTAATAAAGGGATCAGAAATTGGTAATTTGGCCAGTTTCACACAAATTTCGAAATATTCTAATTTCAAAATAAGGTTTAGAATAAACAGTGCAGGCATTCCTGGCACTAAAATAACATTTTGTCTATTCATTTTCATTAGTTACATTTCCAGGCTTTACATATGAATTCCATTTTGATTGTTTACTCACACAAAAAAATAGAAGATTTACTGTTATGCAATATTATAATAATTGTATAAATAATATCAATGCATTCGTGAACACATATTGTATGATTGACGTGATTTATTTACTCTTGAATACCGGCAAATATTGAACATTTTCGTAATTTCGAGCTCAATTTCAAGCTTCAGTAGGATCCCCGTATCCATAGGGAATACGTTCCAAGGATCGTAGCAAACCCTATAAGTCCTATACATACTGTTATGAAGTTTAATTGATAAATTTTGCACAATAAGTGGAGAATTATCTCTTTTTCACTGATGGGAAGCACTTCACAGCTTCTCTTAGTTTTTGAAGAACTGCTTTTGCATTTTGGGGCCATTATGGAAAATTAAAAGATATTTTTGGGCCACTGTAAATTGGATAACTGAAACCACAGATATCAAATCAGTTGAAACAGGGGTTCTGCTGTATTTTCATTCCTGAAATCAATCAAAATCATCTCTATTTCTGTAATATATCTTCCATTCTATCAAATGAGACCAAGAAATTGAGAATACAACCATAAAACCATATGAAAATACACTGCAAAGTCTCTGTTTTTAAATAAAAAAGTCTCTTTATTTTATTATTATTATATTATTATTATTATTATTACTATACACTGCATGCTGCAGGATGTTTTTATATAGTGCACACTTACCACATAGACCCATTCTCTTGTATCTAGGCCCAAATTTACTGCTCACAGCTTAACTGAATGAGCTAAGCTCATGGTGTAGTACTGCAGCACCAACAGTGCCCTTAGACCCTTAGTACTGTGGCACTAACAATGAGAGAGTTAAATGTGTTTTTCATGTCTTATTTTTACTATCAGGTAATGGATGAATTTTTATTATTTCAGCCTTTCATAATTTATATTTATTTTTGTAGCTCTGTCTCTGATCTTTATCATGTAGTATATCACAAATGGCACTGATTCAAGATTCCATAGTCCTACATACAGGCAGGCCCTGCTTTACAGTGCTTCATTAGTACAGCGGTTTTCAGTTATACCCATTCTTCACTTATTTGGACTTCCTGCAATAAATATATTCATCACTCCCTATAAGCTAAGGATGAAAATATTTTAAATTAAGTAATGTGTGTACTGTATATATATATATATATATCTATATATATATTAGGACTAGCTATATTGCTCACTTAATATACGAGTATCAACGTGTTGTCAGACTTCTACATGCATTTGAAAGTAAAAAAAGGCTACGATTCAGTTTATAGCAATTATCGCTTTACAGCGGTATCCTGGAATCTAACCTGCTGTAAGTGGAGCTCTCCTGTATATATAGCATTTGACAGACTGGTTTGACCGACACTTTTCAGGAACGTATACCCTACATTCAGCAAGAGGACAATATACTTGCCAACTTTGATGCATAATAGTATTTGTTTTTTATAGAAGATCCATTAGTTTTGTTATTCAAATATATTGATAGCTCAGAAATGTGGAAACAGGATTTTTTGTGTATGAGGTATTGTTCAAAATTGTGCTTGCAGGTTTGTCATTTTCTGTAACCTCTACATTAATTTACAGTTATCAAAACTATGCTCTGAATTTAGCCAAAAGTGCTCTTCAGAGCTTATTAGCTTTTGTAAATACCTCTTTAAAATTATTTCACCTGACTTTTTAAAAATTAGACTATTAATATTCCAGGTATGAGCTAAGTGCTTTTCTAAGCCATATGGGAACATCAATATTTGTGGGCCACTATGTCTGCCATATAAAGAAGGATGGAGAATGGATAATCTTTAACGACAACAAGGTGTCAAAATCCGTGGACCCTCCTCTGGACCTTGGTTACATATATCTCTACAAGAGAGCATCCACATAGTCCTATTTGCAGGACAGATGTTGGGTGCCCAGGAAATATGTGTTCATTTCCATTTCTTAATAAAACTAGAAGAAAGTCCTTTGACTCAAAAAAAGGCTTCTTGAGTAAAGGTATTGTGCTTGGATTGAAAAATGAAAACCTTATTTGGTTATAGAAGTTTGTCTCCAAAGTGAAAAGGCAGACAACATAACAGTGCAAATATTGCATAAGAACTGTGATTTAGGCTAATGAATGTGACTAAAAATGTATGAAGCGTAGTTACACTTCAGTAATGTGAAAGTGAAACAAATCATCAGTACCTTGATACTGTGGTTTTTTTGTTTTCTGGCTATAAATCTTTTCAATCTAGTATGGAATAGTTTACAACTGCTTTGAAAAATAACACCACACAAAAAAGTAAGACTTGGAATCCTCATTAAACATAAAATGTGTTTTAACTGTTTATTCAGATAATATATGCAAATTTTTATATGGATATAGTGCACACTTTGTGTACACGATTACCCAGAAAGAGGCCTTACATTTGACATCCTGATATGCAGTGTAATAAAATGAAACATTTTTGTCAGGTTTCACAAGGACAACTACATAAATGGGTTTTAGTTCAGCTAGGTACTGTTGTGTGCTTTTTTTTTTTTTTTTTGCACTATGACCACTTTACCATACAGCAATTTTTATAGTTATTTTAATGTCAAAAAGTTACTATTAAACCCCCTAAAACATTAGTTTGAGTATTTCTTTGCTTTATTTGTAGATTTAAATTGAATAAAACTGTTACACAAATTCAGTGTGCACCAAAAACTTGCTGCAATTATTTTCTGGCTAAAGTCATTGTACTAAAATTTTAAAAAATCATATTGATAGCTCTTAAAGATTAGTGTCTAACTATCATTCAAAACCTACACTACATTGTACCACTGCATATGAGAAAACATTTTGATATATTGTATTTATAAATATTGAGTTCAGTGCTCAGATATGGAAATAGTTGATGTCTTTGTATGTCTCATCTGTAAATACACCATTGAAACTTAGCTGTCCATCACTACTCATGTGGGATAACTGAAGGAGTGTAAAGTCAAATTATCAGTAACAGTTTAAATATTCCATAAAGAACACAGTTTTTACTTTTTACCTTGCATACTGTATCAACTTTTTCAGATATCTTAAAATTTGCTTTTGCTGTACATTAGGCTGGTATTTTCTTGCTGAGATAATTCAGAAATGTTTTATGAACAAAATTTACACTACACAATATGAAAATACACAATTGCAATATGTTTTCATATGGTATCAAGTTTGCAAAGACAGTTTATTCCATTTATCACTTCCAGGAATACAGGCCTGAGAATGAAGAACATAGATATTTACTGGAATGCATTGGATAGCAAAATACATTACCAAAGTAGTATGATGGTGATGAGTGACTGGTTGGAAGCCCTGGAAATTGTGTTCCACTTGTAAATGATAATAGTTTTGCACTGAAAGAGATGTAAAGAAAATACTGTAATACCAGGATCACTGGTAGTGCTTAATAAGGGATTAATTCATATATGCATAGCAGTCTCTTTCAAGAGGTAAAAGGTGAAAGAATGGAAAGTTAACCTTTAAGAATTTGTTAAAATTGTTGAATGCTAAAGATGTTGTACTAGAGATTTGTGAGTATTGTAAATAAAAGTGAAGAAACTTGTTTCCAATGAAAATATGCACACTGGCCAAAACTGTAGAAAAAGTGAAGTGTGCAGCACAGACTTGTTAAAAATTTAAAGTACAGTAGTAGAATAGCACAGTAGTAATGTAAAGGTGTGGAGTTGTGTGAATGTTAAAATAGAAGACAGGTGTGAATGTAAAGCAAGGACTGCAGTCAAAAATGTAAAGATAAATGCAACACAAGGAAAAGCCTATACGTGTATTGTACTTTTCTCACTCAGGACAAGTAAAATGTTGACTTAAAGAAAGGCTCATCATTGTGTGATCTTTCTCTTAACATGGACAGACCACAATTTGGAAATGAAATTAGCATTTTGGTCCATCCTGGACTATTATCAAGCAGATTTCTAGTTTCACATCCAATGTGTGGGTTAGTTGTGACTAATTCAAAAGGTGATCTGGGAAAATGATTAAAATTTAAAAAATTGCAAGAAATGAAAGTACTGTTTGTTTCATGTGTCTTCCTTTTCTATAGTCTAACCTGTCTGTATTTTTCTTTCTCAGTCAAAATCATAGTTCATTGCGTGCAGTACTTAATTTCGTGTTATAAATTATCACCTTTATTTTCTAAGTGTACCCAGAAAACCTACCTTTAGACATCCTTCTCCTTTGTTGTGAACACTGAATCCAGAATAAATGGCACATAGCCCTCTCCTACTAAAGTGCTTCATTTACATGTTGCTTTATAAATGAATCCGAATTCAAAGTTTGGATGATCATTTATTTTCCACTCCAGCTTCACAGTTCATGTTTTTATCTGCCTTCAATAATTCCTTGTCTAACCTACCAAGTCTTCTGTATGTATAGTATTTTATGGCAGGTTGCAAATGTAGACTAATAGAAGTTTTCATAGATCTGGATTACCAATGCTAAAGTCTTGAAATTATAATAAATTACAGTATGTTATATTTATTTTTTCTTTTCTTCTGGTCTGAGGAATTGGACCCTTTAGTCTTCTTCCTCTAACCAGATCTTATTACCCCCCTCAATCCCTACCCTATCCCTCCTTTTCCTTCCTCCTTTCCCTTCCCTCCCTTTTTCCTATCTTTCCCTTCTTCCTTTCCTGCTTTTGGCCTTTGGGGTCTTCCCCTCTGAAATTCTAGCTCCTAGATTGGAGAAAGGGTGTCGATATCTATCCCATTCCATTGAGGCCCCTGGTAGTGGTGGTATTTGCCATGGAATCTGGATTGTCTGGGGATGTTCCGTTTCCTCTCTGGAGTTCCGGGGGGGGGGGGGTGACTCAGGATGTCCTCTATGTGACGGGTGTATCTCTGGAGGCTGCCTGTTGGTTCCGGGTAGTGGTGGCCAACGGAGGTATGCCTTGTGGCAGATTTCTGGCCACCCTCTCTTGTCTGTTGAGGTGGCTCAGCGGATGAGAGGTTGCTATCCTGGATTGCTGGTTTACTGGCACAGGTTCCACATAGCATCTGCACTGCTGGCTGCACTGTGGGCCCTTTTGGGAAAACCTATCATGGAGACCTATAACTATGACTTGCCTCCTGCCAGGCCCTTTCCTGCAGCATCCCCTACAAACCTTGGCACTCCTTTGGACCATTCTTCAAACCTCTTTTAACCCGGTACCTCCTCGGGTAATGATCCATTACCCTGATACTGCAGTTCCGACTGACACTTCAGACACTTCTGGCCTTTGCATGGCTTTGACTACGATACCGGCTTCTCCACATACAGTACGTCAATTTTCGAATCATACACGCGACTCTGAATGGCCCATCTCTAACCTTCCATCCAAACTACCTTGACGTGTCACTGATGACTACCTCAGTTTCCTCCCATGCTTCTAAGAAACGTCCACCTAAGCAATTCCTCCCCTTATGCTCTGTTTCACAGTCCTCTTTGGACGAAATTCTTTACACTTCAATCAATTTTTCCTACTGACTATCTTTCCTACCACAGCATCAGCAAAGCACTTCTTCGCCATTTTGAGCAAAACATTTCCTTCCACAGTCTTAAGAATGGCACACATGTTGTCACTTCAAAATGCAGACCAGGCACAAAATCTTTCATCTCTTAATGTTGTTGTTGACACACAAGTTAGGATTTGTAAGCACATCTCCCTAAATACTTGCTGTGGATCTATCATACTTCCATACATGATCGTACAACACGATTCTCATATGCAATTATGGTATTCTAGAGCTCCAGAATCTCCCAATAATATAAGTTGTCACTTACATACTCCGTCTGTGGGTGGAGGAGTTATCCTTGCAATATAGCAATGCTAACCTTTGACATCTGTGAACTGCCACCATCTGTTTACATAGTGGGACAATGCCTACAAGTGCAGGTGGTGATCCCTACCTTGCAACGATACTGAAAATGCTGGTGCTCCAGCCACCTGGCGAAATATTTCAGGTCCGAGGCACAATGCCTTGTCTGTGGTGCTGCAGTCCATCCTGCAGTCACCCTCCCTCTTGCCTTAACTGCAAAGAGGCAATTAAGGCAAGATGGAAAGGCATATGACATTACTTCGAGATACATGTATAGCATCTTGGCCCAAGTTCATTCCTTAGGCCTCTGAGGCAATGTACCATTTTTCCCTACAAACTTCATGTCTGAGAGACATTTCTATGTTTGAGTTAATAATTTGCTTTTCCCAGACTTTGCCCAAGCTAAAGATGTCCTGCAGAGATATATCCTTAGCACCACCTTTTTCTACTGGCTATAAATGATCTGGCCTCTGTTCTCCCATCTAATATATTTTTGGTCATCATTTTGTCAATGACTTAGCTATAGCCTGTGCAGGTGCCGACTATCGTCTAGTAGCAGCCTTGCTCAGAATGCTGTAAACTGTTTTCCACTGGGCCACTGTGCATGGGTTTAAATTTTTCTGGTGCTAAAATACACCAAATTACTTTCACCAGATGTTCTGTTGTCTCTGATACTCCATAGTACATGTACTTATATGGCTCCCATATCCCTGAACGTGATACGGTCAGATTTCTTGGCCTTCTGTTTGATTGCCAGCTGTCCTGGAAACTTCGCATTGCCTCCCTAAAAGCCACTTTCTATAGCCAGCTGAACCTCCTAAAAACCCTCACTCTTCTTTCGTGGGTGGCAGATCGTCAAACTCTCCGACTGCATTCAGCCCTAGTTTTATCAGACTTACACTGTGGCAACCAGATATTCTGTGGCCGCTCCCACAACTTTCCAAACTTGATCTCGTCCATCATCAGGGATTACGTTTGTGTCTAGATACTTTTCACTCCTTCCCTGTTGAGAGAGTACATATGCAAAGGCAAATGCTCCATCCTTGAACGATCACCGTGATGCCCATTGCCTCCATTATTTTGTCCGCTCTCATGACTTTAACAATCCTTCTACATACAGGATAGTAATGGACATTAGTAGAGGTTCATTATTTGTTTGCCACCCCTGTTTACTTCGTCCCTTTTCTTCTTCACTCACTCTCGAATTCTCTTCAATTGCCCCCTTTATGTATACATACAAGTACATCTAGCATCTAACTTTTTTCTTCCCCCATGGGAGGTTCCGATAGTTCATATCTATTCTTCCCCATTGTTGTACACAAAAGCTCAAATACCTACAGTGGCTTCTTGCTCCCTTAACCACTTCCAGTCTCATTCTCAGGGCATTGCAGTTTACACTGGTGGTTCTAAATCCTCTGACAGTGTCAGGTTTGCAGAAGTGTTCCTAGACAGTGATATATGAGGTCATTTATTAGACTTGGCTAGCATCTATACAGCTGGATTGTGTGCAATTCTCATAGCAATTATCCACATTGCATCCAGGCCTACCTCATCGTTTGTGGTAGTTTCAGACTCCTTTAATGCTTTGCAAGCTATCTAAAAATTTAATTCACATCATCCCCTGGTTCTTCATATACAACTTTGGTTGCACTGCATTTCTAGCAAAAACAAAGAAATTTTTCTGCTGGGTACCTGGGCATGTTGATGTTCAGGGTAACAAGTAGGCAGACTGCTGTGTGATCAGCAGTACAAGGCCTTCCAGTTTCATATAGAAGTATGTACGTATTCTATTCTCAGATTATTTTGCTGTAATCTCTAGCCACCTTTGCAACCATTGGTAACAACATTGGTCCAAAGTGATTCACAACAAATTACACTATCAAGCTGAGTTTAGGATCCTGGCCTTCTTATCATGGATGGCATGGTTGGGAGACTATGCTTTCCCATCTTCACATCGGGCGCACACATCTCACTCATGGGTATGTTGTGGAGAGTTGCCCAGTTCAACTGTGTGCAAATTGTCTGGGTTCAATTTAAGTTTGCCAGTCTTTCAGCAAGCACACAGAATTCACCTCCAACATCACTGCTCTAACATCCTTACTTTATTTTTCCCCCTCACTGACGACCCCACCTTTGACACAGACTTCCTCTTCGACTTTTTTACAACAGATTTATTACACAACCTTTGATTATACTTCCTTTAGCACTCTTCATCGACCTTACAACCTCTGCCCTGCAGTGCTGTATAACCCTGATAGTTTAGCACTTAGTTTTGATTATAATGATACAGTGCATTTATTTTGGGCTTGCTTTAAAAAATTTACTAATATTTCTGTGCCACATTTTGCTTCCTATCCCCTAGTCCTGTCTGTCCACTTTGTTTCTAAGCACTAACACTATGTTATCCTCTAACCATTTTTTTTATTAACACATTGGCCGTTTCCCACCAAGGTAGGGTGACCCAAAAAAGAGGAAACGCTTAAATCATAATTCACTCCATCAGTGTCTTGCCAAAGGTGTGCCTACACTACATTTAACAAACTGCAGCATGTCAACACCCTTTCCCCCACCCCCCATCCCTTTCAGAGTGCAGGCACTGTACTCCCCATCTCCAGAACTCAAGTTTGGCTAGCCAGTTTCCCTGAATCTCTTCATAAATGTTACTTTACTCACACTCCAACAGCATGTCAAGTCATAAAAATAATTTGTCTCCACACACTCCTGTCTTGCACACACACACACACACACACACACATGCTTGCTGGAAGTCCAAGCTCCTTGCACACGCAACCTCCTTTGCCGCCTCCAACCTTTCCTAGGATGACCTCTACCTCACCTTCCTTCTGTTACAGATTTAGGTGCCTTCCAAGTCATTCTATTTTCTTCCATCCTCTCTAAATGTCCAAACCACCTCGGCAACCCTTCCTGTGCCCCCTGGATAATACTTTTAGAAACCCTGCACTTCCTCCTAATCTCCAAGCTGCAGATTCTTTATATTCACACACATTTCCCTCAGACATAACATCTCCACTGCCTCCAGCCTCCTCACTGCAGCATTTACAACCCGTGCTTTACACCCATATAAGTGTTGATACCACTATACTCTCATACATTCCCTTCTTTGCCTCTATGGATAATATTTATCTCCACAGATACATACCTCAGTGCATCATCCACCTTTTTTTCCCTTCATCAGTTCTATAGTTTACCTCATCCTTCATTAACCCATCCACCGACAAGTCTATTCCCAAATGTCTCAACACATTTCACTTCTTCCATACTTCCTCCAATCTAATACCCAATTTTTCCTTATCTAAATAGTTTGATACCTTCATCACCTTACTCTTATCTGTGTTCACTTTCAAATTTCTTCCTTTACTGTTGCTGAAAATTTCCTGCTTCATAATGTTATTCATGAAAGCAGATGCCTCTCTTTGGAGGAGAATTAGTTTTTGTTGATACTTTGGGCTGCACTGGCTGTGGCTTGCCTTGCCAGGGTGGCTGCAGGATGGAGACTAATCAAGTACATGCTCCCATGTGTTTGCTGTGCACGGAAACATGTGTAATTGCTTTGGCTTGTCTGGAAGCTGAACCTGCCACTAGGGCTGCAGCTAATCAATGGATATCATGCAGCTTTGGTGAGTGAATCAAAGTAAATTGAAAGGTGACCCAGATAGTTTATTTGGCTGGTCTCATTTGGTTGGGAACAAACAGGTTTGGCCCTGTGACAATCCCTGAACCCTCTGATGGTTGTTACTTTACCTTTTAATGAAAGCAGTTAGTATGTTTGATGCCTTCCCTTGTTGGCCTCTGTGGAGAGGTTGAAGTTACTTTATTGCTGATGACTACTGAACTTTTCTGGAGAGACTAAAGATGGGTACCTAGGCTTCAATTTGCATATTACTGGAAGTCCTGCAGAAGCAGAGCCTTTTAGCCTTGTTGCATCATGACAGTCTACTGCCCCTCAAACTAATTTGCCTAGTGTTCCTTTTTGTCTCACCCTAGCATCCCCTCTTCTTTCAAAATGGTCCACCTACTGGAACTTTGTCATTAGAATTTCTTCATATACAACATGCAGAAGAGCAGCAGGTTGTATACAAAGAGGGGAGGATTTGGCCCTCATCTTTTCACAGGATTGTCAGGTCATCATGATAAACTAGCATCTCTTGATCATTTGTTCCATTCATCAGATGGTGGGGTTTGAGCAATTTTGCCTAACAATCTGGCAAATTTCACCCCTCCTCCCCCTTTCTTTTTCAGCCTAACTAGCAGGGAACTATATCTTTTCATCAATATTTACTGTGGCTTGTTCCTCTATGACTTAGGAGTACTGTGTGAATAGGGTTTGGACTCAGTGGCTTGAAGTGTGATTGATGCCTTTTGATGGAATTTTACTGTTATGTACTGTGATGGGGACTTATGCTGTATCTGCTGATGATGTTACTGCTTTGCCAGTTGAACCCCTCGTTTGGTATAAACCTTGGTAATAAATACCGACAAGTTGGTTTAGAAAGACACGTAAGCAAACACTAACATATTTATTAGAAAATGTTTCGGTCCTGGGACCTTGATCACTTCTAACATACAGAGGTAGAAAGACATTATATATATATATATATATATATTATATATATATATATATATATATATATATATATATATATATATATATATATATATATACTAAGGAGAGGATATCATTAATATATAATCTATATTAAAATGGGTATAAAGATATATGTTTAAAGATTGAATATTTTAAAAATTGCAGTATTATATATGTAGAATTTGTTATAGGATAGGAGAAAGAGGATATGTAATATATATATTATAAAGAATATAAATACTTATTAGAGGTTTTTATCAAAGGCAGATTTATAAGAGGCAGAGGATGGCGAAAAAGAAAAAAGTAGATGTGACATCATGTCAAGCCAGAGCGGATGCTGTACACTGTCAAATTTTTAAAATAGAAAAAATTTTGGACCTGAGTTCAAGTAGAAGCCTAGGGAAATATGTTTCCCATTAAACCAGAGAAGTCAAGTCGCCTGGGAGTTGGAAATTCTTCAGAAATGTTACTTTTGCTCAGGACAAACAGAGTCAGTAATTTCAACATTTGGTCAGGGATATCACTTCTAATGAAAAGACGAATGTGTGTGGAAGTCCAAGGCCCCTCGTAAAAGAAATGTAAAGCCACTCCCCAACCCCGATGGGACTACAGAAATGTTAAAAGCAGGGGGGATATAGTGTTGGGGTGGTACTTTTGTTTAATAAATTCTGAAAGAGGGAAGGTACCTAGGGATTGGCAAGACATGTATAGTCCCTTTATATAAAGGGAAAGGGACAAAAGAACTGTAAAAATTATAGAGGAATAAGTTACGAGTATACCAGGAAAAAATGTACGGTAGGGTTTTTAAAGAAAAATTAGGGTAAGACAGAATGGGATTTGGATGACAAGGAGGTTTTTGGGGGGTAGGGGGTGTGTAAAACAGGTTTTTCATTGAAGCATATATGTGAACAGATTTTGATAAAGAAGGGAAGTTTTTTTTGCATTAGGGTTTAGAAAAGGGATATGATAATGGATAGAGGAGCAATGTGGCAGAAGTTGCAAGTATATGGAATAGGTGGTAATTATTAAAAAGCTGTAAAGGTTTTATGAGGATGTGAGGCCCCAGGTTAGGGTGTGTAGAAGAGAGGGAGCTACCCCGGGAAAAGGGTCTTTAAAGGATGTGTAAAGCACCAGGTTTTTTTAATTATTTATAGTGGGGGTTTTAAAGGAATAAATGCTAGGGTGTTTGGGAGAGGGGGGGATTTAAAATTTTGGGAATCAAATTCAAAATGGGGGTTGACACAGTTTACTTTTTGTGATGATACGTGCTTAGGGGGATTTTAAAGAAAAATTGCAAAGGTTAGGGATGAGTTTGGGAAAATTTTGAAAAGGGAGAAATTTTAAAATGAATAGAAAAGATAAGGTGATGAGGGTGTCAAATGATTTGATAAAAAAAATTGGGTATCAAATTGGGGGAGGATATGGAAAAGTGAATTTTTCAGATACTTGGGGGTTGACGTGCGGGGTGGATTTTTTGAAGGGTGGGTTAATCTAAATGATGGGAAAAAAGGTATGGGGCTTGAGGTAATGGGAGTCAAAAAACGTTATCAAGGAGGCAAAAAGGGAATGTATAAAATATAGTAGTCCAACACTCTTAAGGGTGTGAAGGGGTGGTAAATGCAGACGGGGGGTTGGAGGAGCGGGGGAGTCCTGTTTAAGGGCAATGTGTGGTTGTAAA
Organism: Cherax quadricarinatus; assembly: GCF_026875155.1. Lineage (NCBI taxonomy): Eukaryota > Metazoa > Arthropoda > Malacostraca > Decapoda > Parastacidae > Cherax > Cherax quadricarinatus. The sequence goes on from NC_069446.1 coordinate 2,968,975, forward strand.
TTTTAGCAGAAAATTCGGAGTGGGAAATTTTGGGAAGGTGTGGGGGGTTTAAAAAAGTTTACAGGGGCAGAAGAGGGGTTGTTGAGGGGTTTGGTCATTTAAGAATATCACATAGAATGACATGGAAAAACATATAAATCTATAGGGGAAGAAAGGGGGGGGGTAGGGGTCGTCCTCGAAAAATTGGAAGGGGGGGTAAAGGAGGTTTTTTGGGTAAGGGGGTTGGATTCCAGCAAAACGTGGTGACGTGTTAGATAGGAAAATGGAGACGAAGGTCTTTGGGACCCGACATCTGTTGGAGTGTGGCAGGGTAAAATTTATGAAGGGATTCAGGGAAACCGGTTTTTTTCATATAGTCGGACTTGAGTCCGAAAAAGGGGAAATAAAAATCCCGCCTTTAAAGGGGGGTTTGGGTATTTGGGATTTGGGGGAAATGTTTTGTATCTTTTTATGTTTATCTTCTAAAGGGTTTTATTTGAGCACCCTGCAAAAACAGTGATAATGTGCAGTGTGGGAAATGTTGGGAAAGAGAGAAAGTATTTCTTTTGGGGATTTTCTTTTTTTTGGGGTAAACCCGCCTCGGGGGGAACCCGACTTGTTGAAAAAAAAAAAAAAAAAAAAAAAAAAATTATATATATATAATTTATATTATTATAAAAAATATATATTTATATATTAAATTTTAAAAATAAATATAATAAATTTATATTTAATATATATATATAAATTAATATTATATAAATATATAATATATATATATATATATTTAAAATATAAAATAATAATTATAAAATATATATTATTATATTATTATTTTATTTTATTATCACACCGCCGATTCCCACCAAGGCAGGGGGGCCCGAAAAAGAAAAACTTTCACCATCATTACTCCACACTGCTTGCCAGAAGGGTGCTTTACACTACAGTTTTTAAACTGCAACATTAACACCCCTCCTTCAGAGTGCAGGCACTGTACTTCCCATCTCCAGGACTCAAGTCCGGCCTGCCGGTTTCCCTGAATCCCTTCATAAATGTTACTTTGCTCACACTCCAACAGCACGTCAAGTATTAAAAACCATTTGTCTCCATTCACTCCTATCAAACACGCTCACGCATGCCTGCTGGAAGTCCAAGCCCCTCGCACACAAAACCTCCTTTACCCCCTCCCTCCAACCCTTCCTAGGCCGACCCCTACCCCGCCTTCCTTCCACTACAGACTGATACACTCTTGAAGTCATTCTGTTTCGCTCCATTCTCTCTACATGTCCGAACCACCTCAACAACCCTTCCTCAGCCCTCTGGACAACAGTTTTGGTAATCCCGCACCTCCTCCTAACTTCCAAACTACGAATTCTCTGCATTATATTCACACCACACATTGCCTCAGACATGACATCTCCACTGCCTCCAGCCTTCTCCTCGCTGCAACATTCATCACCCATGCTTCACACCCATATAAGAGCAGTTGGTAAAACTATACTCTCATACATTCCCCTCTTTGCCTCCAAGGAAAAGTTCTTTGTCTCCACAGACTCCTAAGTGCACCACTCACTCTTTTTCCCTCATCAATTCTATGATTCACCTCATCTTTCATAGACCCATCCGCTGACACGTCCACTCCCAAATATCTGAATACGTTCACCTCCTCCATACTCTCTCCCTCCAATCTGATATTCAATCTTTCATCACCTAATCTTTTTGTTATCCTCATAACCTTACTCTTTCCTGTATTCACTTTAATTTTCTTCTTTTGCACACCCTACCAAATTCATCCACCAATCTCTGCAACTTCTCTTCAGAAATCTCCCAAGAGCACAGTGTCATCAGCAAAGAGCAGCTGTGACAACTCCCACTTTGTGTGTGATTCTTTATCTTTTAACTCCACGCCTCTTGCCAAGACCCTCGCATTTACTTCTCTTACAACCCCATCTATAAATATATTAAACAACCACGGTGACATCACACATCCTTGTCTAAGGCCTACTTTTACTGGGAAAAAATTTCCCTCTTTCCTACATACTCTAACTGAGCCTCACTATCCTCGTAAAAACTCTTCACTGCTTTCAGTAACCTACCTCCTACACCATACACTTGCAACATCTGCCACATTGCCCCCCTATCCACCCTGTCATACGCCTTTTCCAAATCCATAAATGCCACAAAGACCTCTTTAGCCTTATCTAAATACTGTTCACTTATATGTTTCACTGTAAACACCTGGTCCACACACCCCCTACCTTTCCTAAAGCCTCCTTGTTCATCTGCTATCCTATTCTCCGTCTTACTCTTAATTCTTTCAATTATAACTCTACCATACACTTTACCAGGTACACTCAACAGACTTATCCCCCTATAATTTTTGCACTCTCTTTTATCCCCTTTGCCTTTATACAAAGGAACTATGCATGCTCTCTGCCAATCCCTAGGTACCTTACCCTCTTCCATACATTTATTAAATAATTGCACCAACCACTCCAAAACTATATCCCCACCTGCTTTTAACATTTCTATCTTTATCCCATCAATCCCGGCTGCCTTACCCCCTTTCATTTTACCTACTGCCTCACGAACTTCCCCCACACTCACAACTGGCTCTTCCTCACTCCTACAAGATGTTATTCCTCCTTGCCCTATACACGAAATCACAGCTTCCCTATCTTCATCAACATTTAACAATTCCTCAAAATATTCCTTCCATCTTCCCAATACCTCTAACTCTCCATTTAATAACTCTCCTCTCCTATTTTTAACTGACAAATCCATTTGTTCTCTAGGCTTTCTTAACTTGTTAATCTCACTCCAAAACTTTTTCTTATTTTCAACAAAATTTGTTGATAACATCTCACCCACTCTCTCATTTGCTCTCTTTTTACATTGCTTCACCACTCTCTTAACTTCTCTCTTTTTCTCCATATACTCTTCCCTCCTTGCATCACTTCTACTTTGTAAAAACTTCTCATATGCTAACTTTTTCTCCCTTACTACTCTCTTTACATCATCATTCCACCAATCGCTCTCTTCCCTCCTGCACCCACTTTCCTGTAACCACAAACTTCTGCTGAACACTCTAACACTACATTTTTAAACCTACCCCATACCTCTTCGACCCCATTGCCTATGCTCTCATTAGCCATCTATCCTCCAATAGCTGTTTATATCTTACCCTAACTGCCTCCTCTTTTAGTTTATAAACCTTCACCTCTCTCTTCCCTGATGCTTCTATTCTCCTTGTATCCCATCTACCTTTTACTCTCAGTGTAGCTACAACTAGAAAGTGATCTGATATATCTGTGGCCCCTCTATAAACATGTACATCCTGAAGTCTACTCAACAGTCTTTTATCTACCAATACATAATCCAACAAACTACTGTCATTTCGCCCTACATCATATCGTGTATACTTATTTATCCTCTTTTCTTAAAATATGTATTACCTATAACTAAACCCCTTTCTATACAAAGTTCAATCAAAGGGCTCCCATTATCATTTACACCTGGCACCCCAAACTTACCTACCACACCCTCTCTAAAAGTTTCTCCTACTTTAGCATTCAAGTCCCCTACCACAATTACTCTCTCACTTGGTTCAAAGGCTCCTATACATTCACTTAACATCTCCCAAAATCTCTCTCTCTCCTCTGCATTCCTCTCTTCTCCAGGTGCATACACGCTTATTATGACCCACTTCTCGCATCCAACCTTTACTTTAATCCACATAATTCTTGAATTTACACATTCATATTCTCTTTTCTCCTTCCATAACTGATCATTTAACATTACTGCTACCCCTTCCTTTGCTCTAACTCTCTCAGATACTCCAGATTTAATCCCATTTATTTCCCCCACTGAAACTCTCCTACCCCTTCAGCTTTGTTTCGCTTAGGGCCAGGACATCCAACTTCTTTTCATTCATAACATCAGCAATCATCTGTTTCTTGTCATCCGCACTACATCCACGCACATTTAAGCAACCCAGTTTTTATAAAGTTTTCTTCTTCTCTTTTTAGTAATTGTATACAGAGAAGGGGGTTACTAGCCCATTTCTCCCGGCATTTTAGTCGCCTCATACGACACGCTGGGTTACGGGGGAAAGATTCTTTTCCACTTCCCCCGGGGCAATAAAGAAATAAAAAAGAACAAGAATTTAAAAAAAGGAGAAAACCTAGATGTATGTAATTTTATATGCATGGCGTGCTTGAAATGTGACCAAAGTGTAAGAGGATAGCAAGAATCCCCGTTATCTTAGCTGTTTTGAACAGAAAAAGAAACCAGCAAACCTCCCCATGCAAAACAGTTTCAGGGTTTTTTTTTCACAGTCATCTGGCAGGAGGTAGTATTCCCGGGTGGGGTTTCGTCTACCAACCAATACTATCTATATTTTATATATATATATAGGGGGAGAGTAGGTGTGCGCCGTGACCTGAGGAAAGTCATAAGAACAAAAATGGAGGAACACTGGAAGGCCACGGCCCTGCAACGGTCTTATCAAAACAACCCGTCCTCATCAAAGGGAGAGGTTGTTTTGGTACCCTGCCTGCATGGGCCATGGGTTCTACAGTGTTCCTCCCTTCTTTTGTTCTTAGACATCCTCAGGGCACGTGCGTCACCCCACTTCCCCCTATATATATAAAAGTTTTCTCCTCTGTAGTTAGAGGTAACAAGGTCCCGGGACCGAAACGTTTTCTAATAAATATGTTAGTGTTTGCTTACGTGTCTTTCTAAACCAACCCTCTTTTAAAACTCCACCCTCTATTGGTCAAAATGGCTTGCACAAATTCGGGGTATGGCTGGGCTGTGACAAAGGTGTTTTCTTTTGATGTATTTATTTTGGGGACAGAGAGGGATTAAAATAGGATGACAAGGAGGGGATTTGATGCAATGGTGGGAAAAGGGCAGATGCGTTTAATATAGACAAATGCAAAGTTCTAAATGTTGGACGGGAAAATAACCTTTCCCACAATAAACAAATAATGTAGATCAAAATATACTGATGCAAAAAGATTTAGGATTTAGTTAGCAGTAATCTAAAACCAAAACACAGTGCTTTAGTGTTTGCAATAAAGTAACCGAATCCTTGGGTTTTATCTAAAAGTATAAAAATAAAGTCCTAGTTTTTTCAATCTATATATCCTTGGTTAGGCCTATTTAGATTTCTGCACATTTCTGGTAACCAATTACAGAATGGTAAAAAGCACTGGAAAACGTACGAGGAGGATGACAAAGTTGATCCCAAGTATCAGAAATCTTCCCTATCTTCTCCCAATGAGGGACTGACCACCTAAAAATTTTGGGTGTGGGCTGATTTTAAACGCTTCAAATATCTTCTGCTTCTATCAACTTTTTTGTACTCGATGAAGAACCACGTGTAGGGGAAACGTTTTGAAAAAAAGTACCTAAGTTGCATATTGTCTTACCAACAACCTTCGGATTTTTTTACCTTTTAATTCAATCTGTCAGACACGCAACACAAGGGATCTTATACAGACCCCAAACAACTTTTGACAACCCACTAGTGGGAAAACTGAATTGGAGGACCCGACCTCCCCATTGCTTCTTTCTTCAATAGTGACCTAGTCTCGCCTCCTGGCGCTATATAAGGCTCCATCCTGTCACTTAAACTCCACTTATGGGGGAGGTCTTAGGTGATACCCCATCTCAACAGTGGTACCGAGCAGCGACTCAGGGAGAACATCCTCCATATGATAGAAGCTGGTCCAGAGCGCAGTGTACTGCCATCCATCGGCTTCGTTTGGGCTTTCGCACAGCCAAGATGATGGTAGACAAGGCTGAGGAGGAGATGTGCCAGTACTGTCAGCACGTTGTCCAGCGGCCCCTAACACACTATCTTCTGGAGTGCGAAGTTACTGAGACACTCTGCAGGCAACTAGGAGTGATATTCCCTCCCGAAGAGGACCCAGAGATGACTGCAGCCACACTAGTGTACCATGGAGTCAACAAACCAGACAAGCTGTTACCTGTGATAACGACATATCCTCCTCCTCGCTAGTGTCCATAGTTAGAAGTACATATGGTGTTGTCGCTTATGAGATGCACCAGTTGAACTGACCAGAAGAGTGCCTGAGCAGCATACGTCGCATCATTGTAAAAACCTTTCTCCCTCGGGAGCCAGAGATGGGTCATCGCAAGATTGAGACCCGTGCCAGGACTACGGTCTTGGCGAACATTATACATACATACTTCAACTCCATATTGTTTCAGACTATGGAACAATGCTCTTCTCCAGACTGAGGGACTGACCACCTCAAAACTTTAAGGGTGATGGACTGATTACATCGTCTTCAAGTCTCTTCTGCTTCTGTCAACTTTTCTGTACTCGACTGAAGAAGCCTACTGTGTAGGCGAAATGTTTCGAAATAAAGATACCTAACTGTTGCATATGTGTCTTGCCTAACAACCTGTCGGTATTTTATACCATTTAATGTTCAATCTGTCAGACACTGCAACACAAGGGTATCTTGGTACAGACCTGCAATCAACTTCGACAACCTCTACTAGTGAGAACGGCTGGATTTGAGAGGGACCTGACCTCCCAACATCTGCGTTCTTCTACTAGTGACCTACGTCTCACCTCCTGGCGCTATATAAGGCTCCATCCTGTCACTTCAACTCCATATTGTTTCAAACTATGGAACAATGCACTTCTCCAGACTGAGGGACTGACCACCTCAAAACTTTAAGGGTGATGGACTGATTACATCGTCTTCAAGTCTCTTCTGCTTCTATCAACTTTTCTGTACTCGACTGAAGAAGCCTACTGTGTAGGCGAAACGTTTCGAAATAAAGATACCTAACTGTTGCATGTGTGTCTTACCTAACAACGTGCTGAAAATTTCCGGCCAAGACAGGACTCGCAGCAATGGTTTCAAGTTGGAAAAATTCAGATTCAGGAAGGATATAGGAAAGCACTGGTTTGGCAATAGAGTTGTGGATGAGTGGAACGAACTCCGCAGTACAGCTATAGAGGCTAAAACGTTGTGTAGTTTTAAAAATAGGTTAGATAAATACATGAGTGGGTGTGGGTGGGTGAGAGTTGGACCTGACTAGCTTGTGCTACTAGGTCTGATGCCGTGCTCCTTCCTGAAGTGGAAGTGGCCTGACTAGGTGGGTCATTGGGCTAATCCTGGGGGTGGGGGACATGGACCTGCTTTGCGTGGGTCGGTGGGCCTGCTGCGGTGTTCCTTCTTTCTTGTGTTCTTATGAGCGGGTGTGAAATGTACCTGACTAGCTACTAGGTCAGACGCAGTGCTCCTCCCTCAAGTGACGTGTCTGACCTCTCTAGGTCAAGGCATTGGATTAAGCCGGTGGGGAGAATTGGAGCTGCCTCGCATAGACCAGTAGGCCTGTTGCAGTTTCTTATTTCTAATGTTCTTATGAGGGCAAATATTCTATTAGTGGGATGGATCTGTGAAGGACCTGCCTAGTATGGGCCAACAGGCCTGCTGCAGTGTTCCTCCTTTATGTTCTATGTGTATAAATATAGTATTTAGGGAAGTAAGGGTCATCCCAGGAAAGGTAAAGGAGGTTTTGTGTGCCAGGGAGTTAGACATCAAACAAGCTGATATGAGCATGTTAGGAGTGAGTGGAAGCAAGTGATTTGTATGAAGTAATGCTGCTGAAGTGTGAGCAGGGTAACATTTATGAAGGCATCCAGGGAAACCGGTTAGCTGAACCCAAGTCCTGGAGGTGGGTGGTGTGCCTGCACTCTGAAGGAGGGGTGAGGATATTACAATTAGGAAGGCCATCTGAATTGATTTCAGCATGCTTCCGGGAAGACACTTGATTGAATGAGTGAAAGTAAGCATTACTTTTTCATGTCACACTACCTAGGTGGGAGATGGCAGGTGATAAAAAGAAGTTTTTATCTCGGCAATGCATCATTACCTTAGTTCTGAGCCTTGTGGGTTTAAGACTTTTCCATACATATAGTTTATACTTTCCACATATAATCCAAATTGGTTCAGTGTTTTTTTGTGAATATAATAATTTACTATGATTTAGTGCCCCTCAAGGAAGGTTCCTTGATGTTGGTGAGGGGCTCTTGATTTAGGGAATTGGATCTGTGCTCCAGTTCCCCAAATTAAGCCTGAATGCCTTTCACATCCCCCCCCCCCAGGCGCTGTATAATCCTCCGGGTTTAACGCTTCCCCCTTGATTGTAGTAATAATAATAATATGATTTAGTGCTTTTCAGTAGATATAAAATCTTTAAGGGAAGATGTCTGATTGCCAGTACAGGACTCTCTATTCAAACTATTCAGAGAAAGTAACTTGATGCTGGTGAGGTTCTCTTGGTTCAAGAAATTGCACCTGGCCTCACTTTTTTTTTTTTAACCTAATTTCCTCCTCTCGCCCAGGCAGTGTATAACCCCTATGGGTTTAACACTTCTCCATAACTGGATAAAGCAAGCAAGTTTAAACATCGCATAAATACAGTACATCAGTTTCTCTCCAAATACAAATACCATTTCAGTATTTTTCTATTTAAAAATACAAGTACTGTATGTACATATTTGCCTCTGTACCTGAATTGGGAAATGTTTTAATGCTGGTAAAGTGCTCCTGAATTTGAGCTATCCTCCTTTTCCTTGAATTAAGTCTGATTAGGTACCTTCCCTTCCCTGGGTGCTATATGACTTTTTTTAGGCACTACGTGAATCTAATGAAAATGTAATCAGAGTACTCTTACCTACATACACGTGTAAAGGCAAAAAGTTCCACTGTAGCTCAATGCGCACTGGCTACCCCCTCAGGAGGTTCCTTGATGTTGGTGAGGGGGCTTCTTGATTTAGGTGAATTGGATCTGTGCTTCCAGTTCGCCCGAATTAAGCCTGAATGGCCTTCCACATCCCCCCCCCCTCCAGGGCGCTGTATAATCTCGGGTTTAGCGCCTTCCCCTTTGATTATAATATAATAATTCACTGGCTGTCAAATAGCCAATCACAGTATGCAGATTCATGTAGCTGCTGAAATCACAATAAATCAGATGCATTTTCCACAGGTGACTCGGCAATTGCCTTATTGCTGAAGAATGGTGGATGAATAGCTGTATAGCCTTGTCGGTTAGCTCTTCTTTTTTATTATAATAAAGAATGGAGATGAATAAAAATTTAACATCTTCATCTGAGTTATTAAATAACAAAAAGGGCACAATACCATGACTTGGAACGATACACAAATAACCCGCACATAAAAGAGAGAGAGTGTGATGAAAATATCTAGCCTAGACAGGACTCGCAGCAATGGTTTTTTTAAGTTGGAAAACTTGGAAAACATTAAGATTTAAGGAAGGATATAGGAAAAGTATTGGTTGGTATTAGAGTTGTGGATGAGTGGAACAAACTCCCGAGTACAGTTATAGAGGCAAGACGTTGTGTATGCTTTAAGAATAGGTTGGATAAATACATGAGTGGATGTGGGTTGGGTTGTGAGTTGGACCTGATAGCTGTGTTAACCCAGGTCGGTTTGCCGTGTTCCTCCCTCTTAGTCGTGACGAATGTGACCTGACCTGAATAGGTTGGGTGCATGGCTTAAGCCCGTACGGAGACTTGGACCTGCATCCGAGGGGGCAGTAGGACTTCTGCAGTGTTCCTTCGTATTATGTCTTTGACTTGGACCCTTTACGTGTGAATTTGTAAATGGTCAAGTCGGACGAAACGTCGTATAAGCTTCTCTCTTTTGTGGCGGGGTTGCTGTATAGACCTTTGGCTTAGGCTTCTTTTTTATTATATATAATATGTGCAGGTTTTAGTTTATCTGAGTTATTGCTTGCATGATGAAATTTTTCTTATATTGGTCGAACAAAGCTTGCCCAAGGAGACAGTTCTTGCATTTTAGCGTCTGACATGGCTCCATGGACTCACCTTCAAGGGAAAGTCTTTGTGACTTGCCAGTGAGGAGATCTTCATCAAGGATCCCCTTCCTTGGAATGACTGAGTTCCTTCATTTCCCCAGCACTGTATGACCCCCATCCCTTTCACCATGAATGTAAAATCTCACTGGCTTGACAAATCATGTCAATGCAGCCAATCACTTCTTACTCCAGAAATCCTATCTCAAATTTTGGCTTGGTAAAGACAAGCAGAGCAGCTGATTATTCATTTCGTACAAAGAGCAGTATGTAATATTTATTATTTTTTAAGTCTCCCATTCCAAGCCGCTGTATGACCCTTGGGGTTTCAGCGCTTAGTGATTATAGTATTCCCATTCATGTCACTTTCCCAGCCCTTCAAGTCTCGACCCCACCCCTCCAAGTCCTCGATCATTACCTGCCTCCACCAGTGGGTGCCCATCCCTGTCTCTCTACCTCCACCATCCTCGACAGTGCCCATCCCTAAGAATAAGATCTTCGGTTTCGGATTTTTAACCCTGGAGGGTTAGGCACCAGGATACCCAAGGAAAGCAGTGCGTCACTCGAGGACTGTCTAACTTATTTCCATTGGGGTCCTTAATATTGTCCCGGATGCGACCATCGCCAGTCGGACTTAACACCCAGGTACCTATTTGCTGCTAGGTGAAACAGGGAACAAAGGTGTAAGGAACGTGTCGAAAAAGTTTCCACCCGCCGGAAATCGAACCCGGGCCTCCGTGTGTGAGCGGGAAGTTTAGCCACCAGGCATTATATCTTTATAATTATAGATTTATTTTTTTAAATTTAAAAAAATATATATATATATCTATATATATATATATATATATTTTTATATATATATATATATATATAATATATATATATATATATTATTTTACATATCATATTATATATATTATATATATATTTTATATATCGTATATATATATATATTTATATATATACCTTATTATATATATTTTTATATTTACAACCCAGGATTCCAAATGGCCTGTTACCCGGCTTGTAATGGGAGCAAAATAAACACAGCAGAAAAAGTTTAGATTATATTATCCTTCACGCCAATTTAGAACGCAATATGTACCACTATAGTTCCAGTGATCAAGTATAGTGCACTCACGGTAAGCAAGGCGAAATAGAAGCCACAAAGATAGCCAGCTCGTGCTTCAACCTTGCTCTAGACTGGGAATGACAGGGCCAGACAGGAGCAGCTGTGATACCCCCACATAACCCTTGCGATTGCCCAAAAACCATCTTCTTATTGGCTAGAACCTGGTCACTAGTTGAACGACGGAGGGCCCAATCATAACTCTTCTTAGCAACTTCCGGAACCCCCCCTCGGTTCGCCTCCCGTCCTCTGCCTGCGCCAGAGGATTAATCTCCCCCCCCCCCCCCCTCTTTTTTTACTATTTTGAGGGTGGAGGGATTGGAGATAGGGGGGTTTTTGGGCCACTACCCCGTCTTCTTCCCCGAGGCAAATACGGTGACTAGAACTGTGCAACATAATCTAAATGAAGCCTAACCAAAGATATATATTCAGCCTGACTATACAGGATGCTGCTGCCTCGGTTTATTATTTAATTATTGTTGTTTTCAGTGATGATGTATTTTCAAGGACACACTAGAGGAGAAGCTAAGGTATTTCTTGACCAAAAAAGCCTGTCAGATGATGGCACTATAGCTATATCAGGTTCTGCCTTTAGTGAAGATGGTGAAATTTATGCCTAAGGTTCTAGCAGCAGTGGCTATGAACTGGATAATGTACACTTAAGAAGGTAGGTATATTTATGATGGTTTATTTTATGGTTGATTTTTTTTTTTTTACATAATTTCTGCTGGTATTCGTCAACTTTGTAGAAACTTTATTATGATATCTAGGGCTATATCGCTTTTGAATTAGGGCAAGCTAGAAAGTATTGTTTACTCTGAAACTAAGGAAAAACCTACATACTTTGAACTCTTGCCGTATTTATATAAACTTTATGATGAATAATTTGTACAGATGTGTTTGAGGAGAATGTACTTGGTTGAAAGGTATCTTGATTGGAATTCAGAATTTTCGAAACTGGAGATTGCCTGTTTGTTTTGCATGGCTATCATCAGGAGAGGACTTTCCAGAGGTTCTTGAGTGGTCAAGTTCTCCAGTCTGACTTGGGACCAGGGGACCACAAGGGTATATTTTATGGGGTTTGTGTTTAACACTACAGTCTTCTCCCACTGAGGCATCGTTTTTGAGTACCTCATCTACCTACACACACTTTTGTCTTTCCTTCCTATTCTGGACCCTCTTGTCTGTCTTTGTTTGTATTTTAATTATTCTCATCACCTTTCTTTTGTCAGTATTTATTTTTAATTGGCAGTAATGTTGTCTATGGTACTTTTGTAATGCCTGAAGGTATCCTTCATGAGGATTGATTGTGTGTGCATGCATGTTGTGTATGACCAGTGGCATGCAGAGTCCTTAAAGGCTGGATTACTTGTGTCACTTTATGTGATGGGTACTGTTCCAGTTACTCTAGCCTATTTTTCTTGGTAAGCTGATTGACAAATCCTGTTCATTTCATGTATCTCTTATCTCTTAAATTAGATTGGTGACCAATATATTCTTCAGCCTCCCACTACTCTTTCTTCAGTTGATCCCATTTTATGATCATGGTTTCCCATTGATTTATAATTAATATGATTTGGATTACATTTTGTAATTCAAGAGCTTTTGATCTTCCCTGGTCAAGAGCCTGTATGCAGAGGCAAATCTTGTTTTTGCAAGCTCTGGCAATGCCCATTGCTTTGTTAATTAAGCCTGTCTCTATGATCTTTGTGATCCTTTCATGCACAGTTGATGTTAGGGCTAATTTGGGTTCCCTTCATTTACCCCCTCTTTATGTTCACCCTGCATCTTTTCGTCTCCCTCCTTGAGAGGTTCTGACAATACATGTTTGCTTCTCCCCACTTCTATGTGCATTAGCTCAGTTGCCTTCTACAACTTAATGCTCACTCGTGAATACTTCTAATTTCAGTGTAGACTGATGGCTCTAAATCTGTGGTTTTGGGTATGCAACTTGTTTTCTTGAAAGAATAATCCAAAGCCATTTGCTAGAATTGGCCAGTGGTTTTACAGCAGGGTTAAATGCAACTCTCACTGCTTTCATACAGATTGCAACCTCATCATTCATAGTTATTTTGGACTCTCAGAGTGTATTACAAGGTATCTAGAAAGTCGATTGCCCTCATCACATCTTTTGCATACAGCTTTGTTGCATTTCTAGTACAGTAAATAAAAGTAATTTTTTGCTGGGCTTTTCGACACACTGATGTTTGGGGCAATGAACAAGCGACTCGACAGCTCATATAGTTTTTCCTTAAATTTGGTCCTATATTCTTTCCATAATACTAGATCATTCATTTTTTTTTTTTTTCAATACATGGCTGTCTC
>NC_069446.1:2982795-2999681 GCF_026875155.1 Cherax quadricarinatus
GGGTTTAAAAATTTCCCTCCATAACTGGATAAAGCAAGCAAGTTTAAACATCGCATAAATACAGTACATCAGTTTCTCTCCAAATACAAATACCATTTCAGTATTTTTCTATTTAAAAATACAAGTACTGTATGTACATATTTGCCTCTGTACCTGAATTGGGAAGTGTTTTAATGCTGGTAAAGTGCTCCTGAATTTGAGCTATCCTCCTTTTCCTTGAATTAAGTCTGATTAGGTACCTTCCCTTCCCTGGGTGCTATATGACTTTTTTTTAGCACTCGTGAATATAATGAAAATGTAATCAGAGTACTCTTACCTACCATACACGTGTACAAGGCAAAAAGTTCCACTGTAGCTCAATGCTTCACTGGCTTAACCCCTCAAGGAAGGTTCCTTGATGTTGGTGAGGGGCTCTTGATTTAGGGAATTGGATCTGTGCTCCAGTTCCCCGAATTAAGCCTGAATGCCTTCCACATCCCCCCCCCCCCCAGGCGCTGTATAATCCTCCGGGTTTAGCGCTTCCCCTTGATTATAATAATAATAATTCACTGGCTTAAAATAGCCAATCACAGTGATGCAGATTCATGTAGCCTGCTGAAAATCAACAATAAATCAGATGCATTTTCCAGCAGGTGCTTGCAATTGCCTTATTTGCTGAATACTGGTGATGAATAGCTGTATAGCCCTTGTGGCTTAGCTCTTCTTTTTTATTATAATAAAGAATGGTGATGAATAAAAATTTAACATCCTTCATCTGAGTTATTAAATAACAAAAAAGGCACAATACCATGACTGGAACGATACACAAATAACCCGCACATAAAAGAGAGAGAGTGTGCTGAAAATATCTAGCCTAGACAGGACTCGCAGCAATGGTTTTAAGTTGGAAAAATTCAGATTCAGGAAGGATATAGGAAAGTATTGGTTTGGTATTAGAGTTGTGGATGAGTGGAACAAACTCCCGAGTACAGTTATAGAGGCCAGAACGTTGTGTAGCTTTAAAAATAGGTTGGATAAATACATGAGTGGATGTGGGTGGGTGTGAGTTGGACCTGATAGCTTGTGTTACCAGGTCGGTTGCCGTGTTCCTCCCTTAAGTCAATGTGACCTGACCTGACTAGGTTGGGTGCATTGGCTTAAGCCGGTAGGAGACTTGGACCTGCCTCGCATGGGCCAGTAGGCCTTCTGCAGTGTTCCTTCGTTCTTATGTTCTTATGACTTGGACCCTTTACAGTGTGACTTTGTAAATGGTCCAAGTCGGACCGAAACGTCGTCATAAGCTTCTCTCTTTTGTGCGGGTTAGCTGTATAGCCCTTGTGGCTTAGCGCTTCTTTTTTATTATAATAATAATATGTGCAGGTTATTTGTGTATCTGAGTTATTGCTTGCAATGAAATTTTTCTTATATTGGTCGAACAAAGCTTGCCCAAGGAGACAGTCTTGCATTTTAGCGTCTGACATGGCTCTCACTGGCTCACCTTCAAGGGAAGTTCTTTGATGCCAGTGAGGAGCTCTTCATCAAGGATCCCCTTCCTTGGAATGACTGATTTCCTTCCATTTCCCCAGGCACTGTATGACCCCCATCCCTTCACCATGAATGTAAAATCTCACTGGCTTGACAAATCCTGTCAATGCAGCCAATCACTTCTTACCAGAAATCCTATCTCAAATTTTTGGCTTGGTAAAGCCAAGCAGAGCAGCTGATTATCATTTTCGTCACAAGAGCAGTAGTAATATTTATTATTTTTTAAGTCTCCCATTCCATGCCGCTGTATGACCCTTGGGGTTTAGCGCTTAGTGATTATAGTAATCCCATTTCATGTCACCTTTCCCCAGCCCTTCAAGTCTCGACCCCACCCCTCCAAGTCCCATACGCTCATACCTGCCTCCACCCAGTGGGTGCCCATCCCTGTCTCTCTACCTCCACCATCCTGACAGTGCCCATCCCTAAGATAAGATTTCGTTCGGATTTTTAACCCTGGAGGGTTAGCCACCCAGGATAACCCAAGAAAGTCAGTGCGTCATCGAGGACTGTCTAACTTATTTCCATTGGGGTCCTTAATCTTGTCCCCCAGGATGCGACCCACGCCAGTCGACTAACACCCAGGTACCTATTTGCTGCTAGGTGAACAGGACAACAGGTGTAAGGAAACGTGTCGAAATGTTTCCACCCGCCGGGAATCGAACCCGGGCCCTCCGTGTGTGAAGCGGGAGCTTTAGCCACCAGGCCATATATATATATATATATATATATATATATATATATATATATATATATATATATATATATATATATATATATATATATATATATATATATATATATATATATATATATATATATATATATATATATATATATATATATATATATATATATAATATATATATATATATATTACAACCCAGGATTCCAAATTGGCCTGTTACCCCGGTGTAATGGGAGCAAAATAAACACAGCAGAAAAAGTTATAGATTTATATTATCCTTCACCAATTTAGAACAGCAATATGTACACTATGTACAGTGATAAGTATAGTGCACTCCACGGTAAGCAAGGCAGAAATAGAAGCCACAAGATAGCAGACCGTGCTTCAACCAGCTCTAGAATGGGAATGACAAGGGCAGACAGGAGAGCGGTACCCCACATAACCTCTGCGATTGCCAAAACCATCTTCTTATTGGCTAGAACCTGGTCACTAGTTGAACGACGGGGCCCCATCATCAACTCTTAGCAACCTGGTTCGCTGGTTGGGGGAGATAGCCTGTAAATGAGGGTGTGTACATGCGCCGAATAAAGGTTACGTACTCTTTGCATGCCACACCCCCACCCCGAGAAGGCTCAGGATTAGGCTGCCACCTCCCAGTGGTAACCGTGCCGCCATGGCACAAAATGGGACCGCCTTTCCTCTCCACCATCCAACTCTTAGATAGAGCTCAGCTTTTCTTGTGACCAAAAGCCAAACCCTAAACTTAGAGTGAGACAGCAGTCAGACAGGCTAGCAAAGGTCCAAGATACAGGCGGACGGTAGCCCGCATCCCCTCACTAAAAAAAAAACCCACACCAGGGGATAAAAAAAAAGCTTGAAAAGGGGTTACCACAAATAACATCCTAACCTAAAAATATTATACTCTAGATAAAGAGTCTGCCAACATATTTTCTTTGCCGGCAATATATTTAATTGAAATATTATATGGCTGCAGCCTTAGCGTCCAGCGCATAAGCCTTGTGTTGTGGTTCTTCATGGCTTGGAGATATACTAGAGGATTGTGATCACTGTAGACTGTGACCACCTGCAATGTCTGGCCCACATAAACATCGAAATGCTCCAAAGCCAGTACCAGCGCGAGGGCTTCTTTTTCAATGGTAGAGTAAGCCCTCTGATGTGGCTGGAACTTGGCTGAAAAGTATGCTACAGCTGCAACTCCTTGTTCCCGATTTGTAATAGTACTGCCCCAACCCCAGACTCACAAGCATCAACCTGTAATGAAAAAGGTTTGGAGAAGTCTGGAGACAAGAGAATGGGTGCAGTACACAATAATCTTTTTGCTTTATTAAAAGCAGTGTTACAGTCTGACGTCCAATTAAAGGGAACTTTATGACTGGTAAGAGAGGTAAGAGGGGCTGCAATATCTGAGAAATTCTTACAGAATCTTCTGTAAAATCCTATCATGCCTAAGAAACGTTGAAGAGATTTCCAAACCAAGAACGGGATATTTTTAAAGAAAGAACTTTAGCAAGTTTAGCGCAATTTTTCCACACCTATTTCGGCCTAGAAAAGTGCAGGGCCTGGCCAAAAGGAATTTTAAATAAAATTAAATGTAAAGGGGAATCTTAAAGGTCTCAACGAGCCTTAATTAAGTGGTGTTGACCCAAAATCGACACCACAACATATCATCTGTACGCTCCCGGCCTTCAAGTCCTTTAAAAAGCCTATGGATAAGTTTCTGGAATGAAAAGGGGAATTTTTCTTCCAAGGGGGGGAACTGTGTATTGAAAATGACCTCCGGGAATTACGAAGGCCGAGTTTCCCTTGCCTTATCTTTAAAAGGTACCTGTAGTACCCTTTTAAAAGGAGATCTAATTTGGACCAAAATTGCCTTCCCCACAAAGTATTACGTCATTGAGTGATACTGTCCTGTGGGAGCGCACGGGTAATACTGACCACCTTTTGGGGCCCTTAAAAACAACAACATTTGGGTGTGCAGGGCACCAACCAGGGTGTGTTTTCCCTTCCTACTATATCCATTTACAGGGGCAGATTACAGGGTGATTTTAAATATTTGGGCCTGTAGTTATAATTTTTCTCTTGACATTGCAAACATCACCAACCCCGTAGAAGCCATTATTAGATTACTATCATTATTTTTTGTTGCAGAATACTATAAAGATTCTATTTCAATAAAGCCTAAGAAAAGGCCTGTGTTTTATCACAAAAATTTTATTGAACATTAAAAACCGGGGTACCTGGGGGGATCCGGAGGTACATACAACATGGAGCGTTTCTGAAACCTGAAGGCAGACTGTGACCCAGCTTATCAAGGGCGCTCGGGAAGGGAAGCACGGGTTTAAGACTTTCAAAAACTTTTTGGGACCCCTTTCCTAAAGAAGATCAGATAAAAAAAGTCTGTCTCAATTTTGTGTCACCTAAATAATGGGGCTTTTTCTGGTGTAATACCTACGAAGATGCTAAAAAAACCCCCAATCCGTATATTAAACCTACAAAAAAAATTTTTTGCCCCTATCCCCTTTGAACTCGCCGCCAGCAATTTGATGAACCCTTAAGGGGAAATACTTTCAAGCATGAAAAATTTTTAGGTAAGGACGTCACTTCCAAAGCAGTGACAGCTGTCATATTGTGAAAGTCCATCGGGGATTTTTTATCATGGCCTGCAACACCCAAAAAAAAAGCAGCGTTTATTGGAGAATAAAACTCTCGACTTACCCGCCCCTTTGACCGGGCAAGAGCTCAATTCACCCAGAAGAATTCTGAAGTTACGTACCACTCACCCTTTTCTCAGGGGAAGTGCCAATTCCTGCCCAAACTCTTGCAATGATGTTACTGGGGAAAACCTCCCAGTGACAGCAGCGAGTCGGTGTTTTTTTTTGTTTTTTTTTAAGACATCCAAGCCAAAGTGTCCGCTCGTAAGCAATTCCATAAATGCCCAAAAAGGCCTTTGCTAAAGTATGTCGTGCTAATGCTAAACAAGAGCTAGTGCCCCACACATTCCGTGATCATGCGACCTAGAAACAGGATTTCTGCGGCTATTTCCAAATTCACTTCAAAGGGCAGTTGTGAAAGTTTCATCAAAGGAACAAAAGTAGTGGTCTTATTGATAGTGGCAGCTCAAGAGTTTCATCAACCTTGACTTATTAAAACGTCCCCTTGCTCTAAAATCCTCACAGGTACCGTTTCCGGCATAAAACACTCTCTCTTTTCAACCTTAGGTTTTTGAAAGGTAAATCTCAAGTTAAGGGAAAAGGGGATTTAAGATGTACATTTAGCTTTTGCCAAAACTGTGCTCTGAGTTATCCTTGTCGGACTTTCAGAAGCTGCATGGTAGTGTCCCCTTAACATATGGGGGTGAACTGCTCCCTTGTTGTCTGTGACTTAGCACTTAAAGGAAACCCCACCAAAGCTGTTTGCAAATTTACCGGGGTTTGCCATCCTTACAGCTAAGTCCGCCGCTATTCTTATGGGGACGGAGTTCTTTGGAAAAAGAAACTCAAGGCTGCGGGGGGGTATTATAGAACCGAAAATTCCCCGGCGTGCACGGGTTTGTTTTTGAAAAAGAGGGTTTTATAGGAAACGGAGACTGCTACGTTACCTGAACAATCAACAAATTTAATTTCTTGATGGTCCCCTCACCTCGAATTGACGATACATGAAAAAAATTTGCTCAACTATGTGTTAGCACATTAAACTCAGGTCCTTCATCAAGCCCCATAAGGAATGAAGATAAACCAACACAGCGTTTCGGGGCGTAGGCCTGTATCATTTACCAGTCCCTTTGGGTCACTAAGGGTAGCCTGTTTCCCAACGAATTATGGATTCACTCTTTAGAAGACAACTAGGGGAATTTTCGCGTTTTTGGATCATACACAAGGTCCAAAAGCACGAAGACAAAAGAATGCGATGAAATATATCAGACTTGAAAAAACCCTTTCAAAATTGGACCAGGGCGTAATAGCACCAAAATGCCGCTAAGGAATAACAGGAAAAGTCGGTGTTGGATCAAATTTTTTCCCCCTCACTACAGAACCAGGGTAGTCGAAACAGAAAAAGTCCGAGCAGCTCGGGAAAGCCTGTTCCAAAAGGGCACAGTACTAGCTCCCTCTTTTCCCTCATCCTCATATCCGACATAGACAAGGTGCAGCCCAGCAGTGTCTTCCTTTCAGTGACACCCGAATCTCATGAAGTGTCTTCCATTCAGACACTGAAAGGGCTCCGGGCGGACTCAACCAAAATCTTTCGGGGGCTGCAGAAAACAATTGAAGTTCAACGATGAGAAATTTCAATTACTGATAGGGTAAACTGGGGAATTAATCTTCATCAAGTACAAACAATTCTGGCCACAAAAAAAAGCGAAAACCAACGCAAAAAAACCGGAGTATTATGTCGGAGGATCTCACCTTCAAGGGCCATAACATTTATCAACGCATCTGCTAAAAAAAAATGACGGGTGGATATGAGAACCTTCAAACTAGGGGGCCAAAACCCCTGATACACCCTTTAGGCACTTTTTTTACTAGGGTGGATATTTGCTGCACTCTAACACACCCTTTTAAGGGAGTGAATTGCCCCACCTAGAAAAAGTACAAAACTTTCACGGCGCGCATAACGGAAAAATTTAAAAAACCCAATTACTGGGGGGGACTTTAGGTTTTTAACCTGTATTTCCCCCGGGAAAGCAGGAGGGGATACTTATTATAAACCTGGGAAAAACCAGAGGACAGTACCGAACTTTCACACGAAAAACTCACTACGAAAACAAAAGACTTGGGAACGATCACCCTCCCCCCAATGAAAACGGGGGGTTTACTGCCGTTAAAAGACCCTACAAAAAGGTCAGGGGCCCCCAACTGTTCAAACTCCTCCCGCAACATAAGGGGGATTCCAACAGACCCCTGGGAGTCTTCAGCTGGCACTGGGAAACCCTAAATCAGTTTCCCGATCAGCCGGCTTGGCTCGTACGTTGGTTTGCGTGCAGCCACCAACAGCCTGGGTTTATCAGGGGCTGATTCCCCAGGAGGCCTGGTCACAGACCGGGGCCCCGGGGGGTTGACCCCCCAAACTCTCTCAGTAAAAAATCCAGTAATTTTTGGCAAGACCCAGGAGGACTGACAACCTTGATAAGTTTTTTGAAGCCGCCAAAAGAAAAATATCAGTTCAATGAGGAAAAGTGCACTTTTTCAACTAAAAGCTTTTGCATCCTTTTTATGTAGTGGAAGGATCAATATTCCCGACCCTGAACGATACGACCTCTACGGGAACTTCCAATCTCAAGACAAAAGTCACTCCAAGAACTTTGGTCCCTTTTCTTATTTTTCACAAGGGGTCTACAAAATTTGAAAGTCCGCCCTTGGGGTGGTCCACATTTCCTTTTGACAAAGGGGAAACAGAAGCCCTTTCCATACTCTCAAACAGGGCATTTAAAATCAGATTCAAGCCCTTGATGATCCCCACCATTCGAAGTGGAAACGGATGCATCTGACATTGCCATTTCTGCACTTATTTCAGGCAGGGCGACCCGTAGCCTTCTTTTCGGAACTTTTTCAAGGGTAGAGAAATGTTATCTGCTGTAGAAAAGGAAGCCCAGGGCCCTCATAGAAGAGTTTTGCCACTGGGGGCATTATTTAATGGGAAACATTTCACCAAAGGCTGACCAACGGTCCGTGATGTTTGTTCGACAAGAAGCACAAAAAAAGGATAAAGAAAAGACAAGATATTACGCTGGGGGATGGAACTATGTGTTATGACTTTGATATTCTGTACCCACCGGGTAAAAGAAAAACTCACCTGATGCTTCTCTAGGTCCCACTGGGACAGCATGCAGATTTGCAATCCTCTCAGCTCTCCACAAGGGTTTTTGTCACCCCGGGTTACAGCCGTACCCTTTTTCAAATCAAAGAACCCCCTCAGTGGAAGTGTCGCAATGATCAGAGCAGCAGGAAAAGTCAGAGTGCAACCAACTTTATCACCAAGAAGACCCTTCTTTAAAAACCACCCAGCCTTTCGAAAGATTGAATATTTTTCAAAGGACCTCTACCCAAACACAAATCAAATAGGTTTTCCTTAAAATAGTAGATGAATATTCAAGGTTTCCCCTTTTTATTCCCTGTGCAATATGGGGTCTTCAACTGTTTATTTTGTTTTCTTTCACGTTGTTTCCCATTTTTGGTAGCCAGCTTAATCCTTTTAGACAGGGGGTCCTCGTTCATGAGTAACGAACTTTAGGGGTTTTTTTGGGGTAGCAAAAGGGATTGCCTGCAGAGAACAACAAGCTTTCAACCCTCAGGGAATGGTCAAGGGAGCGGTTCAATGGTACATATGGAAGGCAGTTAAATGACATTGAAGTCGGCAATTAAAATGTTCAACACTGGGGAAACGCCACCTGATGCTCTTTACTCTATTTGTCACTGCTGTGCACGCTACTAAACAACCCTCATGAAAACTCCCAACTATTCACGTCTTTCCTACGGGAGCCCCCTCCCACTTGGTTTTGTCATCCCGGACCCGTTCTCCTGAAGGTCACCTAGAAGAAACAAACGGATCCTTTATGGGGAGGTAAGGGTCCTGCAAGCTAATCCACATTACGCCCCCCATTCGCTACCAAAATGGGAAAGACACGAACTACAAGACATTTACCCAGTTGAAACCCTATTTGTTGGGAACCAAGATACCCAATGATTTAAAGATCTTTGTTTTTTTCCTGGAAAAAACCCCCTTTAGCTACCCCTATGGGAAAAAGAGGGTCGCTCCAGCAGTTAATCAAAACCCCCCTGGGAAAAAAAACGACCCGGTGAAAAGGGGTCAAGGGGTACGAAAGGTCGGGACGTGTACTCGCCCACCCAAAAAGTTTGGGGGATTACGTCTCTGATATTTTTTGAAGGGGGGGATTGTAGTGATACTGGGCCGTGGGGGCAGCGCAGGATAAAACTGCCCACCTCTTGGGGGGCCCTTAAAACAACAACAGTTTGGGTGTGTCATGGGTGCCAAAATGGGTGTGTTCTCTCCACTATATCCATTTTCATGTGCAGATTTCATGGGGAGTTTAAAATAGTGGCCTGAGTTATAAATTTTCTCTTTACAATGCAAACTCACCATCCCTGAGAAGCCATTATTAGATGTACATCATTAATTTTGTTTTTCAGAAGTACTATGAAGATTTTTTGTTCAAAAAAGCCTAAAAAAAGGCCTTGTTTCTATACCCACAAAGTCAAATTTCCTCCAGACGAGAAGGGTAAGCTCTGTAAAGGTGACTTTGTCACCTTACGGTATTTTGTACACATACGAAACCCCCATCACCCTTTACAAGGATGCACGGTGAAGCCCAAAAGGGGGACTAGATGACTCCTCCACAAAAACCATGTTTTTAAACAAAAATTCTACTTCCTGGCTGAAGTACCTTTGCTTTTCGGGTTTTGGGCTCTGTAGGGGGAGGTTTAATTGGTTTGGGATTTAAAAAAACATCTACATCTTAAAACCCTTTAACGAAACATTTTTTCGGCACTTTCCGAAAAAATATTTGGGAAATTTTTACGTAAAATTTCATTTAAAAATTTTGTTTTGCATTTCAGATAACCCCTTTCCTTTAAAAGGGTAGGTTTCCTTGGGCCCAGAATTTAAAAGTTTAATTTTAAATTTCAGGTTAGGTGCAAGAGTCAGAGTCGTCCTCAGGGGAAAGGGGAAAGAGTCTTTTACGGGGACTTTATCTGGTGTAGGGAAATTTTTTTTAAATTGGGTTTAAATTTTGGGGGTAAGTTTTAGTTTTTGGGTCTTACAATGGGGGGCTACCAAAAAAATTTCCCATAAATTTAATCACTTACAATCTGCATGGGGCCCTAAATTTTGGCTTTAAAGGGGGTGTGGCCGGGGTATGGGTTTCCCTTTGCCCCAACCCCTTTGGGTCTCCTTGAGGAAGGAGCGGAACTGTCACCTTCGGTCATACCTCTGTTTCACCCTTTACTTTGAGCTGTTTTATTTTGCCTTGGTAACTGACGTCCCAAACCTGAAACCCTTAAAAGGGGGGTTGTAGGGGTTTTGAGCAAAACCTTCCCCCATCCTCCTTCTTTGAGCCCCCCAAAAGAGGACCTCGTAAAATTGTGCCCAAAGATCAGCTCAAAGGGAATATACCCTGTGGGACTTTTCCCAAAAGTCTCTCTTACGGGAGAACAGCAACAAAGGTATGTTTCCCATCCCATCTGTAGGAAAGTGCATGCAAAAACTTCTCATCATTGTTTTTAATGTCTGATGGAATCTTCCCCAAGGGCGCCTTGGGACTGGGGAAAAGATGGGCAGTGGATAATTGTGAATTATCCCTAACCTATTTAATACTTCCCTAAATGTTTTGGGCCCAAGAAAGTTAGTCCCTTGATAAACTTTTGAATGTTTTAGGAAGGGCCAAAAACAAAAAAATAAATTTGGGTTTTTAAAGTTTTAGAAAGAGTTAGAAATTAATATTTACGCATGGGAATTGCTTCAGGGTATCGGGTTTTATTTTATCCAAAATTTCGTAAATAATACGGGATTTCCAGATTTTGCCTTTAGGTAGGGGCCCCTACACAATCTATAATTAAATCTGAAAAAGGGTTTTCCCCAAACAGGGGTTATGGGGTTTGGAAGGTGAAGGTTTAATGGAATGCCCAGGTTTCCCAACTTGCGAACTTTTCTGGGCAACACCTAATATGTTTCTTCACTTTTTTAAAATTTTTGGCCAAAAAAATTCTTTTGTGATTCTTTAAAAGGGTTTTTTGAAATTTCCCTAAGGACCCCCAATGACGTATTTTTGGCTTTATTTAATTTTTAAGGTCTTTTAACTTTGTTGGAACACTAACCTGTTAAAAAAATTCCCGGCCCTCTACTCCTTACCAGTCTCATGCAGATCAAATAATCTTTTTTAAACTTCATACTTGCCGGGAGGGCCCCCAAAGAGGATTTACCCATGGCTGCCTAAAAAGCAAATTTTTTAAAGAAGGGGCCCTTTCATTTTTTCCCCCCGGGAAAGGACATTTCCTCGGGCAGGGAAACCCGAGACCTCTGGCAACCTCCCAACCGGGGAATGGGGAAAGGTTTGATCGGGGTCTTTTCACTTGATTTACGAGGTTCCCCCTTTGTCCCCTAAAAAAAACAACGGGGGCTATTCCGAGATCGAGTCGTCCAAGGAATTTCAACATTCTCCCAGCCCAACCCGGGGGAATGTTGCCCGGGGTTAGGGCCCCAAACCCCGGAAAGCAAATTAACTTATGGGTTTCGGGACCAAACTAACAGTAATTTAATTTTTTTAAACCAGTAAAAACGGGTTTTTCTTTCAGGGAAAAACCTTTTGAAAACCCTGCAGTCAAGTCCCCAGTGTAAAATTTGCACTGTACAAAATTTTATGAAAGGAACAGAATATATACTCCCCCAAAAGCTTCCAAAAAAACAGGGGAATTTCAAAGAATTTCTCAAAAAGGGGGTTAATATTCCTTCTCTTAAAAAGGAGCAATATGCTCCAGAATCTCAAAGGGTCTTTACTTAATTGTTTGATTTTTCCCCTGAAGGGAATAAGACTTTTGCAATAAAAAGGGGGGAAAATACCTTTTTCTACTTTCTGGGGGGCATGTTATGGGATTTTGAGATTTTCCCAAGGGGTTGGGGGTTTTTTTGGGGCATTTGGGACTGAGTGACCTACTTTATTGCCCTGAAGCGGGACGACGGCTTCCCCTTTAAACCCCCCTGTTGACGTTGAAAATTTGGTGTTCTGGGGGTGTCTCTCGGGATTGTTGTCGACATCCCACCATGATTAGTTTGCCTTTCCCGCAGGTGGCCCCTATGTTGAAAAACGGGCTCCCCAGGTGATTTGTTGGTGAGGGTAGAGTTCTCCCCCCGGGTTTTGGCACTTCATTCTCCAAGGTTGACGATCTCTTTTTATGCCAGGTGTTGAAAAGGACGGGACCGCTCGGCAAGGAGCAGTTAGTTTCAAAGGTATCACCAACCTGGCTGCCTTCCAAGGCAGTGGGGAAAAGGTCAGGGACCCTGCAAAAGACTCGAACCTCGGGCCCCAACAAACCCAGCGGGTTATCAATCGATTAAGCGCCCCAGCTCCTAAAAGGGTAGGACACCACTGGTTTATACCAGCTGGTAAAAGCTTTGTTTGCTGTTCCAAAGGGGGGCCATAGGGATTTACCCAAACTGCCACCTGCTCAAATTTAAAAAATTCCGGTATTTGGCTGGGATTTCCCCGAAAATGTCCCAACATGTGGTTTTTCACTACTTGAAAAACAAAAATTCAAAGTCCTTTAATTTTTTGGGCGTGAATTCCTTTTTTGCCCTTTCCCAATTAAATTCTGTATAACCCAAAGATGCCCAAAGCTGTTCCGGCCCCCCTTTAAAGGCTCAGCCGTTTTCGAAGGGTTTCGAAAAATTTCTCTGGGTCGGCCTCATTGAAGCGGGGAAAAAAAGTATGCTTTCGTAAACAAAAAACATTTAAAAGAATCGAAAAATGCCTCCTTTTTCTTTCCCCTTTTAAATTCTTCCCTTGCGAATGCTCTCTGTTCCCTAGTTTGCTCAAAATTTATTTTTGCCAGCTCAAAATGCCAACCCACGCTGATTCACCCCGAGACCCAACCCCGTGCACTATACTGACCATTTTTCTCCCTAGGTGTATCATTTCCTCCTGCGAGAACATAGGAGTTTTTGGGCCCTAGCTCCCCTAGAGGGGGGATCCCGATGTGCCATCCCCTTCTTCTATAAGGGTTTTCGCAATCATTTAAAAGCAGTTTTCGCAGCTGTGAGAGGGGGCTTTGGGGGTGCAATGCCAAAAGGAACGAGCAATTTGCCAAAAAAACGCTGATGGGGGCCCAAATTTTGGTAGGTTATGCAAAATATATGCCGCCCCCAAAACGTCTGGGCTCGTCTGGGGGCATTGTTATTCGCTTTGGGACAGTAAGATTGCGAATACCCCAACGAACACGTTAATTTGCAGAAAAACGCTTAGCTATTCACAGTATGATTTCAGGGAAAACGCATACAAGCCCAAAGGGTTTACTGGCCCAAAAATTTTTACACCGAAAAAGGTAGTAACAACTGGCACGCAAAAATTTTTTAAAAAATGCCAGAAAAGCCCAAAAATGTTCTAGAAGATTTGGGGCCGTAGCGAAGCAGGGACACCGAACAAGTAGTAGCGACGTTGAAAAAATCACACAATTTTGCAAGGCTGATCATAAAGCAACTGACAGCCAAAATTGTAAAGCAAAGCCAGACAGCAAGCTGCACAATGTTCCTGGTACGAGCCCTTCCCCCCCTAAAGGGTCAAAAACCCTTTCTCTAAGTCCCTCCAGCTCTCGGGGCAGGCTACCCATTAAATTTCAAAAAAAGGGTTCCCCAAAGGCCTGTTTTCCCCGGGGGTTTAATTTTTAGGCCCAAAAAAAACACAGCAGAAAAAAATTTTGATTTATATTATCCTTCCCCAATTTAGAACGGGAATATGTACACTATTGGGACAGTGATAAGTAAAAGTGCCTCCACGGTTTAAACAAGGAAAAAATAGAAGCCACAAGATTGCAGACCATGCCCTTACCAGCTCTGAATGGGGAAAGACAAGGGAAAACAGGGGCGGAAACCCAAAATAACCCCTCTGCGATTGCCAAAAACCAAACTTCTTATTTGGGTGAACCTGGCACTAGGTTTAACGACGGGGGGGCCCTAACTCTTAGCAAACCCGGTTCGCTTTGGTTTTGGGGGGGGATAGCCCCGTAAAAAGAGGGGGGTTTTACATGCGCCGAAAAAAGGTTACGTAAACTTTGCATGCGACATATATATTATAATAAAATATATTTTATTTTTTAAAATAAAATATTTTTTATATATTATATAATTTTTTTTATATTTTTTTTTTAGTGATAAGGTGGCCCCAGTGGGTCAAAGGGGGGGAGGGCTCATTCCGAGTGGCTTCCCCCTAAAAGGGGTGCGGCTGGTGGCTCCTTTTCCTGGGTGGTCCTTTTTTCCCCATATTTAAAGACCTTAAAATCCCCCCTTGGGGACCAAACCCCACCCCCGAGACTACCTCACCCCGAGACCACCTCACCTTCAAAAACCCCCCCCTCAACCCCCCCCCAGACCCCCCCCCGCCCCCCACCTGTGCCCCCCGGCCCCCGGGGCCCGCCCGCGCCCCCCCCCCCGCGCCCCCCCCCGCCCGTCGTGCCGACCCAGCCGCCCCCCTGTGCCCCTCGCGCCCCGCCCGTCGCGCCCGCCGCGCCTTCTGCTGCGCCTTCTGCAGCGTCGTCTGGATCGCCCCCACGCCCCGAATTTTTTTCCGATTTTTTTCGAATTTTTTTTTTAATTTCATTTCTTGTGTCTCTTCGGATCAAATTTTTGAGGTTCCCCACACTTTTACCCCATCCCAATTTTTTTTTCTCGATAATACAAAGACTCCATCTCCTCGGATCAAGTTTTTCTCGATATCAATAATACAAAGATTTCCCCCCCCATCCACTTCTACCCTCTATGTTCAAGTATTTCTCCCCCATCTCCTCGGATCAAGTTTTTTGGATTCCCCTCTGGGTATAAGCATTCAAAATGAACTCCCACTTGCATCCAATTTTTTTTCTCGATAATACAAAGACTCCATCTCTCGGATCAAATTTTCTCGATAATACAAAGCCCCCCTCTCCTTGGATTCAAGTTTTTGGATTCCCCTATGGGGGGTTCGAATTTCTTGTGCTCCCTCGGATCAAGTTTTTTTTTCTCGATAATATCAAGACTCCATCTCCTCGGATCGAGTTTTTGGATTCTCCCCTCTCAGGGTAAGCATTCAAATGAACTCCTCCTATGGGGCATGGTACTTTCTCTTACTACAGGTCTAAACAAGTGTGACGTCACCCCACCTGTGTTTACTCGGCGGTCAGTGACGTCACATGATGACCTCACACTTACAGGTGAATCTTGTTGACTTACCCCTATGTCAGTGACGTCACGTGATGACCCCGCACACAGGCTGAATCTTGTCGAGCAGACAATAAAATGCAGGATAACACTAATTTATTATACAACCAATGCATTTCATATACAACATAGGGAAAACATTTTCACTCTTAACACAGGATAACCCAAATAATTTCACATTTTTTTTCGTTAATACCCACAAAAATCCACAATTTCTTTAGAAAATACAACACAAGTCTAGACATTTTTCTCGTTTTAACTATTTCATCAGAAAGTCACCACAACACTTATAACCACTTTTCGATAAATTCACTAGTCACAATTTTACATATTACGAAGTTAATACGCACACACACCTCACTTTACTTTGAACACCTTCATAAGTACTCTTGCACATCATTTGAACACCTTCAAAAACACCTTTGAATAACCTCAAAACACCATTTGAGTACTCCCAAATACACCACTGAATACTACTAAAACACCACTGAATACACTCAAAACACCACCAAAATCACCATAAACTAAGATCAACACCCACATCCCACAACACCCACAACCACAACACCCACATCCCACATCACCACAATCCCCATTACCCACATCACCCACACCCCACAATTTTTTCTCGTTTTTAACTAATTTCATCAGAAAGTCACAACAAAACACACTTATAATCACTTTTCAAAAAACTCTAGTTCGACAACAACACCCACAACCCACAACACCCACAACACCCACAACCCACAACACCCACACCCCACAATTTTTCTCGTTTTAACTAATTTCATCAGAAAAAGTCACAACAACAACCCCACTTATAACATCTTTTTCGGTATCTCTAGTTCGACAACAACACCCACATCTCACAACACCCACAACCCACATTACCCCGGTGGCCTGGTGGCTAAAGCTCCCGCTTCACACACGGAGGGCCCGGGTTCGATTCCCGGCGGGTGGAAACATTTCGACACGTTTCCTTACACCTGTTGTCCTGTTCACCTAGCAGCAAATAGGTACCTGGGTGTTAGTCGACTGGTGTGGGTCGCATCCTAGGGGACAAGATTAAGGACCCCAATGGAAATATTTAAGTTAGACAGTCCTCCATGACGCACTGACTTTCTTGGGTTATCCTGGGTGGCTAACCCTCCGGGGTTAAAAATCCGAACGAAATCTTATCTTATCTTACCCACACCCCACAACACCCACAACCCACATCACCCACAACACACAACCCACACCCCACAATTTTTTCTCGTTTTAACTAATTTCATCAGAAAGTCACAACAACAACAACCCACAACTTATAATCACACCTTTGAATAACATAAAAACACCATTTGAGTACTCCCAAATACACCACTGAATACTACTAAAACACCACTGAATACACTCAAACACCACCAAAACACCATAAACTAAGATCAACACCCACATCCCACAACACCACAACCCACAACGCCACATCCCACATCACCCACAACCCCCATCACCAACAACCCAATTTTTTCTGTTTTTAACTTATTTCATACAAAGTCCCCAACAACAACAACAACCACAACTTATAATCACTTTTCAACAACTCTAGTTCGACAACAACACCCACAACACCACAAACCCAACACCACACCCCACAATTTTTTCTCGTTTTAACTAATTTCATCAGAAAAAGTCACAACAACACCCACTTATAACATCTTTTCGTTTTCTAGTTCCCACCAACAACCCCACACCAACCCCA
>NC_069446.1:3000181-3125181 GCF_026875155.1 Cherax quadricarinatus
ACCCTGGAAAACGTACAGAGGAGGATGACAAAGTTGATCCCATGTATCAGAAATCTTCCCTATCTTCTCCAGACTGAGGGACTGACCACCTCAAAACTTTAAGGGTGATGGACTGATTACATCGTCTTCAAGTATCTTCTGCTTCTATCAACTTTTCTGTACTCGACTGAAGAAGCCTACTGTGTAGGCGAAACGTTTCGAAATAAAGATACCTAACTGTTGCATATGTGTCTTACCTAACAACCTGTCGGTATTTTATACCATTTTAATGTTCAATCTGTCAGACACTGCAACACAAGGGTATCTTAGTACAGACCTGCAATCAACTTCGACAACCTCTACTAGTGAGAACAGCTGGATTTGAGAGGGACCTGACCTCCCAACATCTGCGTTCTTACTTCTACTAGTGACCTACGTCTCGCCTCCTGGCGCTATATAAGGCTCCATCCTGTCACTTAAACTCCACTTATGGGGGAGGTCTTAGGTGATACCCCATCTCAACAGTGGTACCGAGCAGCGACTCAGGGAGAACATCCTCCATATGATAGAAGCTGGTCCAGAGCGCAGTGTACTGCCATCCATCGGCTTCGTTTGGGCTTTCGCACAGCCAAGATGATGGTAGACAAGGCTGAGGAGGAGATGTGCCAGTACTGTCAGCACGTTGTCCAGCGGCCCCTAACACACTATCTTCTGGAGTGCGAAGTTACTGAGACACTCTGCAGGCAACTAGGAGTGATTTTCCCCCTCCCGAAGAGGACCCAGAGATGACTGCAGCCACACTAGTGTACCATGGAGTCAACAAACCAGACAAGCTGTTACCTGTGATAACGACATATCCTCCTCCCCTAGTGTCCATAGTTAGAAGTACATAGGTGTTGTCGCTTATGAGATGCACCAGTGAACTGACCAGAAGAGTGCCTGAGCAGCAACGTCGCATCATTGTAAAAACCTTTCTCCCTCGGGCCAGAGATGGTCATCGCAAGATTGAGACCCTGCCAGGACTAAAGTCTTGGCGAACATTATACATACATACTTCAACTCCATATTGTTTCAGACTAAAGGGAAAAATGCTCTTCCCAGACTGAGGGACTGACCACCTCAAAACTTTAAGGGTGATGGACTGATTACATCGTCTTCAAGTCTCTTCTGCTTCTGTCAACTTTTTTGTACTCGACTGAAGAAGCCTACTGTGTAGGCGAAAAGTTTCGAAATAAAGAATACCAAAATGTTGCATATGGTCTTGCCTAACAACCTGTCGGTATTTTATACCATTTAATGTTTAATCTGTCAGACACTGCAACACAAGGTATCTTGGTACAGACCTGCAATCAAACTTCGACAACCTCACTAGTGAGAACGGCTGGATTTGAGAGGGGCCTGACCTCCCAACATCTGCGTTCTCTACTATGACCTACGTCTCACCTCCTGGCGCTATATAAAAGGGTCCATCCTGTCACTTTAACTCCATATTGTTTCAAACTATGGAACAATGCACTTCTCCAGACTGAGGGACTGACCACCTCAAAACTTTAAGGGTGATGGACTGATTACATCGTCTTCAAGTCCTTCTGCTTCTATCAACTTTTCTGTACTCACTGAAGAAGCCTACTGTGTAGGCGAAACGTTTCGAAATAAAGATACCTAACTGTTGCATGTGTGCTTACCTAACAACGGGCTGAAAATTTCCGGCCAAGACAGGACTCCAGCAATGGTTTCAAGTTGGAAAAATTCAGATTCAGGAAGGATATAGGAAAGCACTGGTTTGGCAATAGAGTTGTGGATGAGTGGAACGAACTCCGCAGTACAGCTATAAAAGGCTAAAACTTTTGTGTAGTTTTAAAAATAGGTTAGATAAATACATGATTTGGGTTTGTGGGTGGGTGAGAGTTGGACCTGACTAGTTTGTGCTACAGGTCTGATGCCGTGCTCCTTCCTGAAGTGGAAGTGGCCTGACTAGTGGGTCATTGGGCTAATCCTGGGGGGGGGGACAGGGACCTGCTTTGCGTGGGTCGGTGGCCGCGCGGTGTTCCTTCTTTCTTGTTTTTTATAGGGGGTTAAAATGTACCGATAGCTACTAGGTCGACGCAGTGTCCTCCCTCAAGTGACGTGCTGACCTCTCGGGTAAAAGGCATTGTTTAACCGGGGGAAATTTGGGAGCGCCTCGCATAGACCAGTAGGCCTTTGCATTTCTTATTCTAATGTTCTTATGAGGGCAAATATTCTATTAGGGGGATGGATCGTAAAGGGACCTGCCTAGAAAAGGGCCCAAACGGGCCTGCTGCAGGTTCCTCCTTTAGTTCAATTGTATAAATAATATTTGGAAGTAAGGGTCAACCCGGGAAAAGGTAAAGGAGGTTTTTGTGGCCAGGGATTAGACATAAAACAAGCTGATATGAGCATTTAGGAGTGGTGGAAGCAAGGATTTGATAAAATGCTGCTAAATTTTGGCAGGGTAACATTTATAAGGCATCCAGGAAACCGTTAGCTAAACCCAAAGTCCTGGGTTTGGGGGGTGCCCACTCAAAGGAGGGGGGATATTAAATTTGGGAAGGGCCCCATCGAATTTTTTTTCCCAAGCTTCCCGGGGAAGACATTTGATTGAAGGGGAAAGTGACAGTAACATTACTTTTTCATTCACACTACCTAGGGGGAGATGGCAGGTGATAAAAAGAAGTTTTTATTCGCAATGCATCATACCTATTCGACCTTGTGGGTTAAGATTTTTTCCATACATTAGTTTTATACTTTCCACTATAACCAAAATTTGGGTTCAGTGTTTTTTGTGAATATAATAATTTACTATGTTTTAAATCCCCTCAAGGAAGGTTCCTTGATTTTGTTGGGGGGCCTTTGTTTTGGGGGAATTGGATCTGGCCCCAGCCCCCCCCAAATTAAGCCGAATGCCTTTCACACCCCCCCCCCCCAGGCGCTGTATAACCCCCGGGGTTTAAAAAACGCCCCCCCCTTGATTGAGTAAAAATAATAATATATTTAGTGCTTTTCAGTAATAAAAAATCTTTAAAGGGGGAAGATGTCGTTTGCCAGTACGGACCTCTTTTTCAAACTATTCAGAGAAAGTAACTTGATCTGGTGGGTTTTCTTTTGGGTTCAAGAAATTGCACCGGGCCTCACTTTTTTTTTTTTAACCTTTTTCCTCCCTCGCCAGGAAGGGTAAAACCCCAGGGGTTTAACACTTCCCATAACTGGATAAAAAAGCATTTAAAAACATCGCATAAATACAGACATCATTTCCTCCCAAATAAAAAATACCAAATTTCATATTTTTCTATTTAAAAATACAAATCTGTAGTACATATTTGCCTCTGTACCTGAATTGGGAATTTTTAATGCGGTAAAGTGCTCCTTGAATTTGAGCATCCTCCTTTTCCTTTAATTAAGTCTGATTAGGGACCCCCTTCCCCGGGGGCTATATGACTTTTTTTTGCACTCGGAATAAATGAAAATGTAACAATACTTTAAAACCCACCATACCCCGGTACAAGGCAAAAATTCCACGAGCTCAAAGCTTCACTGGCTTAACCCCTCAAGGGAAGGGTTTCCCTTTTGTTGGGGAGGGCCTTGATTTTGGAATTGGTCTTGCTCCATTCCCCAATTAAGCCCGAATGCCTTCCCCCATCCCCCCCCCCCCAGGGGCGTATAATCCCCGGTTTTTGCGCTTTCCCCCTGATTATAATAATAAAAATTTTACTGGCTTAAAAAAGCCAAACACAGTGATGCAGATTCAGTAGCCGCGAAAAAACACAATTAACAGATCATTTTTAGCAGGGGCTTGCAATTTCCTTATTTTCGAATACTGGGGATGAATAGCTTATAGCCCTTGTGGGTTAGCTCTTCTTTTTTATTTAATAAAGAAAGGGGAGAATAAAAATTTTAAAATCCTTCATCTGGTTTTTAAATAACAAAAAAAAGGCACAATCCAGACTGAACGATAAAAAAAAAACCCGCACATAATAGAAAGAGTGTGCTGAAAAAACTAGCCTAACAGGCTCCAGCAATGGTTTTAAATTGGAAAAATTAGTTCAGGAAGGTATGGAAAGTTTGGTTTGGGATTAGAGTTGTGGAGAGGGGAAAAAACTCCCCATAAGTTATAGAGGCCAAACTTGTGTAGCTTAAAAATAGGGTTGGGTAAAAACAGAGTGGATGTGGGGGGGTGGAGTTGGACCTGTACTTGTGTTACCCCGGCGGTTGCCGTTTCCTCCCTTTAAGTCAATGTGACCCACCTGAAATAGGTTGGGTCATTGGGTTAACCGGGAGGAAACTTGGGCCTGCCCCCGCATGGGCCGTAGGCCCTTTTGCGTGTTCCTTCGTTCTTATGTTCTTAGACTTGGACCCTTTACAGGTGACTTTGTAAATGGTCCAATCGGACCGAAACGTCGTAAAAGCTTCCTCTTTTTGCGGGTTAGCTGTTAGCCCTTTTGGCTTAGCCTTCTTTTTTTTTATAAAATAATAGGCAGGTTTTTGTGTATCTGAGTTATTGTTCAATGAAATTTTTCTTATTTTTGGTCGAAAAAAGTTTGCCCAAGGAGACATTTTCATTTTAGCGTCTGACATGGCTCTCACTGGCTCACCTTCAAAGGGAAGTTCTTTGATGCCGTAGGAGCTCTTCACAAGGATCCCCTTCCTTGTGAATGATTTTTCCCTTTCCCTTTTTTCCCGGCACTGTTGACCCCCATCCCCCTTTACCAGAAAAGTAAAAACTCATGGCTTGACAAACCCGGGCAATGCAGCCCTCACTTCTTACCAAAATCCTACTCAAATTTTTGGTGGTAAAACCAAGCAGAGCAGCGATTATCATTTTCGCACAAAGCAGTAGTAATATTTATTATTTTTTAAGTCTCCCATTCCTCCCGCTGAAAGACCCTTGGGGTTTAGCGCTTAGGGGATTTAGTAATCCCATTTCATGTCACCTTTCCCAGCCCTTCAAGTCTCGACCCCACCCTCCAAGTCCTACGCTCATACCTGCCTCCACCCAGTGGGTCCCCATCCCTGTCTCTCTACCTCCACCATCCTGACAGTGCCCATCCCTAAGAAAGTTTTTCGTTCGGATTTTTAACCCTGGAGGGTTAGCCCCCAGGATAACCCAAGAAAGTCCATTTGCGTCATCGAGGACTGTCTAACTTATTTCCATTGGGGTCCTTAACCCTTGTCCCCCAGGAGGGCGACCCACGCCAGTCGACTAACCCCAGGTACCTATTTGCTGCTAGGTGAACAGGACAACAGGTGTAAGGAAACGTGTCGAAATGTTTCCACCCGCCGGGAATCGAACCCGGGCCCTCCGTGTGTGAAGCGGGAGCTTTAGCCACCGGGCCCAATATATATATATATATATATATATATATATATATATATATATAAAATATAATATATATATATATATATATATATATATATTTTATATTATATATATATAATATATAATATATATATATATAATAATATATATAAAAAATTATATATAATATATATATATATAATAATATATATTAAAACCCCCAGGATTCCAAATGGCCTGTTACCCCGGGTGTAATGGGAGCAAAATAAACACAGCAGAAAAAGTTTAGTTTTATATTATCCTTCCCCAAATTTTAGAACAGCATATGTACACTATGTACATGAAAAGTATAGTGAAACTCCACGTAAGCAAGGCAGAAATAGAAGCCACAAGATAGCAGACCGTGCTTCAACCAGCTCTAGAATGGGAAGGGACAAGGGCAGACAGGAGAGCGGTACCCCACATAACCTCTGCGATTCCCAAAAACCCCATCTTCTTATTGGCTAGAACCTGGTCACTAGTTGAACGACCGGGCCCCATCATCAACTCTTAGCAACTGGTTCGCTGGTTGGGGAGATAGCCTGTAAATGAGGGTGTGTACAGCGCCGAATAAAGGTTACGTACTCTTTGCATGCCACACCCCCACCCGAGAAGGCTCAGGATAGGCTGCCACCTCCCAGTGGTAACCGTGCCGCCATGGCACAAAATGGGACCCGCCTTTCCTCTCCACCATCCAACTCTTAGATAGAGCTCAGCTTTTCTTGTGACCAAAAGCCAAACCCTAAACTTAGAGTGAGACAGCAGTCGACAAAGGGTAGCAAAGGTCCAAGATACAGGCGGGACGGTAGCCCGCATCCCCTCACTAAAAAAAAAACCCACACCAGGGGGTAAAAAAAAAGCTTGAAAAGGGGTTACCACAAATAACATCCTAACCTAAAAATATTATACTCTAGATAAAGAGTCCCGCCAAAAATATTTTCTTTGCCGGGAATATATTTAATTGAAATATTATATGGCTGCAGCCTTAGCGTCCAGCGCATAAGCCTTGTGTTGTGGTTCTTCATGGCTTGGAGATATACTAGAGGATTGTGATCACTGTAGACTGTGACCACCTGCAATGTCTGGCCCACATAAACATCGAAATCTCCAAAGCCAGTACCAGCGCGAGGGCTTCTTTCAATGGTAGAGTAAGCCCTCTGATGTGGCTGGAACTTGGCTGAAAAGTATGCTACGGGCCCTGCAACCCCTTGTTCCCGATTTGTAATAGTACTCCCCCCAACCCCAGACTCACAAGCATCAACCTGTAATGAAAAAGGTTTGGAAAAAGTCTGGAGACAAGAGAATGGGTGCATACACAATAATCTTTTTGCTTTATTAAAAGCAGGGGTTACAGTCTGACGTCCAATTAAAGGGAACTTTATGACTGGTAAGAGAGGTAAGAGGGGCTGCAATATCTGAGAAATTCTTACAGAATCTTCTGTAAAATCCTATCATGCCTAAGAAACGTTGAAGAGATTTCCTATCATGAGGAACTGGATAATCTTTAATAGAAAGAATTTTAGCAATTTTTAGCTGCAATTTAAACCACTACCTACTTCATGGCCTAGAAAAGTGACAGTGGCCTGGCCAAAGGAAGATTTAGATAAAATTAACTGTTAAATGGGAACTCTTAAAGGTCTCAAACAGAGCCTTAAGTCTAAGTAGGTGTTGATCCCAAGTATCAGACACCACAACAATATCATCTAGGTACGCTGCCGTGCCTTCAAGTCCTTTAATAGCCTGATGGATAAGTTTCTGGAATGAAAAGGGGGAATTTTTCATTCCGAAGGGGGTAACTGTGTATTGATAATGACCTCCTGGAATTACGAAGGCCGAGATTTCCTTCGCCTTATCTGTTAAAGGTACCTGATAGTAGCCTTTAAGGAGATCTAATTTGGACACAAAAGTAGCCTTACCCACAAAGTCAATTACGTCATTGTAGTGATACTGGTCCTGTGGGGAGCAGCAGCAGGATAATACTGCACCACCTCTTGGGGCCCTTAACAACAACAACAGTTTGGTGTGTGTCATGGGCACCAACACATGGTGTGTGATTCTCTCCTACTATATCCATTTATCAGTGATGCAGATTACATGGTGAGTTTAAATATGTGGCCTGTAGTTATAACTTTTCTCTTGACATATGCAAGACATCACCATCCCTGTAGAAGCCATTATTAGATGTACTAGTCATTATATTTTGTTGTTGCAGAATTACTATGAAGATTCTATGTTCAATAAAGCCTAGAGATAAGGCCTGTGTTTCTATCACAACAATTTATTGAACATAGAATCCTGGGCTACCTGGTGGTGATCCTGAGCTAGAGTACATCACAACATGAGCTTTTTACTGAAACCCTAAAGAGCTAACTGTGACCCCAGCTTATCAACGGCTGCTCAGGAATGGAAGCACTGGTTAAGACTTTCGAAAACTTCTTGGGAGCCCTTCCTAAAGAAGATCTAGATAAACTAAGTCTGCTCATCAATTTTGTGTCACCTAAGATATATGAGGCTATTTCTGAGTGTAATACCTACGAAGATGCTATCAAAACCCTCAAGTCTCAGTATATTAAACCTACAAATGAAATCTTTGCACGCTATCGCCTTGCAACTCGCCGCCAGCAGATTGATGAATCCTTAGAGGAATACTTTCAAGCACTGAAAATTTTAGGTAAGGACGGGTCACTTCCAAGCAGTGACAGCTGCTCAGTATTGTGAAGAGTCCATCAGGGATGCTTTTATCAGTGGCCTGCAATCACCAATAATAAGGCAGCGTTTATTGGAGAATAAAACTCTCGACTTAGCCGCTGCCTTTGCCCAAAGGCAAGAGCTCTAGATTCAGCCCAGAAGAATTCTGAAGTATACAGTACCACTCAGCCTTCTCGAGTGGTAAGTGCTGCAATTCCTGACCAAGACTCTTGCAATGAAGTTACTGTGGAACCTGCCTCAGTGACAGCAGCACAGGTACGGTGTGTTTCTTTTGTGGTTTTTCAAGACATCCAAGTCCAAAGTGTCCTGCTCGTGAAGCAATGGGGCCATAAATGCCACAAGAAAGGGTTTACTTTGCTAAAGTAATGTCGTGCTAATGCATCAAACAAGAGCTAGTGCCTCCACACATCCAGTGATCATGCCCACTCTAGCAACAGTGACTTCCCGCGGCTACTCCCAAAATTTACTGTCAAAGGCAGTTGAGAAAGTAATTTATCAAAGGAACAGAAGTAAAAGGTCTATGATAGTGGCAGCTCAGAGAGTTTCATCAACCTTGACTTAGTTAACGGCTCTCCTTGACTCTACATCACTCATCAGGGACCGTTTTCCCTGGCATTTAACATCTCTCTCTATTCAGACCTTAGGGTTTTGTAAGGTAAATCTCAGAGTTAATGGAAAGGAAATATCAAGATGTAACATTTAGCTATTCTGCCACAACTGTGCTCTGATTTTTCCCCTTGTCAGGACTTTCAGAACTGCATGGTAGTGTCACCTTAACATATGGAGGTGAACTGCCTCCTCTTGTTGTCTGTGGACTTAGCACTTTAAGGGTAGACCCACCAAAGCTGTTTTTCAAATCTTACCGCGGATTGCCATCCTATATCACTAAATCCGCCGCTTTCTTATGAGGATCGGATGTTCATTGAAAGAAACTCAGAGGCTGCTGAAGGAGGGTATTTTAGAACCGAGTGATTCCCCTTGGCGTGCACAGGTTGTTGTTGTTAAAGATGGTTATAGGAAACGGGACTGGCTATCGATTACTCTGAACAATCAACAAATTTACACTTCTTGATGGTACCCTCTACCTCGAATTGACGATACAGTGAACAAAATTGGCTCAGTACTATGTGTTTAGCACAATTTATCACAGAGTGCCTATCATCAAGTCCCTATAAGGAATGAAGATAAAACATACACAGCGTTTCAGGCTAGTGATGGCCTGTATCAGTTTACCAGAGTCCCTTTTGGAGTCACTAATGGGGTAGCCTGCTTCCAACGAATTATGGATTCACTCATTCAGGAAGAGCAACTCATGGGAACTTACGCGTATTTTGGGTCACTAAAGACAAGGTCCTAAATGCAAATAGAAGACAAAAAGAATGCAGATGGGAATATATACAGACTTTGCAAAAGCCTTCGACAAGTGTGACCATGGCGTAATAGCACACAAAATGCGCGCTAAAGGAATAACAGGAAAAGTCGGTCGATGGATCTATAATTTCCTCACTAACAGAACACAGAGAGTAGTCGTCAACAGAGTAAAGTCCGAGGCAGCTACGGTGAAAAGCTCTGTTCCACAAGGCACAGTACTAGCTCCCATCTTGTTCCTCATCCTCATATCCGACATAGACAAGGATGTCAGCCACAGCACCGTGTCTTCCTTTGCAGATGACACCCAATCTGCATGACAGTGTCTTCCATTGCAGACACTGCAAGGCTCCAGGCGGACATCAACCAAATCTTTCAGTGGGCTGCAGAAAACAATATGAAGTTCAACGATGAGAAATTTCAATTACCAGATATGGTAAACATGAGGGAATTAAATCTCATCAGAGTACAAAACAAATTCTGGCCACAAAATAGAGCGAAACACCAACGTCAAAGACCTGGGAGTTTATTATGTCGGAGGATCCACCTTCAAGGACCATAACATTGTATCAATCGCATCTGCTAGAAAAATGACAGGATGGATAATGAGAACCTTCAAAACTAGGGAGGCCAAGCCCATGATGACACTCTTCAGGTCACTTGTTCTATCTAGGCTGGAATATTGCTGCACTCTAACAGCACCTTTCAAGGCAGGTGAAATTTTCCGACCTAGAAAATGTACAGAGAACTTTCACGGCGCGCATAACGGAGATAAAACACCTCAATTACTGGGGGCACTTGAGGTTTCTAAACCTGTATTCCCTGGAACGCAGGAGGGAGAGATACAAAGATTATATACACCTGGAAAATCCTAGAGGGACTAGTACCGAACTTGCACACGAAAATCACTCCACTACGAAAGCAAAAGACTTGGCAGACGATGCACCATCCCCCCAATGAAAAGCAGGGGTGTCACTAGCACGTTAAGAGACCATACAATAAGTGTCAGGGGCCCGAGACTGTTCAACTGCCTCCCAGCACACATAAGGGGGATTACCAACAGACCCCTGGCAGTCTTCAAGCTGGCACTGGACAAGCACCTAAAGTCAGTTCCTGATCAGCCGGGCTGTGGCTCGTACGTTGGTTTGCGTGCAGCCAGCAGCAACAGCCTGGTTGATCAGGCGCTGATCCACCAGGAGGCCTGGTCACAGACCGGGCCGCGGGGGCGTTGACCCCCGAAACTCTCTCCAGGTAAACTCCAGGTAATTTGTGGCAAGACCCAGGAGGA
This sequence comes from Cherax quadricarinatus, assembly GCF_026875155.1. NCBI lineage: Eukaryota > Metazoa > Arthropoda > Malacostraca > Decapoda > Parastacidae > Cherax > Cherax quadricarinatus. The sequence continues at coordinate 3,010,879 of NC_069446.1, forward strand.
ACATGATGCAAACCTTGATAAGTTTTTGGAAGCCGCCAAGAAGAAAAATATCAGTTACATGAGGAAAAGTGCACTTTTCAACTAAAAGGCTTAGGCATCCTTGGTTATGTAGTGGAAGGAGGTTCAATATTCCCAGACCCTGAACGACTACGACCTCTACGGGAACTTCCAATGCCTCAAGACAAAAAGTCACTCCGAAGAACTCTTGGTCTCTTTGCTTATTATTCACAATGGATCTACAACTATTCAAGTAAAGTCCGCCCATTGAGTGGTACCACATTTCCTGTGACAAAGGAAGCAAAAAGCCGCTTTCCATACTCTAAAACAGGACATTGAAAACTCAGTAGTTCAAGCATTGATGAGTCCCTACCATTCGAAGTGGAAACGGATGCATTTTGACATTGCCATTGCTGCAGTTTTTATTTCAGGCAGGACGACCAGTAGCCTCTTTTCGAGAACTTTTCAAGGATCAGAGAATGTTATGCTGCTGTAAAAAAGGAAAGCCCAGGCCATCATGAAGCAGTTCGCCACTGGAGGCTTATTTAACGGGTTTAGACATTTTCACCATAAGGACTGACCAAGGGTCCGTGATGTAAAATGTTCGACAAGAAGCACAAAAGTAGGATAAAGAATGACAAGATATTACGCTGGAGGAGGGAACTATCGTGTTAATGACTTGATATTCTGTACCGACCGGTCAAGAGAACATCTCACCTGATGCATTCTCTAGGTCCCACTGTGGAGCAGCATTTTCTGATTTGCAATCACTCTCAGCTCTCCACAAGGCTTTGTGTCACCCAGGAGTTACACGCCTGTACCATTTTGTCAAATCAAAGAACATGCCCTATCATGGAAGATGTGCGACAAGTGATCAGAGCATGCAGAGTATGTGCGGGAGTGCAAGCCAAACTTTCATCAGCCAGAAAAAGACTCATTCATAAAATCCACCCAGCCTTTCGAAAGATTGAATATAGATTTCAAAGGACCTCTACCAAGCACAAATCAGAATAGGTATTTCCTTAACATAGTAGATGAATATTCAAGGTTTCCCTTTGTATTCCCCTGTGCAAATATGGCTGCTTCAACTGTTATTAGTTGTCTTTCACAGTTGTTCTTATTTTTGGTTTTGCAGCTTATATCCATTCAGACAGGGGATCCTCGTTCATGAGTAACGAACTTCAGGATTTTTGGCTGAAAAGGTATTGCCTGCAGCAGAACAACAAGCTACAACCCTCAAGGCAAGGGGTCAAGTGGAGGGGTTTTCAATGGTAATATATGGAAGGCAGTTACAATGACATTGAATGTCGCCCCCATCTACCTGTTTCAACACTGGAAAACTGTCCAAACCTTTGATGCTCTTCACTCAAATTAGACACTGCTGGCACAGCTACTAATGCAACCCCTCATGAAAGACTCCCCCAACTATTCACGTCATTCCTCAAACGGGAGCCTCCGTGCCCACTTGGTTATGTCATCCTGGACCCGTTCTCCTGAAGAGTCACCGTAGAATGAACAAGACGGATCCTTTAGTGGAAGAGGTAGAGCTCCTGCAAGCTAATCCACATTACGCCCACATTCGCTACCAAAATGGTGAAGAGACTACGTATCTACAAGACTTTTTAGCCCCAGTTGAAATCCCTATTAGTGTGGAATCTCAAGATACACCAAATAGATGTGAAAGATGCTTCTTTCTCCTGGAAACCCCCTTGAGACTACCCCTATGGAAATAGAGGATTCTGCTCCAGCAGTTAATCAAACCCCGCTGGAAAATATCGAACCTGGTGAAGAGGCTCAAGGGCTACGAAGGTCGGGACGTGTACGTCGCCCACCTAACAGTTTGGGAGATTACTGTCTCTGATATTTTAGAAGGGGGAGATTGTAGTGATACTGGTCCTGTGGGGAGCAGCAGCCAGGATAATACTGAAACCACCTCTTGGGGCCCTTAACAACAACAACAGTTTGGTGTGTGTCATGGGTGCCAACACATGGTGTGTGATTCTCTCCTACTATATCCATTTATCAGTGATGCAGATTACATGGTGAGTTTAAATATGTGGCCTGTAGTTATAACTTTTCTCTTGACATATGCAAGACATCACCATCCCTGTAGAAGCCATTATTAGATGTACTAGTCATTATATTTTGTTGTTGCAGAAGTACTATGAAGATTTTATGTTCAATAAAGCCTAGAGATAAGGCCTGTGTTTCTATACCCACAAAGTCAATTACGTCATCCAGACGAGGAAGAGGGTAAGCATCTGTAATGGTGACTTCGTTCACCTTACGGTATTCTGTACACATACGAAACCCTCCATCAGCCTTCTTCACAAGGATGCACGGTGAAGCCCATGGACTAGATGACTCCTCCACTAAACCATGCTTTAACAAAAATTCTACTTCCTGCTGAAGTAGCCTTTGCTTTTCAGGATTAGCTCTGTAGGGGGAGAGTTTAATTGGTTTAGAGTTTCCCACATCTACATCATGATAACCTAACGTACATTTTTCCGGCACATCCGAAAAATATTAGGATATGACTGTAGAAGCTCAGTTAAATTTGTTGCTTGCATTTCAGATAATCCCTCCATTAAAGGGCTAGGATCCTTGAGGACAGAATTTGAAAGTTTAATATTAATTTCAGAGATAGAGTGCAAAGGTCAGAGTCGTCTCAGGGGGTAGAGGACAGAGTCATTACTGGGACTTTTATCTGGTGTATGGAAGTATTTTAATTGATTAATGTGGTAAGTTTTAGTTTTTGAGGTCTTATCAATGGGAGCTACCACATAATTTACATCAGATAATCTACTTAAAATCTGCATAGGTCCCTTTAAATCTAGTTTTCCCAAGGTGTGGCCAGGTATGGGTTTTCCTGCACCAACACCTTGTCTCCTTGATGGAAGGAGCGGAACTGTGCACTTCTGTCATACCTCTGTTTCATCTTACTTTGAGCTGTCTTTAGGTTAGCCTTGGCTAACTGACGTGCCACCTGCAACCTTGAAGACGGGTTGTAGAGTGTTGAACTAACGTCTTCTCCCATCCATCCTTCTTGAGCACCCGAAGAGGACCTCGTACATTGTGCCCAAAGATCAGCTCAAACGGAATATACCCTGTAGACTCTTGCACAGTCTCTCGTACTGAGAACAGCAACAAAGGTAGTGATTCATCCCAGTCTGTAGGAAAGTGCATGCAAAAACTTCTCATCATTGTTTTTAATGTCTGAGGAATCTTTCCAAGGCGCCTTGGGACTGAGGATGATAGGCAGTGGATAAGTTGGGGAATTATCCCTAACCTAGTTAATACTTCCCTAAATGCTTTGGCAGTAAAGTAGTACCTTGATCACTTTGAATAGTTTTAGGAATGCCAAAACAAGAATGAATTTGGTTAAAGCTTTGAGAATAGATTTAGTATTAATACTACGCATGGGAATTGCTTCGGGGTATCTGGTCTTTATCCATAATCGTAAATAAATACTGATTTCCAGACTTTGACCTAGGTAGTGGACCTACACAATCTATAATTAAATCTGCAAAAGGTTCTCCATCAGCAGGTATAGGTTGGAGAGGTGCAGGTTTAATGGAATGTCCAGGTTTCCCAACTTGCTGACATCTCGGCAACACCTAATATGATTCTTCACATTTTAATTTTGGCCCCAATAAAATTCTTTTGTGATTTTTATATAAGGTTTTTTAATTCCTAAGTGACCTCCTAATGACGTATTATGAGCTATATTTAATATTTGAGGTCTATACTTTGTTGGAACTACTAACCTGTTTAAACAATTGCCGGCCCTCTATCTCCTTACCAGTCTCAGTGCAGATCAAATAATCGTTTTTAACTTCATACTTGACCGGATGACCCAAAGAGGATTTACCCATGGCTGCCTCAAAAGCGAATTTTAAAGAAGGGCCCTTTCATTGTTCCTCCCGGAAGGACAGTCCCTCGGGCATGGAAACAGAGACCTCTGGCAATCCTGCAACCTGGGAATAGGAAGGCTTGATCGGGGTCTTTTCACTTGATTTACGAGGTTCCGGCCGGTGTGCCTCATAAAACAACGTGGCTATTCCGAGATCAGAGTCGTCCAAGGATAGGTCAACATTCTCTCCAGACAACCCTTGGGATGTTGCCCGAGTTATGGCCAACACCGGAGCAGAATTAATCATTATAGGTTCAGGACACGAACTAACAGTAGTAATGTTATTATCCAGTAATAACATGGCATCTTTCATGGGAAATCCTTTTGAGACACCTGCAGTCAAGTACCCAGTGTAATATTTGCACTGTACATAAATTTTTTGCAAAGGAACAAATTATAGCTCCTCCAAATGCTTCCAATAAAACAGAGAATTCAAAGAAAATATTCTCTGAAAGGGGTAATATTCCTTCTCTTACAAGTGAGCAATATGCTCCAGTATCTCGAAAGGTCTTTACTTCAATTGTTTGAGTTTTCCTGAAGGGAAATAAGACTTTTGCAATAATAAGGGGCCATACCTTTTTCTACTTCTCTAGGGGTCATGTTACTAGGGTATTAGAGATTTTCCCAATGGGGTTTGGGGGTTATGGGGCAGTTGGGACTGATTTTGACCTACTTTATTGCACCTGAAGCAGACGACAGGCTTGCCCTTTACTCCCTGTTGACGTTGCAAATGGTGTTCTGGCTGGTGTCTCTCTGGATACTGTTGTCGACATGCACCATGAGTAGTTTGCCTCTCCGCAGGTGGACCATATGTTGAGAAGCGTGGCTCACCAGGTGACTTAGTTGGCTGACGTAGACGTTCTCCCTCCGGCTGGCACTTCATTCTCCAAGGTTGACGATCCCCTGTTCATGCCAGGCTGTTGAAAAGAGACGGGACCGCTCGGACAAGGACGTTAGTTTCGAAGGTATCAGCCAACCCGGCTGCCTCCAATGCAGTGGGTTAAGTCACGATCCTGCAGAAAGACTCGAACCTCTGGTCCCACAGACTCCAGCAGGTTATCAATCAGAATAAGCTGCACCAGCTCCTCAAAGGTAGAGACACCACTTGCTTTATACCAGCTGGTAAAAGCTTTTGGGTTTTCTGTCTCACAAAGTCCACTAGGGATTGACCAAGCTGCCACCTGCTCAATTTTTAAAAAGCTTCCGGTATTTGGCTGGGATACACGTATATGCTCCCAACACTGTGGTCTTCACTACTTGATAATCAGAAAAATTTAACGTCATTTAATACTGACGTGAATTCTTGTGCCTTACCCAATAATGCTGTATGAACCAACGATGCCCAATGCGTTCCGGCCACCTTAAGGCTCGAGCCTGATTTTCGAAGCTTTCGAAAAATTGCTCTGGCTCGGCCTATTGAAGCGGGGAACAAACTGTACTGTTTCTGTAAACTAAAATCATTTACAGAATGCGAAAACTGCCTCCTTTTCTCTTTCCCTATCAAATTCTTCCCTTGCGAATGCTCTCTGTTCCCTAGTTTGCTCAAGATTGATTTTTGCCAGCTCAAGTTTCCAACGACGCTGATTCACCCTGAGACAACCCAGCTGCACTATACTGACCATTTTGCTCCGTAGGTGTATCATCTTCCTCCTGCGAGAAAATAGGAGTTTTTGCCCTAGCTCCCGTAGAGGGAGGAGTCTGATGTGCCATCTCTTCTTCTATAAAATTTGTCAGCAATCAGTGAATGCAGTTGCGCAGCTGTGAGAGTGCGTTTGTATGCAATGCCAATGGAACGAGCAATTGCCAACAACGCTGAAGGGACAATTTTAGGTAGGTTATGCAAAGTATATGCCGACACCAGACGTCTGACTCGTCTAGGTGGCATAAGTTATTCGCTATGCCCCAGTACGATTGCAGAATACCCAACGTAACACGTTAATTTGCAGAACACGCTTAGCTATGCACAGTATGATTGCAGAATACGCATACAAGCAAAGCTGACTGCAAATTCTCCACACCCGAACAGGCTAGTAACAACTGACACGCAAAAATTTTTAAAGCAATGCCAGACAGCTACACTGTTCTAGAAGATTGACCGTAGGAAGCGAAGCACACCCGAACAAGCTAGTAGCGAGCTGTTGAACGATCACACAATACAAGGCTGATCATAAAGCAACTGACACGCAAAATTCGTAAAGCAAAGCCAGACAGCAAGCTGCACAATGTTCCTGCTACGAGCTTCACCCTAAGCTCAAAACCCTTTTTCTAAGTCCAGCTCCAGCCCGGACAGGCTACCCATATTACAACCCAGGGTTCCAAATGGCCCTGTTACCCCGGGTGTAATGGGAGCAAAATAAACACAGCAGAAAAAGTTTAGATTTATATTATCCTTCAAACCAATTTAGAACAGCAATATGTCACTAGTTACAGTGATAAGTATATTTCCACTTTCCACGGGAAAACAGGCAGAAATAGAAGCCAAAAAGATAGCAGACCATGCTTCAAAACCCGCTCTAGAATGGGAATGACAAGGGCAGACAGGAGAGCGGTACCCAATAACCTCTGCGATTGCCAAAACCATCTTCTTATTGGCTAGAACCTGGTCACTAGTTGAACGACGGGGCCCCATCAACTCTTAGCAACCTGGTTCGCTGGTTGGGGGAGATAGCCTGTAAATGAGGGTGTGTACATGCGCCGAATAAAGGTTACGTACTCTTTGCATGCGACATATATATATAATATATATATATATATATATATATATATATTATATATATATATATATATATATATATATATATATATATATATATTAGTGATGAAGGTGGCTCAGTGGCTCATGGGGCAGAGTGGCTCATTCCTGAGTGGCTTCCTCCTGAAAAGGGCTGCGGCTGAGTGGCTCCTTTTCCTGGTGGCTCCTTTTTACACCTATATGCTAATGACCTTAACCTCGCCCTTGAGACCACCTCACCCTCGAGATACCTCACCCTCGAGACCACCTCACCTTCAACCCCAACCCTCAACCCCCCACCCCACGACCCCCACCCGCGCCCCCCACCTGTGCCCCCCGCCCTCGCGCCCGCCCGCGCCCCCCACCCGCGCCCCCCCCCGCCCGTCGTGCCGACCCAGCCGCCCGCCTGTGCCCCTCGGCGCCCCCGCCCGTCGCGCCCGCCCGCGCCTTCTGCTGCGCCTTCTGCAGCGTCGTCTGGATCGCCCCCACGCCCCGAATTTTTTTCCGATTTTTTTCGAATTTTTTTTTTAATTTCATTTTCTTGTGCTCTCTTCGGATCAAATTTTTGAGGTTCCCCACACTTTCACCCCCATCCCAATTTTTTTTTCTCGATAATACAAAGACTCCATCTCCTCGGATCAAGTTTTTCTCGATATCAATAATACAAAGATTTCCCCCCACCATCCACTTCTACCCTCTATGTTCAAGTATTTCTCCTCCATCTCCTCGGATCAAGTTTTTTGGATTCCCCCTCTGGGTATAAGCATTCAAAATGAACTCCTACTTGCATCCCAATTTTTTTTCTCGATAATACAAAGACTCCATCTCCTCGGATCAAATTTTTCTCGATAATACAAAGCCTCCATCTCCTTGGATCAAGTTTTTGGATTCCCCCTATGGGGGTTCGAATTTCTTGTGCTCTCCTCGGATCAAGTTTTTTTTTCTCGATAATATCAAGACTCCATCTCCTCGGATCGAGTTTTTGGATTCTCCCCTCTCAGGGTAAGCATTCAAATGAACTCCTCCTATGGGGCATGGTACTTTCTCTTACTACAGGTCTAAACAAGTGTGACGTCACCCCACCTGTGTTTACTCGGCGGTCAGTGACGTCACATGATGACCTCACACATACAGGCTGAATCTTGTTGACTTACCCCTATGTCAGTGACGTCACGTGATGACCCCGCACACAGGCTGAATCTTGTCGAGCAGACAATAAAATGAGGTATAACACTAATTTAATTATACATCCAATGCATTTCATATACAACATAGGGAAAACATTTTCACTCTTAACAGGATACCCAAATAATTTACCTTTTTTTCGTTAATACCCAAAAAATCCACAATTTCTTTAGAAATTACAACACAAGTCTACGACATTTTCTCGTTTTAATGTTTCATCAGAAAAAAGTCACCACAAAACTTATAACCATTTTTCGATAAATTCACTAGTCACAATTTTACATATTACGAAGTTAATACGCACACACACCTCACTTTACTTTGGAACACCTGCTTATGCTTCTCAGCACCATCATTTGAACACTTCAAAACACCTTTGAATAACATCAAAACACCATTTGGTAGTACTCCCAAATACCCACTGAATACTACTAAAACACCACTGAATACACTCAAAAACACCACCAAAATTCACCATAAACTAAGATCAACACCCACATCCCACAACACCACACCACACTACAACCACATCCCAATCACCCACTAATCCACATTACCCCACATCACACACACCCCACAATTTTTCTCGTTTTAACTAATTTCATCGAAAGTCACAACAACAACACACTTATAATCATTTTCAAAAACTCTAGTTCGGAACAACACACCCCAACCCAAAACACCCACAACACCACAACCCACAACCACCCACACCCCACAATTTTTCTCGTTTGTAACTTAATTTCATCAGAAAAAGTCACAACAACAACCCATTAAAACATTCTTTTCGGTTATCTTAGTTCGACAACAAACACCCACATCTCACTACACCCACATCCCACATTACCCCGGTGGCCTGTGGCCTAAAGCTCCGCTTCACACACGGAGGGCCCGGGTCGATTCCCGGGGGTAGGCCGCGGGTGGAAACATTTCGACAAGTTTCCTTACACCTGTTGTCTGTTCACATAGCCAGCAAATAGTACCTGGGTGTTAGTCGGACTGGTGTTTGGGTGGTCCGCATCTAGGGTGACAAGATTTAAGGACCAATGGAATATTAGTGATTAGACAGTCCTCATGACCGCACCTGACTTTCTTGGCGTTATCTGGTGGCTAACCCTCGGGGGTTAAAAAATCCGAACGAAATTCTTATCTTATCTATACCCACACACCACAACTACCACAACCACATCACCCACAACACACAAACCACACCCCACAATTTTTCTAGCGTTTTAACTAATTTCATCAGAAGTCACAACAACAACAAACCCCACATAACTTTAATCACACCTTTGAATACATAAAAACACCATTTGGGAGTTCTCCCAAATACACCAATGAAATACTACTTAAACACACTGACTACACTCAACAACACCACCAAAATCACCTTAAACTAAGTCAACACCACATCCCAAACACCCACAACCCACAACGCCCCATCCCACATCACCCAACAACCTCATCACCAACAACCCACAATTTTTCTCGTTTTAACTTAATTCATCACAAAGTCACAACAACAACAACAACCCATCAACTTATAATCACTTTTCAACAACTCTAGTTCGACACTCACCCACAACACCCACAAAACCACAACACCCACACCCACACAATTTTTTTCTCGTTTTAACTAATTGCATCAGAAAAGTCACAAACAAAACCCACTTATAACATCTTTTCGGTAATCTCTAGTTCGACCACAAAAAACCCCACAACACCCACATCCCACATCACCCACAACCCACATCCCCCACACCCCACAACACCCTCAACCACATCACCCACACCCACAAACCACAACCACACAATTTTTTCTGTTTTAACTAATTTCATCAGAAAAAGTCACACAACAAAACCTTACTTATAACATCTTTCGGTATCTCAGTTCGACAACAACAACACCAAACACCACACCCACATCACCCAAACCCACATCACCCAAACCCACAACACCCACAACCCACATCACCCACACCCACAACACTAACAAACCACAATTTTTTCTCGTTTTAACTAATTTCATCAGATAAAAGTCACAACAACAACCCACAATTATTAAACACTTTTCAGCATCTCTTGTTCGACAACAACACCCACAACCGACATCACTCACACTCACACCCACAATACCCACATCCCACAAAAACCCACAACACCACGACCCACAACCCACTTCACCACAACAACAACACACTTTATAAGATTTTTCGGGTATATCTAGTTCGACAAAACACCCACAACCCACAACACCATAACACAAACACCCACAAACCACAACACCCAACAACCCACCAATTTTTTTCTAGATTGAACTAATTTCATCAGTTAAAGTCACATCAACAACCCACAACTTATACCACTTTATTGGTATCTCTTGTTCGACTACAGTACCACAAACCCTCATCACTTACCCAATTTATTCACATTTTTATTCGATTACAAATTTTTCCCCTTCTTTTTACTCCGTAATCTTAAATGTAATACACATTCCTACTCATTACTAAAATTCTAATAAATTCCTCTCCATACCCATCTCCTTGCAGCCACATAAAAAAAATTGATATTATCTCACAACAACTATCTCTCTTACCCAAACTATGCGACATGTTTAACACCCTCCATTCTTTTCCAATATATCATATCTTTTCAAAAATTTTCTATAATTTCTTTTTAAAATATTAACACATTCCCTTTTTTTTCAGTAAAACCCCCCCCCCATTTTTCTTTAAAATTTTTAAATACCCCCCCCCATACCCCTTCCTCTCACCCCACTCCCAACACACCTTTTCTGAACAACACAAAATCACATATCACACCACAAAATGCTCTCATCACCCATCTAAAATCCAAAAAAATCACTGTATCCAAAGTATTAAAAACTCTATGCCCACCAAACAACACACACAACACACACACACCACCCCCACACACACACATTTTACTTTAAAAACACCTTCAAAACACTCTCATACTCTCTTTGAGTACCTTTTCTAATACTCTTAAGAATTATTCTCTCTTCCACAACCTTTATTTCACTACAGAACAACCCAAGATTATTTCAAACCTCTCAAAAAATTTTTGAATACTCAATAAACACCTTGAACTTTCCAAAAACATGAAGCACTTAAAAAATAACATTTTGAATACTCCCAAAAAAGGGTTTTTGTGTCTATTTATTCATTACAATTTCATTAATGAAATTACAACTTCCACCATACTACCCCCTCAGTCTCCAGACTTTACAACTTTATCAAAAAAAAACTAACTATACATTTATGACATGGACATTTTCCCAAAACTAACAAAAAACCCCACACACACCACACTTTACTTTTAAAACACACAAAAAACAACTTCAATTCCCTTTGATTACTCCAAAACATATTTAACACATTCAAAAACATCATAAAAAACTCCTTTGAATACTCCCAAAACACCACGTATCCATTTTCTTTCTAATTACTATTGCATTTATTTTGTTGCTTTAGTAAGGCGAAAATTTTTTATTGTTTTTAAAGTGTATCATAAGACTTAAAAATCTTTGAGGGCAAGGGAAATTTTTGGGTTTTTAAAACATAGAGCATATACCTTTCCCTTTACTTATTAATTTATCAAGGAAAAAATCAGAAAATTTTCAAAGTTAAAAAGGTTTTGCAATTTCAACATTTTTAAAGTTTTTTTGAAGTTAAAAAACTTAGGCCAAACCTAGAGCAGCAGTTGTATTTTTGTTAAATTTTCATCTATAAGTTAATTCAAAATTGTTTTGCATGCTTTGTCCAATCATATTTTCAATTAAAATGTTAATTTGCTTTGAGTTTGCCCAAAAATGTAGTTTTACACAATTTTTTGGGAAAATTAAATAGTTTACCCCCTTCTATAAATTTTACTTTTGGTTTTAAAGAAAAAACTCATTCCCTTTTTCTAGATGTTTTAATTTTAAGGGTAATAATAAATTCAAATTTAAAATTTACAGAAAACCTAAAAAATAACTGTTCCTTTGTCCACTATTATTCTTCGCACCCAAAATAGAGTTAAATGTCTGTTTTTCGTCAATGTTTTTGAGAGTTTACGAATTTGTAGTCCCGAGTTCAAAATGAGGAAAATCCAAAATTTATGAAATAGGTAATGATTTAAAAAAACCCAAAAAATGTAATTGTAAATCTTTTAAAGTTGTAGAAAACATTTTTTTTAATCCAAAAAGGGGCAACATCTTATTTAACTAAAAATATGTTTGGGTTTCCCCTTACCCTGAAAAATTTGGTTGTATGCCTTCTTTTCTTTAAAACTTTTATATTAAGTTGATTCAAAAATCTTGAACAGTAAAAAAAATTTTTTTAAAAAAATTCCCCCCCAAAAAGTGATGGGTGTGTCTATAAGATTCCTTGTAAAAATTTTCGATAAAGTTTATTACGGTCAAAATGGTAAAAATCTCGAATAAAATTAAAAAAACATAAATATAGCATTAGAACTGGACAAGATTCCAATGCTCATTATTCATGTAAAAGATTTTAACCCTCCAATTGTTTTCAAAAAATTGAGAAGTAGTATCAAGCAAGTCCTGGTCGGGAATAAATTGAATTTGTTTCATAAAAAGCGTTTGACAATAAATTTTAAAATTTCCTTTGGTTTATATAAATTAGATCCAAATTTTTTTTTTAGAATTTGGGAAGAATTTAATAATAATGGAAAATAAATGTTGGGGGGGTGGTTTGCAAAGGACCATCAAATTGGGTCGGCGCGCGTCAGTTTTAACGGTTGTGGGATTGATAGTGAGGTGCTGGCGGACCCCTTATATAGCTTCCCTTTATGCTTCATTTCATAGTTCCTTGATAAAGTGGTAGTCAGAAAGCGCTTGGAATTTCTCTATTCTTTCAGAGTGGTTGTTTTGCATATTTTGAAATCACCTGTTTACTGTGATCTTATTGCATATATATATATATGTGTGTGTGTGTGTATATATATATATATTGTACATGTACTTGGGGAAATAAATATTATTATTATTATTATTATTATTATTATTATTATTATTATTATTATTATTATTATTATTATTATTATTATTATTATTATTATTATTATTATGAACCACCATTGTGCCTCATAGAGGTACTAGGTACAGTTAGTTCTTCAACTAACCTGCCAAATGTCATGGGTCAAGGCAGCCGCAGTGTAAAATATATTTCACTAATAAAGAATGCTTATCATAGGTAACCCTTTACGGGGATGATTTGACGATATTGAGGGCCTCTTGATCCAAGGAAATGGAGTTATTCCTTCTTTACTGACCCTGACTGCCCACCACTACCCTCCTGATCCCTAGTATTTTTTATGTTATCTCCCTTGCTTTACTATACTGACTTTGATTGTACTTTGTCTTTAGCACTCATCACCTCCCTTACTGTCTTTGCCTCTGGTATACTCTCCATTTTCCAAACCCGTGTAGGTTTAGCACTTAGTTCCGATTGTAATAATAATATTTTCTTCATAAATGTTAACTTCTTTATGACTTTTGAAGTGGGTTGTGTACTGAATTTTGCATTATGGACTACGTCTTTCCTACCACAATTGACACACTGTACTCCCATAGATTTTTCTTCAGGGTTTAGTGCATTTTCATGATTAAACGAATAAATGTTCAAACAAACATTTTCTCATGAAAGTGAAATTATACATAAATACTGTAATCACAACCTTTACCTCATTATTTATTAACACTTACTTCCCTTCGTGGAGTTAATAATACAACCAGAACTTTCTAACATTCCATTATATGTAGCAGCTAGCCTAGTTGAATATCAACTTTCTCAGCTATCCTCTATGACCCCTGTGGGTTTAGTGCTTAATTATGATTATAATAAGAAATTCTCCTCTGTCAGATTTACACTTGAGTGTCTATATGTCTGCAGGATACTTGTTGTATGCCATATTATTAATATTAATATTAGTTCTTTTTAAACTTTAATCTTCATATTTTTTTTAAATTTGGGCGCTAAACCCGTAGGGGTTATACAACGCCTGGGGAAAAGTGGAAGGCATTCTGAGTCCATTCAAGAAATTTAAGCACAGGTTCAATTCCTTAGATCACGAGCCTCTCGCCAGCATCTTGGGTACCTCCCCTGAGGGAATAATTTGCCTAAGACAATTTTTTTTTTAAATCTTCAGCATTTCAGCTTACATTGCAGCGCTGTATGACCCTTGTGGGTTTAGGGCTTAGTTATGAATATAATAATTCAACTTACATTATGCTAAGATATAAAACAGACAATAGAAACCAGTTTACACTCTCTTAAAGCGAGACAATGCAGTGACTCTTGTACCTAATAATACTTGTCTGACAAAGGAATACCCTGAAAGCTTGGTATAGAGGAGCCTTTGTGGGTTTTGCGTTTAGTTATAATTATAATAATTGGTATAGAGGATATCTTCTCCATCTCCATTGCTAACATTTGACCCACCTCATGGATATCTGTTTTCAGTAGTGGGTTCCGCCCACCTATGTCCATGTCTTCAATTGCTGCACCTCACCGCTAATTCAAATTAATCCAATATAAAAGCTGTGTTCTCATGCCTCTGTATTAGATTTGATGTAATGAAAATGACATTCTTAACACTAGGAGCCTTCATAAATATTGACCTTTATGGGTTTAGAACTTATCTATATTTGATACCGCGAATATTACGTAATTTTATAATGGGTCGTTCATAAACATTAATAAGTTATAAGTTTATTACCAATAAATTAACCTTTACTGCTGTATGACAGTTATGGGTTTAGTTATTCAGATATTATTATTATTATTATTATTATTATTATTATTATTATTATTATTATTATTATTATTATTATAACTAAGCGCTAAACCCAGATGGATCATACAGCGCTGAACTGTTATTCAGATATACCACACAATAGATACACTGAAACAAGAAATTAACATAAATGTGATTCACAGAAATCTACATCTAATACTCTTTTCACTGACATTCATTGTGACATTAAACTGGAAACAGGAACAGGAACGAATATGATGTCATAAATATAGGTCGGTGATAGTCACACAATTCGCAGAACTCTATTATACAGGAGGGTCCATAAGGCAGTAAAGCAACAGCAAAGAACTACGGACCAATAGCACTAACATCCCATATCATAAAAATCTTTGAAAGGGTCCTAAGAAGCAAGATCACCACCCATCTAGAAACCCATCAGTTACACAACCCAGGGCAACATGGGTTTAGAACAGGTCGCTCCTGTCTGTCTCAACTACTGGATCACTACGACAAGGTCCTAAATGCACTAGAAGACAAAAAGAATGCAGATGTAATATATACAGACTTTGCAAAAGCCTTCGACAAGTGTGACCATGGCGTAATAGCGCAAAAAAATGCGCGCTAAAGGAATAACAGGAAAAGTCGGTCGATGGATCTATAATTTCCTCACTAACAGAACACAGAGAGTAGTCGTCAACAGAGTAAAGTCCGAGGCAGCTACGGTGAAAAGCTCTGTCCCACAAGGCACAGTACTAGCTCCCATCTTGTTCCTCATCCTCATATCCGACATTTGACAAGGATGTCAGCCACAGCACCGTGTCTTCCTTTGCAGATGACACCCGAATCTGCATGACAGTGTCTTCCATTGCAGACACTGCAAGGCTCCAGGCGGACATCAACCAAATCTTTCAGTGGGCTGCAGGGAAAAAAATATGAAGTTCAACGATGAGAAATTTCAATTACTCAGATATGGTAAACATGAGGAAATTAAATCTTCATCAGAGTACAAAACAAATTCTGGCCACAAAATAGAGCGAAACCCCAACGTCAAAGACCTAGGAGTGATTATGTCGGAGGATCTCACCTTCAAGGACCATAACATTGTATCAATCGCATCTGCTAGAAAAATGACAGGAGGATAATGGAACCTTCAAACTAGGGAGGCCAAGCCCATGATGACACTCTTCAGGTCACTTGTTCTATCTAGGCGGGAAAATATTGCTGCACTCTAACAGCACCTTTCAAGGCAGGTAAAATTGCCGACCTAGAAATGTACAGAGAACTTTCACGGCGCGCATAACGGAGATAAAACCCCTCAATTACTGGGAGCGTTTGAGGTTTCTAAAACCTGTATTCCCGGAACGCAGGAGGGAGAGATACATGATTATATACCCCTGGAAAATCCTAGAGGGACTAGTACCAAACTTGCACACGAAATCACTCACTACGAAAGCAAAGACTTGGCAGACGATGCACCATCCCCCAATGAAAAGCAGGGGTGTCACTAGCCGTTTAAAAGACCATACAATAAGTGTCAGGGGCCCGAGACTGTTCAACTGCCTCCCAGCACACATAAGGGGGATTACCAACAGACCCCTGGCAGTCTTCAAGCTGGCACTGGACAAGCACCTAAAGTCAGTTCCTGATCAGCCGGGCTGTGGCTCGTACGTTGGTTTGCGTGCAGCCAGCAGCAACAGCCTGGTTGATCAGGCGCTGATCCACCAGGAGGCCTGGTCACAGACCGGGCCGCGGGGGCGTTGACCCCCGAAACTCTCTCCAGGTAAACTCCAGGTATGACATTACACAGCACCAATATCACAAGGCACAATAAGAACTTCTCTAATTGAAAGATTACCAGTTGTACATCCACATACCGGTACCATGTCCTGCAAGGCACAGTCCTCGTGCACATCACTACTCTTACATCACCCAGTAAGATCCACACTCATAAACCTCCACACACAGGAGCTAGGACTCGACCCCTGCAACCACAAATAGGTGAGTACAAATAGGTGAGTACACTAAATACCGCAGCCCGAGGCCATGATGGGGCCCCGTGCCCATCATGGTATGATGCCAATAATCACCCAACGCTTGTTCCCAGATACCACGCCTGGCAACATCGATCAAATGACCCACAATACAAGGATTTATTCTTATTAATAGTCTTATAAAACTTCACGCCTAATACAGTATCAAACACAGGTTGAGGTTCCTAAAACTGTATTCCCCGGAACGAAGGCGGGAGAGATACATGATTATATACACCTGGAAAATCCTAGAGGGACTAGTACCGAACTTGCACACGAAAATCACTCACTACGAAAGCAAAAGACTTGGCAGACGATGCAACATCCCCCCAATGAAAAGCAGGGGTGTCACTAGCACGTTAAGAGACCATACAATAAGTGTCAGGGGCCCGAGACTGTTCGACTGCCTCCCAGCATACATAAGGGGGATTACCAACAGACCCCTGGCAGTCTTCAAGCTGGCACTGGACAAGCACCTAAAGTCGGTTCCTGACCAGCCGGGCTGTGGCTCGTACGTTGGTTTGCGTGCAGCCAGCAGCAACAGCCTGGTTGATCAGGCTCTGATCCACCAGGAGGCCTGGTCACAGACCGGGCCGCGGGGGCGTTGACCCCCGGAACTCTCTCCAGGTAAACTCCAGGTATCCCCAACACCTGCATCGTATTTGCAGTCGCCAGCTACGTACGTCTCTTTTCGCAACCCGACGGTCGACTGCAGCTCTCCTAAGTCCAAACTCAAGACCAATATCACAAAAACTCTTTAGTTCACATCACCAATACTAACACTTCAGCTGCTATATAGCCCTTGTGGCTTAGCGCTTCTTTTTGATTATAATAATAATAACACTTCAGCCAGCCACTTAAACCACCCAGTTGTCCACAAAAACACTCTGAAGAAAGTCGTGTCTTCCTCTTCACAGGCAATGCAAGACTCACGAAATCGTAATGACACGATTGCAAATAAACCATACCACGGGCGGGGATAGAACCCGCGATCAGAGTCTCAAAACGGAGGGTTGGGTTTTGAGACTGATCGCGGGTTCTATCCCCCCCGTGGTATGGGTTGCCCGAGAATCATTAATACCACCATCCTAAATAACACAACCTCCCCGGGGAAAATGATAGGAAAAATTTATAAAACTTATTTTTCCCTCAGAGAGGGAAAAACTCACAAAATCCCCTCCTGGAATCCCCCTGAATCAAAAAAAATGAATATAAAACGCTATTAGAGGCCAGAAAAACAAAGCACGAAATTTTCCTCATTTTATCGCGCTGTACGCCCCTTGGGGGTTTTAGGATTTTTTATTTTTAATTAATAAAAAAATCTTGTTTTGTTACTCCCACCGACATCATGCCCAAAACTATCCTTTCGTTACCCCTGGTAGTGCTACAAAACCATTCACCCCGACACCCAACTTAAAGGGCCCCTTAACGCAAACATTCTTAAAGTACACCAACACACGTTTGTGAAAATCACGTGTTACCTTGTGGGATTAGCGCTTTGTTTGATTATAAAAATTGTGAAAATCAGTGGCCCAAATTCCCCAATCCCAGCGGAAATGGAAAAAATCATTTGTCTTTTTTGGGGTTATCTAGGTAATTTACCATGTTATATGTATGATAATTGACACATAAAACCTAAATAAAATTACTTAAAAGTCACCCCTTAATTTTGAACTATACACACCTGGATGACCCACAAAATTTCCGTGTTTTTGGGGATGTGGAGTTAAAAAGAAATAAGAGTGACTTAATATTTATATGTTTAAAATTTGCCTAAAAAATTTTAGTTTGTTTTGTAGTTGAGTACGTTTGGACAGTAAGGCGGCCCAAGCACAAATTTTATGGGTACGTGATGATAAATGGGAAATACAGTACTAAAATTAATGGTTAAGGTTTCCCTTTTTCAAAAATAAAAATAATAAGTGTACCCAAAATCCATTTTTATGATGGGTTTTTTAAAAACATTTTTTTCTTTTTACTTTTAACTCAATTGAGTCCCTTCCCCTTCCTTTCGTTTTTCTTTTGCCCCCAAAATTTAGGCCCCTATGCCCTACGATTTAAAACTTCTCTATAAATAATAATAATAATAATAAAATTAATAATAATAATAATAATAATTAATAATCAATGAAACCTTTAAAATGTATATTCAGTTTATTCTAATGAGAAGACATGAAATAGTGTATAGCATTTCTCATTTTAATCACAATTTTATTATTATTACTAATTTATAACATTAATGTTAATATACCACGAGATATTACGTGGAAGTCAAAAATGTCTTGGTCTGGGTACGCTAATAATGTCCTGGTGGTTAATATTGGTCATGGCCGCCTCGCTCAAGTTGACTTTGGCTTTATCTGCCCTATATTGTTGGCCTCTTGTATGCTAATTGACTCTGCTGCTGCTCTTGATCCGAGGAATTAGAGCTACCTTCCTTTTTCCTTAGATCAAACCGTATTACATCCCCTATTCCCCTGACCCTGTATGAACGATGCGAGTTTGCGCTTCCCTATTAATAATAAATAATAATAATAATAATAATAATAATAATAAATAATAAAATAATAATAATAATAATAATAATAATAATAATAATAAAACTGTTTGAGACTTTCTTGGCGTGAAAAGGTTATTAATAAATCTAATGGCACAATATGGACTATGTTATCGAATGAAAACTTAATATATTAATACAAATTATTTTATGCGTTGAAAAGGCGATCACTAGGAGTCTAATTGATAGGAGACCTGGCCAGGATTACATGATGGAAAATTGAATCGTATACCCGTTTGCAAGTCTGCAAATCTTTGCCTGTCCATCCTAACAAGTCCTCTAAGTATCTTTCATATCGTTATCTTATCTACCCTGGTCCTTTTATTCTCCAATGTCCTCAAGTTTAGTTTCTTTATTTTTTCATATATCAGTCCTCTTAGCTCCAGGACTTGTCTTGCTAATTACAAACTCTGCACTTTGTCTCTTAACATACATTATCAGGTAAGGGTTCCAGGCTGCTGCTGTCTACTCCAAGATGGACCTGACTTATGTTGTATATCGTATCTTGAATGACTCTTTGTTGGGGTTCCTGAAAGATGATCTTATATTCGCTAAATGCGCATTCTCGCAGTGTGTTTGTGTGTGTGTTGCAATCACATTTTCTACGGACAATATCAAATCTTTATGACTCGAAGGATTAAATTATTTTCGTATCACTGGTATAATGAACACATACACATTCAATTTAATCAAATCTCGTGAATCAGATCTTTTTGACATTATATACCAGATTACCCACTAACTGTTGCGGACATAGTGGAGAAAGCCTGTGGGTAGCTGGTCAGCCTTACACGAGTGAAACTCTACATGTTCTTATATAATGGCTGCAGGTGAAGGTCATGTAGCATCCCTCAGGCAACAAGAATGCAACATTAACATCTGTACCCTTGAAGCAGCCATTACGGACGTCTTGTATAAACAGGGGTATATATAGGCAGCTAGTAAAGTTGATTTTACTTAATAAAAATAATCACAACAATCAGATCAATATAATGTAAGTCTGATAAGTATAGTATGCACCTTAAACCCATGCTGTGGGCGGTAACCAAAGTTTACAAAGGTACATAATGGAACCAGGGATTGGGCCCCAATATTTTTTTTTTTTGGTAGAGCATTTGTGTCTATGAAGAATGTCTATTAATTAATGTGTAACCTTCAATGGAGGTTCCTTGACGCCGATGAGGGACTTTTGATCCATGGCACTGAGCCTCCCCTTCCCTTCCTTGCTCCTTAAATGACGTTCCTTGATGCTGGAAGGGTCTCATGATCTAAGGAATTCGACCTATGCTCAATTCTTCGAATTGAGCAAGAATGCTTCTATTTCCCATGGCGCTGTATGACTCCTACGGATTTAGTGCTTCCCCACGGATGTAATAATAATAATGCCCTTCCTTGGATCGAACCTTATTACCCCCCAGTCCCCAAGGCGCTGTGTGACCGCTACGGTTTAGCACTTCTCCACATGAACGCAAAATATATTAGTGTCTAAATACAAAAGCAAACACATCTCGACAAGTAACTGACATTCATAAACTTTCGCAATAAATATTTTTCTGTTCTTTTTTCCACAAAACAATGTTGAAGCGATGCTTTTCCCTAAGTGATGAAGTTGCTGTGTGTGCTCTGCAGTGTGGCTAAATATATAATAGAACGTCACACACTGTGGTGAATTTAATTCTCATAATAAAAATACCATCATTAATGCAGAGCTGCGTATTATTTTTATTTTTACATATAGGCCTATATCGGTTAAAAAACTTAGACAAGTGGGAAAGACTGTGTGTAGGTCTACCATAATAGACCCAAATACACAGTGTTCTGGGCCTCATTATAAATGTAATTGCAATTCCTCTGCATCTATACGATATGTGAGCATATTTACTTGTCATTCTCATACACACATTAAGTAATGGGCATGAATAAGGCCAGAAAAATACACAAGGTGGGGCAAAAAATATCAACTGTTATCATTAGCAGTCAAAATGTTTCAAGTGGCTGATTATTATAAAGTAATAATAATATTGCGTCATATAATAGGTGCGACAACTTCACGTATGGCGCAGGCAATCACTGTCTTGAGAGAGTTTATTCTTTTTCTTACTGAGAATAATATATCATTTACTGTTTATTTAAATAGGAGATGCATATTGCTGATAAGAACTGAAGTCTCCAGGTTTCATATACGTTTATATATTTTCGACGAGGCTATTTATCATGTATGATAAAACAAATTATAAGAATAGTCTCCAAAATCGAAGTACATTGTCATATGCCCTTATTGCATTGAAATATTTTACAGATTTGTGTATTAAGATATTTTACAGAGTTCTGTAATTTGATTATAGATCATGTGTTATATTTTATCACATAGCTTCATGGTTCATATAGTTATTCACGTATTAGAGAGAATACAAATACAAATATAAGCAATGAATGTAATAAATACTCATGATATATGACATTTTCTTTAATTTTATGTATGTACAGGATGTGAGCGAGAAACTCAGTTATTTCACCATACTACAGCTTATGGAAGAAATGACTCAACTATTGTTTCAACACGTTTCTGTAGTAATTAATTATATAGTTGACATACTGTATTGACGAAGGTTGTGACAATTAAAAATACAAGATTGAGACCTGCCAAAAACACTCTGCGTAATACAGCCTCAACAAAAAATGCTCAATTTGCCTCTTGCCTACGTGATCACTTAGGTGTGTTGGCACATTTTTTTGCAATTAAATATTTGATTTGATTTTATTTTTTTGGGGTATAGGTGTGCGTACGTGGTTGTTATATGATGCGCCTTGTAGTGTTCCCTTGTCAGCTCAACAGTGCTGCTCTGCCATGCTGTGCTGCTGCTGTCACACGCCGAGACTCTAAATTTTTTCCTCTTTATTTTTTAACTTGAGTGGCACCTAGGGACTTAAATTAAGGTAAGTGGAGAGGAAATACAGTGGGTGATAAGTGGGGTGAGTGAGAGGCGAGCGAGTGCTTAGTGAGAGGTGGAAGATGAGTAAATATGCCGGCGCGGGGAGTCGGTCCTATTCTTATTACTCCAAGTTTCTCTTTTTGGTGCTCGGGACTCCTCGCTGATTCTCCTCTGGAGTCTCCTTCTGCCAACTTCAGTTCAAGTTTCGAGTGAGGTTTAATTTCTGGTGCAGCACAATGCTGGATTAGGTTAAATTTCATGTGAAAAATAGTGTTGTACAAAGGCCTTCATCAGATCAGCTGTGGGTGAGGAGTTGCCTCATCACTGGCAACCAAGTCCCACTCAGTATTACCACGATTTTGGGCACATATATAAGCCCCTTGTAAAGCAGTATCTAGGCCATTGTTACGTATTCCGTGGAAATATTAAGCGCTAGGTATAAGGAATGAGTCTAAGAAGAGCATAAATGAGTGAAGATTGTACTCGTTCCTGTCGTGGGTAGGGAAGATTTCTCGTTAATTTTTTTTTATAGATTGGTGAATAACCATTTGTCTCATCTTAAAGTAGTACCTAGTCAGATGAGATATCTCTATCCTTTCGTGGTCATTATGGATCCTTTAATGAATTCTACGTCAATATAATTCCCAACCAGAGTCATCACATATGGTTTTCTTCAGAGCAGGATTTTCCTGTAACTTAATTTTCTTTGTTATTCTCATGCTGTGACAGTATTCTTGTGCAGGTGCGTGTAATTTTAAAGAAGTAGCAATAATTATTGTTAGAAAATAATTGATAAAAACTATAGGACTAAAGTACCTTAAATGGGAATTAGGTTATGAGCTCAGTTAAATTGTGATCACCCATGATAAATGACAGCCTTCTTATTTAACCCAAGAAAACCAGTCATTGTGAACCTAAGTGCTGCAGCAGTTCTCTCAGCTCCTGCTAGGTGGGTCCTCTAACCCAACCAAGTTATGCAAGCTGTTAGCTTAGATGACAAACAATTCAAGTAATAAATAATTGAATGATCACCTTCAGCCTCTTTTGAAAATTAATAAAACCTAACAACCTAATGTAACCCAACATAATCTAATGTAACCTCACTAAGCAAAACCTAATTTTCTCCATGACCCTTGCTTCCATTCATTGAGAGTTGGCAGACACAGTGACTGATAAAAATAATAACCACTGATTGGCCCAGACATGGCATTGGAGCCAAAATAGACATTTTTTTGCTAATATCTTCCAAACTCAAATTTTACATAAGAAATAACACTTCCATGGTGTAGATAAGTTGTAAGAATCATAAAAGGTACAATAATACCAGGGCTCCACCGAGACCAACATTCAATAATAGTCACAGTTTGTTTCACTCGTCCACAAATCTATTCCCAAACCAGTATTTTCCAATATCCTTTATAAATATAAATTTGTCAGTCTGCATCTATTTTGTATTCATCATGGCAAGATACAGTGGAACCCACGCTTAACGATCACCTCCCACTGCGACCAATTATGTAAGCGTATTTATATAAGTGCGTTTGTACGTGTATGTTTGGGGGTCTGAAATGGACTAATCTACTTCACAATATTCCTTTTGGGAACACATTCGGTCAGTACTGGCACCTGAACATACTTCTGGAATGAAAAAATATCGTTAACCGGGGGTCCACTGTATTTGCATTATTTATGCTTATCTTCCACTTGCAAACTTGTCATATTTCCCACATTTTGCTTTTTCCTAGAGTATAGGTTCAAGGCTTTTAATAAATTTTCACATGAAAGATTCCTTTTACAGTGGATTACATAGTCATTTTTCTCTTGAGCTTTCCAGTGCATTTATATACAGTACAGTGATACCTCTCATATCAGAACTATACGGGCCGAGACTGGTTTGGGAACACAGAGTTTCCAGATACGTGAGGGGGGGAAAATTGCACATCTGTACCGTCACATCGCCAACCATACCCCCATCGTATTGCCATCAGCGACGGCGTTGTAGGTTTAAAAAACGAGTCCAACGTCGTCTGGCAGGGTGGGACCAGACACTCTGGGCTCGAGTAGCTACCTCCTGGATTTCACAGACCACAGGACCATAACTTTTCCAATGGGCTGTGAACAGTTCTGGGTGCAACACTGATTCTGCAATCTCTGCATCCATCAGAGATTGCACACCAGGGTCGTCTTCATCACACACTATCCAGTCCTGCACATTGTCTTCTGTAGTTTTCCCCCAGCCTTGTACCAACCTGCATTCACATGCAACAATATTTCCCACTTTTTTCTAGAGTAAGCACATTCCTGGACCTCTCTGGTGCCATACACAAGATAGCTAGGACAAAACACACCTGTAATAATGCTAAAAGGAAGGCAAAGAGCACGGCTCCTAGTGGCCAACTGGCACACTAAAGTGCATGCCAAGTTTGATTCAGCTTTCTGCCGTATCCGAATGGTTGTTCGGATTTTTCGGTAATTTTAGAATTTTGCCCTTTCCCAGGACCTGTTCAGATATTGGCGAGGTTTGGATATTGGCAGGCCGGACATGGGAGGTATCACTGTATATCCATTCTGTAGTATGGAGACTGGAATTCTACCACGTAATCCAGATGGGGTCTCACTGGACTCCTGCTACTTAACCCTTAAACTGTCCAAACATAGATCTACGTTTTTTCAACATTTGAAAGTATGTAAAAAAAAGTAGATCTTTTTTTTTTTTTACATTTGAAAATGTGTAAAAAAAACTTTGATTTACTTTTTTTTATATATATATTTGAAAATATATAAAAAAACGTAGAGCTACTTTTGGAGCATTACGCATGTGAACGTAGATCTGCTTGGACAGTTTAAGGGTTAACAAAGGGGTAGGGCCCAACCCTTCCTCAGAAAAACTGCCAAAAATCAAATATTTCAGTTAATGTGACATTATTTCAGGCCACTTCCAGTCTGAAACCAATCCAGATTATCCCCATTTCACTACTGTAGTGTCTTTTGGGCCATGAATTGATACCAAGATGATACCAATAAAACCATAAAATTCACTCTAGAAAATGCTGCAGTTGTTATTTTAACCCAAACACAGGGTTGGAGGTTTGCTGTTTCCATCATGCACTGCATGGGGCAGGATTTATTTTTATACTGTGCGCACTCGCGACACACTCATGTCTAGGCCAAAATTTACAAATCACAGCATATTTAAAGGAACTATGATTATGATGTAGCTCTGTCTGTGACACTGGCTTTGGTGTAAACCTGTGTGAGTGAAAGGGTTATGCTTCCTGATATAAATTCAAGCAGTTTTAATCTTTTTATGGATGCTTCAGGTTTCTGCTTACCGTAACTTCCAAGCCTTTTCCATATTCTGTGTGATCAAGTTCTGTAGTATTTATAAGTGAAGACAAATGTTATAAAATTCTGACATGTTGGAAAAAAACACACATGCAGTATGTCATCCTTTATTGACAATGTTTTGCCCATACAGTGGGCTTTATCTTGTCATGAACAGATTTGTTTGTGACTTGATAAAGCCCACTGTGTGGGTGAAACTTTGCCAACAAAGGATTACATTATATTGCATTTGTGTCTTTTTCCATAGTTTCTAGGGGCCAGAGTAATTTTCATTCCTAAGGATGAGGACTGCACTTATCCATATTGAAATGGATTTGCCACTTTTCAGACTACATTAGTGAATTCAAATCTTGAAATTCATTGGTATCATTTAAGAACATAAGAACATAAGAACGAAGGAACACTGCAGAAGGCCTACTGGCCCATGCGAGGCAGGTCCAAGTCCCTACCGGCTTAAGCCAATGCACCCAACCTAGTCAGGTCAGGTCACATTGACTTAAGGGAGGAACACGGCAACCGACCTGTTAGCACAAGCTATCAGGTCTAACTCACACCCACCCACATCTACTCATGTATTTATCCAACCTATTTTTAAAGCTACACAACGTTCTGGCCTCTATAACGGTACTTGGGAGTTTGTTCCACACAGACCGGGCCGCGGGGGCGTTGACCCCCGAAACTCTCTCCAGGTAAACTCCAGGTATTACCAAACCAGTACTTTCCTATATCCCTCCTGAATCTGAATTTTTCCAACTTAAAACCATTGCTGCGAGTCCTGTCTAGGCTAGATATTTTCAGCACACTATTTACATCCCCTTTATTTATTCCTGTCTTCCACTTATAAACCTCAATCATATCCCCCCTAATTCTACGTCTTTCTAGAGAGTGCAGTTTCAGGGCCCTTAGTCTATCCTCATAGGGAAGGTTTCTGATACATGGGATCATCTTTGTCATCCTCCTTTGTACATTTTCCAGAGAATTTATATCCATTCTGTAATACGGTGACCAAAACTGTGCAGCATAATCTAAATGAGGCCTAACCAAGGATGTATAGAGTTGAAGAACAACCTGAGGACTCCTATTATTTATGCTTCTTGATATGAAGCCAAGGATTCTATTAGCTTTATTGCGAACACTTATGCACTGTTGTCTTGGTTTCAGATTACTGCTAACCAGAACTCCTAAATCTTTTTCGCAATCCGTAATATTAAGATCTACATTATTTAGTTTATATGTGGCATGGTTATTGTCCTGTCCAACATTTAGAACTTTGCATTTGTCTATATTAAACTGCATCTGCCACTTCTCCGACCACTGCATCAGTCTATTCAAATCTTCCTGGGAGTGCTCGAATGTCCTCGTCAGAATGAATTCGACGGCCTATTTTGGTGTCATCGGCAAACTTGCCGATGTCGCTCTTTATGCCCTCATCTATGTCGTTTATGTAGATTGTGAACAGCAGGGGGCCCAACACTGACCCTGTGGAACACCGCTCGTGACGCTTCCCCACTCTGATTTCTCCCCATTTATGCAAACTCTCTGCTGCCTATTTGTCAACCATGCCTCTATCCAGGAAAAAATTTCTCCTCCTATTCCATGTGCTTTAATTTTCCTCAATAGTCTCTCTGATGTGGGACCCTGTCAAAAGCCTTACTGAAGTCCATATACTCAATATCAATTCATTACCATGATCTACCTCCTCAATACCTTAGTGAAAAAAGTTAATAAATTCGTAAGGCAGGAACGCCCTTTGTAAAACCATGCTGAGATTCGTTGATTAATTTATGCTTTTCAAGGTGGCTACGAACTGCTCGGCAATTATTGATTCCATAAATTTTCCCACTATGGAGGTTAGGCTTATTGGTCTATAGTTCGAAAGCTAAGGACCTGTCACCTGTTTGAAAATAGGTATCACATTTGCCATTTCATTTAAATCTGGCACATGCCAGTTTGTAGTGATATGTTGAAAAGATTAGCCAAAGGTGTGCTAAGCTCCTCTTTACATTCCTTTAGAACCCTGCATACAGTTCATCGGGCCTGGGGATTTGTTAGGTTTTAATTTATCTATTTGCCTAAGGACCATGTCACTTGTGACCCTAATAGTGCACAGTTTATTATCGTCCTTTTCTACATAATTTATCATTACTGGAATATCGCTGGTATCCTCCTGTGTAAAAACTGAGAGGAAGTAATGTGTTAAAAATTCTACACATTTCCTTATCACTGTCAGTGAGCTGACCCGAGGAACTTTTGAGTGGGCCTATCTTGTCCCTGATCTTACTTCTGTATACCTGAAAGAATCCTTTTGGGTTAGTCTTCGATTCTCTTGCAATTTTTAACCTCATAATCTCTTTTTGCTTTTCTAATTCCCTTTTTATTTCTCTCTTTAACTGAATATATCGATTTCTTAATTGCCCCTCTCCCTTTTGATTTGCCTATATATGCCTCTCTTTTGACCATCAGATATTTTAATCTATTGTTCATCCATTTAGGATCATTTTTGTTTGATCTGATTTCCCTATTTGGAACATAATTTGACTGAGCAGCTAGAACTATGCCCTGGAAAGCATCATAACGGCAACCATCACCACCTACCTGACCCCTAGTCAGGTCATTCCAGTTCAGCCCACCTAAGTAATTTTTCAGTCCTATGAAGTCAGCCAAGCGAAAGTCAGGGACGGAGACTTGATTGCCATTATTAGGGGAATTCCATGATATGTTAAACTGAGTGATTTGTGATCACTCTCCCCAAGCTCATCATTAAACCTCAAGATTATTAATTAGTGTTTCCCTACTGGCAAGAACCAAGTCAAGGAGGTTATTTCCCCTAGTTGGCTCTGTCACAAACTGTTTTAAAAAACAATCCTGGATCGTATCAAGAAAGTCACCCGACTCTAAATTTCCTGTCAAATTGCTCCAGTCAATCTGTCTATAGTTGAAATCTCCCATTAGCACAACATTTTCGTATGTAGATGCCTTACGAATTTCGTCCCATAGAAGTTTACTGCACTCCCTATCAAGATTTGGGCCCTGTAAATCACACCCAAAATTAGTTTTTCTCGGCCCTCGAGAAGCTGTAACCAAACAGATTCAGTGGCTGACGCTTCTAATTTAATATCTTGTCTAACACAACAATTTAAATTGTCTCTGACATACATCGCTACTCCACCACCTTTCCTGTTGACCCTGTCAGTGTGGATAATTTATAGCCTTGTATGTGACATTCAGAGGGCATCTCTCTATCTTTCAGATTGAGCCAGGTCTCTGTTATAGCAATAATATCTATGTTTCCTGCACTTGCAATTAATCTTAGCTCATCTATCTTATTTCTAACACTCCTGCTATTAGTATAGTAAACCTTAAGGGAGCTAGTCCCTTGCTGCCCTCTGCTGTCCCCCTTTGTTTGCTGACCTGTTCTATTGTCTTTATTTATAACTTCATGCTGAATGCCTTTTATACATTTACTGTTTCCAACCTAGTGTTGCAACCTGCTTGTTTCCCACACACACCCATACCTCTATCTTCCATCAGTTTAAAATCATAGGCATTTCACCAATGGCCTTCTCAATCGAGTCTGCAAGTGCTACCACCCTGCCCCAGAGAGATGAAAACCCCATCCCTTGCATACATATCATGTTTGCCATAAAAGTTGTTCCAGTTGTCAATGAATGGGATTGCAAGTTCCTTGCAGTATCTGTCTAGCCAGCAATTTACACCAATTGCCCTAGACAACCATTCATTTCCTACTCCCCTTCTAGGCAAGATGCTACATTGATTGGGATCCCTCCCTTAGACTTAATGAAATCTATAGCTGACCTGTACTTATCTAGCAGCTCTTCTCTCCTACCCTTCCCAATATCATTTCCACCAGCACTGAGACAGATAATGGGCTTGTTCCCATTACCTGACATGATATTATCCAGTCTGTTGACAATGTCCCCAACACCAGCTCCCGGGAAGCACACTCTATCTCTCATCTTCTTATTCCTATTACAAAAAGCACGGTCAACATATCTTACCTGAGAGTCACCAACCACAAGAATGCGCTTACCTTCATTAGCAGGGCAGTAGTACCCTTACCTTCACTGGCCACTGAAGTACATTCATCCTGGAGAACAGAGAAGCGATTTCCTACCTTCAGATCTTCACTCTTAACTTTCCTTACTCTGAAGCGCCTCCCATTACTGTGAACAACTCGCCACTTGTAGCAGGTGCTGGGCTGCACCTCACTGCTGGTAGCCGTTGCTACCTCCCCACCTACAGCCTCCTCACAGTGAGAGACAGACTGCACCTCACTGCTAGAAGCCTCATTCCCCACATCTCCAACCACCTCACACTCTCTCCCAGGCCCATTGAGGTGGACCTTCAGCCTCCTAATCTCCTCCTGGAGAAGCAAGACCTCCTCCTTCAACTCTCCAACCTCAGTTTTTAAAACACTGCAGAAGCAAGCCATGCTTTGTAACCGTCCACGCTAATCCCCAAAGCAGCTCAGGGTCTGTGACCTCACGTGACGACTGACCACTGAACACTGAACGACTGACCACTGAACACTGAACGACTGACCACTGAACACTGACGACTGACCACTGAACACTGACGACTGACCACTGAACACTGGTAATTTAAGTCTTGTTTAGCTATACTGTACTTATGTCCACAAATATAACCCTTAAATTGTCCAAACTTAGATCTACGTTGACGTGTAGTGCTCCGAACGTAGATCTACGTCCAATTTTACATGCTTTCAAATGGAAAAAATAAAGGTCGGAGTGCAACGCATGTCAACGTAGATCTACGTTTGGACAGTTTAAGTGTTCCCTTTTATTGTGATTTTTTCATAGGATATGATCCATAACAGGTAGCTAGCTCACAAGTTTCTATTTACATATTTCTACTGTAGCAGATATAAGGAAAATGTCCCATCTCTCTCCTCACCTGAGGACTAAACTGAGGCACTTTTGGTGTGAGCCAAACTACCACATTATGTACAGTAGGATATATTCATAAGAAGGCACTAAACTCGTAGTCATATAACACTACAGTATTACACTACAATATCACAGAGCTATGAGGTTTAACCTTTTAACTGTGTCCATGCTAGTATGCAGGTGATGACTATCTCTCCGACATACTAGCACAATTTGTCTAGCCTTCAAATATGCCGCCTGCCAATATTTTTGACCTTAGCTCAATTGTTTCAGTTTCTTACAATCTCCTTGTGCCATTGGAAAAACATCTAAGACCAGGCAGGTCCATTCAGTGCATCATGGAGTAACCCTGCCTAATTAGCATAAGTAAACAATAAAATCAGGACCTGTTGTTCCAACACCAACTTTTTACCAGCAAACAGGTTGTGAAGCTGTCTTATTCAAATTTATTTAGTTTTCATAATACGTACTGTGAAATTCAACCCAAATGCACACTTGTGTAGATTTAACCTAGGGTAACCCAGTACAGTGGACCCCCGGTTTTCAACTGGTGTGGAAATCGTACAACTCGGATTTCAAGCACTTTTTTCGGTGAAATCCCCCCCCCCCCCCAGATTTTCGTGCATTGGCTCGGAAATCGACAGTACCCAACGCGTCTGCCTGGGCCGCTCATACGTTCATGACGCACTCTTGGGCACATTAAATGTCTTATTTTATGTTAATATAGAAATTTTCATTAATCCATCGATGATATTTTCTTCAATAGTACTAAGAAACACATTACATAGCATATAAACATGCCTTTGTTACTCATTCACTAAGTGTGTCCTAGTCTTAACGCCATAGTAATACTAATAGTGCGTAATAATACTCTTGGGCACATTAAATGTCCTATTTTATATTAATATAAACATTTTCATTAATCCATCTGATATTTTCTTCAGTATTATGTAAGAAACACATTACATAGCATATTTCAACATCTTACCAGAAGATATCAGAAACACTGCTGGAACAAGTGTAAACTAGACAAGTATCTTCACCAGGTGCCAGATCAACCAGGCTGTGGTGGATATGTGGGGGCAGCAGGCCTCCAGCAGCAACAGCCTGGTTGACTAGGCAAGCACCAGATGAGCCTGGCCCATCAGAGAGTAGATAAACTCTCAAAACTCTTCAAAGGTTTATCAAAGGTATATAAACATGCAATGTTTATATGCTATCAAGGGGTTGAGTGGAGGGTAAACATTGTTTTCTCTGGTCCAGTTTCAGAGAAAACGTGTATGAATCTGTGCTGGCCCAGTAAACGCCCTTAACCCTTTCAGGGTCCAGAGGCCAAATTTCAGAGTGTGCACCAGTGTCCAAGAATTTTAAAAAAGTAATTTTATTTTTTCTTATGAAATGGTAGAGAATCTTTTTCTGAAGGTAATAAAACAAAAAGTACGAAATTTGATAAAAAATTTATGAAATTATGTTCTCGCGAATTTTGATGTGTCAGTGATATTTACGCATTTGCAATTTTGCCGACTTTGACTCCCATTTTAGGCCAATTACCTTATTCCAGTCGACTAAATTCTTAGCTGTTTCACTAGTAT
Organism: Cherax quadricarinatus; assembly: GCF_026875155.1. Classification (NCBI taxonomy): domain Eukaryota; kingdom Metazoa; phylum Arthropoda; class Malacostraca; order Decapoda; family Parastacidae; genus Cherax; species Cherax quadricarinatus. Next base: position 3,042,870 of record NC_069446.1, read on the forward strand.
TACTTCTATTCTATCGATTGAGCACAAGAAATCGCCAACTCAACTGTTTCAACTACAAATTAAAGTGATCTGAAATTGGTAATTTGGCCAATTTAGTGCAGAGTTCAAAATATTCCAGTTTCAAAATAGGGTCAAGAATAAATACTGCAGACATTCCTGGCACTAAACTAACATTTCCTCTGTTCATTAGTTGCGTTTTCAGGCTTTACAAATGAATTCCATTTTGAATTTTTATTCGCATAATGAATTTTTATTCAAACCAAAAAAAATAGATTTACTGTCATGCAATATAGTATTGTAATAATTGTATAAATAATATCAGCATATTTGTGAATGTATATTACACCCACCAGCTGGCGTGTATTAGACGTGTGAGGTCATTTGTTTACTCTTGAACATCGGCAAAAATTTGACATTTCCGCTACTTTGAGCTCAGTTTCAAGCCATTTCCAGTATTAAAACCAATCAAAATCATCTTTATTTCTGTAATATATCTTTCATTCTATCAAATGAGACCAAGAAATCGCAAATACAACTATAAAAAACATAAGAAAACACACTTCAAAGTTGCTGTTTTAATCGTAAATTACCGTCTCATTTTTTCCTCATGCACTGTGTGCTGCAGGATTTGTTTTATGTGGTGCACACATACCACATAGATGTATTCTTTCATATCTAGGCCCAAATTTACCACTCGCAGCTTATCAGAATGAGCTGAGCTCGTGGCATAGGTCTGTGGTTTGGACCCTCAATGTAAAGCCGTAGATCTACGGCACGGACCTGAAAGGGTTAATAGTACATAAGGCTTTTGTTCACAATTCTCGGCATGAATTATTCATTGCTTCTCTTTGTTTGTGATGGCATCTAAAGGTAGTTGTTAGAAACAGTTAAACTCAATGAACATGGTATGTCCATGGTAATATGGCTGTAGGCCACAGTGTATGTAGCTATACGCCTGGCATGTAGTCCCTTTGGGACTACAAATAAGTACGTACTACTCACCAATAAAGGTATGCAATGTTCATTTATCATTAAAATTAGTCATTTATATTTATTTCTCATTGTTTTCTGTATGTAAAACTATAGTTATTCTCTATAAAATGTATTTTTTGTTAATATTTTTGGGTATCTGAAGCGGATTAATTGGATTTACATTATTTCTTATGGGAAATGTTACTTCGGTTTTCAGTCATTTCGGATTTAGGCCAACCTTCTCGAACGGATTAATTACGAAAACCGGGGGTTACTGTATAATCACCCAGTGTGACTTATTTCCATGAGTACATATTACACTTCGAAACAATTGTAATACCATAGATATTCCTTGTATATGGTGTTAAAAGACTGAATCATTAAAAAATGAAAACCAAAAAAATATGCTCCAATTTATACTGTACTATATATATTCCAAGTGAAGTAATGTTGGGCTCTGTATTTTCCCATAGAAGTGTTGTTAATATTTATACAGCCTCTCCTCACTTAATGACAGAGTTCCGTTCCTAAGACCACATCGTTAAACAAATTCATCGCTAAGTGAGGAGCATACTGTAATGGTAGTGGGTTTGTGTCAACCATCTTTGATGTTATTTTAATGTCACCTTTCACCATTTATAACATTTCTGGTGTATTTTTAAATGTTTATACAGTAGTATACTGTGTATTGAAATAAACAGAATAGAGGAAATCAGCTCTAACATACATTTAGGTATGCATTCTGGTCAGAGCGCCCATCGTAAGTCCAAGTCGTCGGTAAACGAGTACATCACTAAGTGAGGAGAGGCTGTATAGTATTTACTGATGACGTCTAAATTCCTAGCTGTATGATGACACTACCAAATTCATAAAGAAAAATCAGTCAGTGTGATAGGATTATGAAATGTTATTGGCATGGGTGTATGCAATTTTTGTATCCTGGTTATTATACTTGCCAATGCTAGTTTGATGCACTTAATACATATGGTAGAAGAACTAGATTTTAAAGTGGAGAACAATAATCTGGTTATTATGCTTATTTGTGAACCACCACCAGGAACAGCAGAGGAAATTAGAGTAATCTTGCAGGTTGGATATTTTATTGTAGTATATAAATCTTTTAACTTTGCCCTGCACCTTTCTTTATGAATGCCTGGTATACATGTACTTCCTGGTATTCAATTCCCTAACCTGAGAAAAGGAGAGATTGAGTAGAGGTAATGATACTGACTTTACAATTTTAAGGTTAATAAATTGTTACAATACAGTGGACCCCCGCATAACGATCACCTCCGAATGCGACCAATTATGTAAGTGTATTTATGTAAGTGCGTTTGTACGTGTATGTTTGGGGGTCTGAAATGGACTAATCTACTTCACAATATTCCTTATGGGAACAAATTCGGTCAGTACTGGCACCTGAACATACTTCTGGAGTGAAAAAATATCGTTAACCGGGGGTCCACTGTATTTCTTTTCTAGAGTCCGTAAGTGCAAATTGGTGGGCCAGGAAGTGCAAGTGGCAACAGCATAATGGCGTCCCAGGGTTACAGCGCGGACGAGTCCAGTGCTGATCGTAATGTTGAAATCTGGAAAATCAAGAAACTAATAAAGAGCCTGGAAATGGCCAGAGGGTAAGTCATTGGAATGTTAGAAATTCATTTTTATCATAAAGATTGATTTCAAGTTATTTTCCCGTAGTTCTGCTGTACTTTACTCGAGGATTTTATTCACTGCTTTCTCTCTACCTGAAAAAATTATGGATTATTGGATTTTAGAAACCTAAAGGTTTAAAGAATTATTTTACACAAAACACCTAGCTTCCCAAACTAAGTGGTGTATGTACTACTAAATAAACAACTGATAGTAATAGGGTTCATATAAAAAATTATAATGCTTACAGTTCTGGAAGTAGGAATTACAGTGCCTACACTCTGGAAAGGGGTGGGGATGTTGAAGTTTGGAGGGTAATTTGAAGAATATCTGCTCACTACTGGCAAAATAAATGTTGAACAAAAGATGGTGAATGTATTATTTTGTGGGAGGGGGTGTCACCCTACCTTGAGTGGTATGCTTAAACTAACAGGAAAATGTTGACAAAATTAGTTGGAAATCTATCTCTGTGAGAATTAAGAAATTGTTCAGATGAGAGAGAACCAAGCATCTACATTTTTCTTATAGTATATATTGCACAGTACTGTATTATCACTTAATATAGTTCCACAGTATATGTTATAACCTCGTGTATTAGTGCCATAAATCTCTGGCATTAACCTAGTAACAGCAAGGAAAACCCTGCAGAAATTTCCAATTGTTTATAATTGACAATGAAAAATGGGAAAAAAATATTAAATGCTACTTCCCTGATTTTTTTAATTCCTCTACTCGGGATTATATTATAGGTACAGTATGTACAGTAAATGTTTTTCCTAGACTGTTCTCTTGTTTGTACTAAATTGATAATTTATGAAATTATAGGGAGCTAGTACATTTGTACTTTTATATAGATTTATTTTTATATATAGACATATTATGAGTATCAGACAACATACAGTATTGTATTAATTTGTTGGGGATTGAGCTGTACATGTATAGTCAAGTTAGTTTCTTGAAAAATAAGAAAATTTAAAGGGGGGGAAGACAAATTTCCCTTTAGAAAATCATTGGTATACCTTGGCAGTGTATATACTACACTGTAATATATCTAATAGCAGATATGTCTTTCAAATTTAAATAAAATGTTTAGAATAATTCAGTACCACTAATACACCTTGGGAATTTTCCACAAAATCCCAGTTGCTGACTTGCACTACTTTAAAAATTACTGTTTTTTCCTAGAAGTCTAAAAAAAATTATTTTTTTCTTCTGAAGTGGTAGAAAATCTTTCTTTGAAGGTAATGACACCAAAAGTATAAAAATTTATGGAAAACTCATGAAATTTCACAGGTGCAGAGCTAGTGGTCTGGGTGTAATTTATGCATTGGCATTTTCATAGACTTTGAGTCCTATTTGAAGTCAATTCTATTGCTTCATTTGACCAGATTCTCAGCTATTTCACTAGTGTACCTTCTATTCTGTCAGTTGGGTTCAAGAAACCACCCATTCAGCTATTATAACTACTATGTAAAGTGTGCAGAAGTCAGTAATTTGGCCAATTTTACACAAAATTAAAAAAAATACTACCAAATAAAAAATAATGCAAAATAAACACTAGACATTGATAAATTAGACACGTATGCAACTCTTGGGTATCTTTATTGAGGAAACGTTTCGCCACACAGTGGCTTCATCAATCCATACGTAGGAGAAACTTGAAGAACAGGAGGAGAATGAGGTAATGAGTCCCTCAACCTTGAGTCGATGTGTTCAGTCCATCAATCATTTTGGGTTTCAAAGACCATATTTCTTTCATATCATATGTTGACATTAGGAAATAATGATTGAAACATGGAGAGATTTGGATTTGGGAAAGTTATTATTAACAAAAACATTGGACAGTTTAATGTGTTCATTGGATGCCCATAAAAAAAAAAACTGAGCCATCAAAATGTGCCAGTAAGGAAGCCCTCAAAAGTTTAAAGATTATTATATAATCACCATGGTAGTATTTGTCCATCAGTTTCTTTTGAAGGCAGTGCCATGGTGGGTCATTGTAAGTGTCCCATTTCTCATTACATATACATTACATTACATATTTAATTGTGTGTACTATACATATCTGTATATTGTGATTGTTGTCTTGTCTCGGAATGCTTTGGACAAGTATTAGGAAGAACGATTTTAACAAATGACCGATGTACTTGAAAGTATTTTGTTCACTTTCAATTACTTTTCTATATATTTGATTGATATTTGATACTCTGAATTTTCGTTTTATGTAACCCTATACTGTAAGCTGTATATATTTTTCAGGAATGGTACCTCTATGATTTCGCTCATCATTCCCCCGAAGGATCAGATTGCTAGAGTTAGTAAGATGTTAGCAGACGAGTTTGGCACAGCCTCAAACATCAAATCCAGAGTAAACAGATTATCTGTTTTATCAGCAATCACCTCTGTACAGCAAAGGCTCAAACTCTATACTAAAGGTGTGCAGAATTTTTATTATTATTATTATTATTATTATTATTGAGCGTGTAAAGGTAGTAAGTTGAAAGTGAACATAGAAAAGAGTAAGGTGATGAGGGTATCAAATGATTTAGATAAAGAAAAATTGGATATCAAATTGGGGAGGAGGAGTATGGAAGAAGTGAATGTTTTCAGATACTTGGGAGTTGACGTGTCGGCGGATGGATTTATGAAGGATGAGGTTAATCATAGAATTGATGAGGGAAAAAAGGTGAGTGGTGCATTGAGGTATATGTGGAGTCAAAAAATGTTATCTATGGAGGCAAAGAAGGGAATGTATGAAAGTATAGTAGTACCAACACTCTTATATGGGTGTGAAGCTTGGGTGGTAAATGCAGCAGCGAGGAGACGGTTGGAGGCAGTGGAGATGTCCTGTCTAAGGGCAGTGTGTGGTGTAAATATTATGGTTTATTATGCAGAAAATTTGGAGTGTGGAAATTAGGAAAACGGTGTGGAGTTAATAAAAGTATTAGTCAGAGGGCAGAAGAGGGGTTGTTGAGGTGGTTTGGTCATTTAGAGAGAATGGATCAAAGTAAAATGACATGGAAAGCATATAAATCTATAGGGGAAGGAAGGCGGGGTAGGGGTCGTCCTCGAAAGGGTTTGAGAGAGGGGGTAAAGGAGGTTTTGTGGGCAAGGGGCTTGGACTTCCAGCAAGCGTGCGTGAGCGTGTTAGATAGGAGTGAATGGAGACGAATGGTACTTGGGACCTGACGATCTGTTGGAGTGTGAGCAGGGTAATATTTAGTGAAGGGATTCAGGGAAACTGGTTATTTTTATATAGTGGGACTTGAGTCCTGGAAATGGGAAGTACAATGCCTGCACTTTAAAGGAGGGGTTTGGGATATTGGCAGTTTGGAGGGATATGTTGTGTATCTTTATACGTATATGCTTCTAAACTGTTGTATTCTGAGCACCTCTGCAAAAACAGTGATAATGTGTGAGTGTGGTGAAAGTGTTGAATGATGATGAAATTATTTTCTTTTTTGGGATTTTCTTTCTTTTCTGGGTCACCCTGCCTCGGTGGGAGACGGCCGACTTGTTGAGAAAAAAAAAAAAAAAAAAAAGGTTAACCATAGAATTGATGAAGAAAAAAGGGTGAGTGGTGCATTGAGGTATATGTGGAGACAAAAAACATTATCTATGGAGGCAAAGAAGGGAATGTATGAAAGTATAGTAGTACCAACACTTTACTTTGGGCGTGAGGCTTGGGTTGTAAATGCTGCAGCTAGGAGACGGTTGGAGGGAATGTGTGGTGTAAGTATTATACAGAGAATTCGGAGTGTGGAAATTAGGAGAGGGTGTGGAGTTAATAAAAGTATTAGTCAGAGGGGTTGTTGAGGTGGTTTGGTCATTTAGAGAGAGTGGATCAAAGTAGAATGACATGGAGAGCGTATAAATCTGTAGGGGAAGGAAGGCGGGGGGTAGGGGTCATCCTTGAAAAGGTTGGAGGGAGGGGTTAAAGGAGGTTTTGTGGGCAAGGGGCTTGGTCTTCCAGCAAACATGCGTGGGCGTATTAGATACGAGTGAATGGAGACGAATGGTATTGGGACCTGGCGAGCTGTTGGAGTGTGAGCAGGGTAATATTTAGTGAAGGGATTCAGGGAAACCAGTTATTTTTATATAGCCAAACTTGAGTACTGGAAATGGGAAGTACAGTGCCTGCACTTGAAAGGAGGGGTTTGGGATATTGGCAGTTTGGTGGGACATGTTGTACATCTTTATACGTATATGCTTCCAAACTGTTGTGTTCTGGGCGCCTCTGCAAAAACAGTGATTATGTATGAGTGAGGTGAAAGTGTTGAATACCTGGAGTTTACCTGGAGAGAGTTACGGGGGTCAACGCCCCTGCGGCCCAGTCTGTGACCAGGCCTCCTGGCGGATCAGAGCCTGATCAACCAGGCTGTTACTGCTGGCTGCACGCAAACCAACGTACGAGCCACAGCCCGCCTGGTCAGGAACTGACTTCAGGTGCTTGTCCAGTGCCAGCTTGAAGACTGCCAGGGATCTGTTGGTAATCCCCCTTATGTATGCTGGGAGGCAGTTGAACAGTCTCGGGCCCCTGACACTTACTGTATGGTCTCTTAACGTGCTAGTGACACCCCTGCTTTTCATTGGGGGATGTTGCATCGTCTGCCAAGTCTTTTGCTTTCGTAGTGAGTGATTTTCATGTGCAAGTTCGGTACTAGTCCCTCTAGGATTTTCCAGGTGTATATAGTCATGTATCTCTCCCGCCTGCATTCCAGGGAATATAGGTTCAGGAACCTCAAGCGCTCCCAGTAATTTAGGTGTTTTATCTGTTATGCGCGCCGTGAAGGTTCTCTGTACATTTTCTAGGTCAGCAATTTCACCTGCTTTGAAAGGTGCTGTTAGTGTGCAGCAATATTCCAGCCTAGATAAAACAAGTGACCTGAAGAGTGTCATCATGGGCTTGGCATCCCTAGTTTTGAAGGTTCTCATTATCCATCCTGTCATTTTTCTAGCAGATGCAATTGATACAACGTTATGGTCCTTGAAGGTGAGATCCTCTGACATGATCACTCCCAGGTCTTTGACGTTGGTGTTTCTCTCTATTTTGTGGCCAGAATTTGTTTTGTACTCTGATGAAGATTTAATTTCCTCGTGTTTACCATATCTGAGTAATTGAAATTTCTCATCGTTGAACTTCATATTGTTTTCTGCAGCCCACTGAAAGATTTGGTTGATGTCCGCCTGGAGCCTTGCAGTGTCTGCAATGGAAGACACTGTCATGCAGATTTGGGTGTCATCTGCAAAGGAAGACACGGTGCTGTGGCTGACATCCTTGTCTATGTCAGATATGAGGATGAGGAACAAGATGGGAGCGAGTACTGTGCCTTGTGGAACAGAGCTTTTCACCGTAGCTGCCTCTGACTTTACTCTGTTGACTACTACTACTCTGTGTTCTGTTAGTGAGGAAATTATAGATCCATCGACCGACTTTTCCTGTTATTCCTTTAGGACGCATTTTGTGCGCTATAACGCCATGGTCACACTTGTCAAAGGCTTTTGCAAAGTCTGTATATATTACACCTGCATTCTTTTTGTCTTCTAGTGCATCTAGGACCTTGTCGTAGTGATCCAATAGTTGAGACAGACAGGAGCGACCTGTTCTAAACCCATGTTGCCCTGGGTTGTGTAATTGATGGGTTTCTACATGGGTGGTGGTCTTGCTTCTTAGGACCCTTTCAAAGATTTTTATGATATGGGATGTTAGTGCTATCGGTCTGTAGTTCTTTGCTATTGCTTTACTGCCCCCTTTGTGGAGTGGGGCTATGTCTGTTGTTTTTAGTAACTGTGGGATGACCCCCGTGTCCATGCTCCCTCTCCATAGGATGGTAAAAGCTCGTGATAGGGGCTGCTTGCAGTTCTTGATGAACAGAGTTCCATGAGTCTGGCCCTGGGGCAGAGTGCATGGGCATGTCATTTATCGCCTGTTCGAAGTCATTTGGCGTCAGGATAACATCAGATAGGCTTGTGTTAACCAAATTCTGTGGCTCTCATAAAAAATTCATTTTGATCTTCGACTCTCAGTCTTGTTAGCGGCTTGCTAGAAACTGAGTCATATTGGGACTTAAGTAGCTCACTCATTTCCTTGCTGTCATCTGTGTAGGACCCATCTTGTTTAAGTAGGGGCCCAATACTGGACATTGTTCTCGACTTTGATTTGGCATAGGAGAAGAAATACTTTGGGTTTCTTTCGATTTCATTTATGGCTTTTAGTTCTTCCCGCGATTCCTGACTCCTATAAGATTCCTTTAGCTTAAGTTCGATGCTTGCTATTTCTCTGACCAATGTCTCCCTACGCATTTCAGATATATTGACCTCTTTTAGCCGCTCTGTTATTCTTTTCCATCGCCTGTAAAGGGAGCGCCTGTCTCTTTCTATTTTACATCTACTACTCCATTTTCTTAGAGGAATAAGCCTTGTGCATACATCGAGTGCCACCAAGTTAATCTGTTCTAGGCATAAGTTGGGGTCTGTGTTGCTTAGTATATCTTCCCAGCTTATATCGGTTAGGACTTGGTTTACTTGGTCCCACTTTGTTTTTGTTATTGAAGTTAGAATTTGGTGAATGCTCCCTCGTGACTAATCTCGTTATGTCGGTCTGGGGCTCCGCGCATGTGTGTCTGAACCTCAATTATGTTGTGATCTGAGTATATTGTTTTTGATATGGTGACATTTCGTATCAGATCATCATTGTTAGTGAAGATGAGGTCTAGTGTATTCTCCAGTCTAGTAGGCTCTATTATTTGTTGGTTTAAATTGAATTTTGTGCAGAGATTTAAAAGCTCATGTGAGTGTGAGTTTTCATCAGAGCTGCCTCCTGGTGTTGTTACTGCAACAATATTATTTGCTATATTCCTCCATTTTAGGTGCCTTAAGTTGAAATCCCCCAGGAGCAAGATGTTGGGTGCAGGAGCTGGCAGATTTTCCAGACAGTGGTGAATTTTTAACAGCTGTTCCTGGAATTGCTGGGATGTTGCATCCGGATGCTTGTAGACTACCACAATGACTAGGTTTTGGTTCTCGATCTTTACTGCTAAAACTTCCACTACATCATTTGAGGCATTAAGCAGTTCTGTGCAAACAAGTGACTCTGCTATGTACAGTCCAACCCCCCCCCCCCCCTCTTTTTTTTTTTTTTTTTTTTTTTTTTTTTTTTTTTTTTTTTTTTTTTTTTTTTTTTGCCTGTTCACTCTGTCGCATCTGTATAGGTTGTAACCTGGGATCCATATTTCGTTGTCCAAGTGATCCTTTATGTGAGTCTCAGTGAAAGCCGCGAAAATTGCCTTTGCCTCTGCAAGCAGTCCACGGATGAAAAGTATTTTGTTGTTGCTGGCTTTAGACCCTGTATATTTGCAAAGAAGAATGCCATCGGGCTGGTGGTATTGTTGGTACTGGGGGGGGGGGTGATTTTTTTTCGGCATTAGTATCTGTATCTGTTGGTTTGGAGTGGAGGCCATCGACTGTGGTTCCACTCCAGGAATGACTGGATTTGGTGTGCGATTTCTGCCATTTCCTGCCAGTTTTTTTTCTTCCTGGCACTAAAAAACCTCTCCCTCTAGAGTGGCTGTGGCTACCCAGGTTTTCCCATGGCCTGGATGTTTTGTATCTTTTTGTCCCCTTTAGATGGTGTGCCTGGCAATTTGTTATAGCACAGTCTTTCCTGTACTGAAGAGGTACACATTTCAGGGTGAAAAAGCTTACAGGAAGGGAGTTTGCATTTTCCTGTTGCCATATGGGCACGGCATTTTCTAGGAATGATGAAAGTATTTTCTTTTAGGGGATTTTTTCTTTTTGGGTCATCCTGCCTCGGTGGGAGATGGCCAACTTGTTAAAAAAAAAAAAATGTTGAGAAATACATAATTAGTGATTCATGTGTGTAATACAGATTTGTTATAGACTACTGTTATTGTTAATAGTTTCTCTAATCTTGCATGCATAAATTTATCCAATTATTTTTAATAGCATAATTGCATTCATTCTCTGATGGTTTGAAAGAGGAGTTAGTGTTAAATCTAAAGGAGAAGTTATGATCTAGTAACAGTTATATGACTTGGCTTGGAATTGTACTTAAGTTTAATGTAGAATTAAGAATTTATTAATAGTAGTGAAGAGGTACAACTATTTACAGCTGAAATTTTTGTCCCTCTTAAAAAACGTGAGGTGAGGTTCTGACCAGAGCCTTGGTAAGATGGGGAAGGAAGAAGGGTGGGAAAGGATGGAAATTTGGGTAAAGGTTGGGATGGTGGAGGAGGAGGGATGATAAAGGTAAGTGGCCTGTCCACTTTGGGCAAGTTGTGCAGATGAACTGCAGGTGCCAATGTCGATGTGTGAGGGTTGCTGGAAGCAGCGGTGAGCAGCTGATGAGGTGAGTAGGGTTGTACTGCAGGAGGCAGGCAGGAGACGGCTGGAAGGGCCGAGATGGCAGCTAAATTATGGTCGATTGGTGCCACACCCCAACTTTAGCCAATAGCAAAATGCTGGGGAACTCAGCTTCACAGTGATTGGTAGATTGCAAGCTTGTTATGTAGGTGGAGGTGAGCCATTTAGCAGAAATTTGAACTTCTTTCTTGAGAGGTTTTCAGTTTCAAATGGGTTAATGGTGCTTGTTAGGGTTGCTGATGGTTTGGAGTATTGCCCTGATAGTGGTGAACCCAGGATCGTGAGTGAACTTGACAGCTCCGTCCTGGAGTCTCTGGGAGAGTTCAGGGCCAAGCATTGCATTCTTGTATTGGTCATTGGCAAAGAACCAGTTCCTCATCAGGGTCTGGAATGGCCACAGGAGGGCTGGTGGTGGTAGTGGATGATAAGGCGTTCCTTGGGCCGAGGCAGTGCAAGTTACAACACCAGGTTGTGGTGGAGTAGGTTTCTTGGCTGGCGGTGGCTGCGTTGACAGTCGAGGCCACTGATTGGTTTGTTGCAAGGGTGGGAGATAATGGCGGTCTCTCATTGGTGGGTGTCACGGTAGGTGGTAGTGGTGGTGGTGGTGGTGTGGAGATATTGACAGTGCTGATAGTGGCTTGAATGATGTCTGACAAAGGTGGAGATTCGGGGAATATGTTATGCTGGGCATGTTCAGTTTGAAGAATTCATTAATGGTGGTGTTGAATGGCCCAGGTGCAGCTATATTGTGTACATGGGCGTACATGATGCAGTATAGAATTTTGGACGACTCGCCAGCAGGAATCAGCAGTGATGTAGTACTAGTGGAAGATGCAGTATGATTGGCTTTGCGGATCTTGGTGGTATCTGCTTGGAGCTTGGTAATAGCAGCATATGTTGTTGCTTGAGCAGTGGTTTTCTTCTGTTGTTCTAGTTGTTTCTTCAGTATTTCACAACTGTTAGGACACTTGGCAGCAAGGGTATGGTGGAGTGGTGATGGTGCAAGACTTGAAATCATGTCCTTCTTTGCTGCAGGTAGAGCAGAGCTTAAAGTACAAACTGGAAATTGTTCTCATTGAAAACCGAACACTGTGTAAAAAAAAAAAAAAAAAAAAAAAGTAAAGTATTTATCACAGTTCGTACATAATGGAATGGAATTTAACACAGTATTAGCAAATTTTCCCTGTAATTATTTGAATATGTTGCAATACCCATGTTTGTCAGGTTTATTTTCTATTTTTTAATTTTTAAACTGGGTTCATTTTACTGCAGTGTTGGGAATTGTGTTCTTTATCAATCATAGCAGGTTCAAACCAAACTGTATATGATGTAATTTGTCGGGTTGGCATTTTGACTCTTAGGTGCCAAATACACATACATTCATTCATTTGCCAGTACAGTATCAGAATTGGGGCCTGCTTTTAAATCTTGGTTGAAGGCATATTTTTTTTTTTTCTAGATCAGGATCATGGTGTTACTCTTGAATATAAACTTTAATATTCCTTTTAATCATATTTATGGCTTGGTCTGAAAGTGATTGTGAATTGGCTAAAAGAACAGGCACTCAAGAATGATTAAATTTCAAATTATTATTATTATTATTATTTTTACACTTTCACTGTAATGAGTTTTACAGTGATTTGTGTGGGTATTCAAGATATAGCTATACAATAATTGTATATGCTCATAGTTGATAGTGGGGAAAGTGTGTAAATAAGAATTACGCAGTGAGGTTGGCAGTGAGAAAAACTGGAATGAGTGTGTTTCTATCATCCCTCCTTCCAAATCTTTTTTTCAACATTGCTACATTCCTCTGGCTTTTTCTTAGTAAAAATGCTAGACCAAAAAAAAGTTTCATGCAACACTACTTAAGGGTTTAGTGTTTTTTTTTTATTTGTTGTTATTTTTATTGTTTATAAAATCAAGTTTTCTTTGGTATACTGTGTATTTGGTGCTGATTTAGTGTTCTGTTTGTCTGGTAAAATTTAGGTGAGAAATGTGGTTCTTGTCATTATTGTGCTTACACTGAGATGTTTGGAACAGCCAAAATTTTCTTGCATGTTGTTAATTGCATTGAACATTTTCTTAAAAATCAATTTTCAGAACCATGACAGCCATGTTAAATAAAGGTCATTGACATGAATCAAAAATATCATAATTTGTATATTGGATGAAATATAAAATATGGTTTGCATTTCCAGCAATGCAGGATGTTCAAAAAGTTTTTTGGCTTAGTGAAATTGTGACTTTCTCCATCAGACAAACACTTGAGATCATTGTTACAACCTGTGTGGTGAAAGATTTTAAGAAAAAAATTCTTAAAACCATTCAATGATTTTAATGCCATTTAAATATTTACTTTTTTAAATGTACCAATTTGATCAAACCTTTTCAGATTTATTTTTCCCCAATTTCATGCATGTATTAATTCTAAATATCTCCATTTTAGTTCCGCCCAATGGACTAGTTATCTACTGTGGTACCATTGTTACAGAAGAGGGAAAGGAAAAAAAGGTCAACATAGATTTTGAACCTTTTAAACCAATCAACACATCACTTTACCTTTGTGACAATAAGGTTTGTTCACCCCAGTGTTGTTGTCTGCCATTGCTTACATTTAAAAAAAGAAGAAAATATGTAATTTATGAATTGTTTATAGAGAAAAGATAGAGGTAAGTTGTAAGGTACTCTTGGCAGATTTGTCAGTATGCATGTTACAAGAAATGCAAAGGGATCGATGTATGTGCATTGGAATTGTGTTTGTTGAAAAGTGTGGAATGTCAGTGAATAGATTGTGTACAATGAATATATAGAAAATGTTCACTTTTTGTATGAAGGTTGACACACACACATGGAGTAAGGGGTTTGTTTTTCTTATAGTTGGAAAGTGGATTATAAGTACTATAGTAGAAAAACATTACAAAAATTATGTTAATTGTCTTACAAAAATGTTTTTTATAAGTCCTGGAGGTCCAAAGCTAAGTACACCTACCATCCTACTTACAGCTGAGTTTGGTTCTGACCTACCGGTTGTAAGTCAAAATGGACACAAGTCGAACCTTAAATTCTCAATGTGGATACTTCAAAAATTAAATCTTAATCTTGTAAAGCAATTATTCTTTTATATGTAGAAATCACTTCAATCTGTTCATTATTATTGATTGGTTTTCACAAAATAGGTGAATAACTTGCTTCCGAGATAATAGCCGAAAGCACACGCATACCCAAGTACTTGGGAAATATTTTTCTTCCAGTGTTTTTGTAAGCTACAAGTATCTGTTAGTTTGCCCTCATGCTAGATCCATTTTCTCTCATAAGAGTGATGAAAGAAGGGATAATATGCCTTATGGTTGGTGGTGTTCACAAAGTCCCTTTCCTATCTGTGCAGCAGGCCTTCATATTATGCTAGATAATATTTATTCTGGCACATTTTTTTGTTTCTGTGCTATTGATATTTTGCCTTATGTCATAATAGATCAATTGTAATAGGTAAATAAGCCTTATTTTGATATTAGCATAAGAATAGAACATTTTGTCGGCTGCTCTCTCTTGCTTGTGACAGCACTTCTACCCAGAAGGTTCCTAATTGGTTCTCCGATTCTGTATTAGCTACATAGTATCGTATGTTACTTTTTACTAGATATTTTACTGCTGTATATCGGCATCACTCTCTTCTCTCCTCTCTCTCCCTCCCCCCCCTCCTTCTCTCCCTCCTCTCCCTCCTCTCCTCTCTTTTTCCCTCCTCTCTCCTCCCCTCCTCTCTCCCTCTCCTCTTTTCCTCCTCCTCTCTTCCTCTCTTTTTCCCTCTTTCCCCCTCTCTTCTCTCCTCTCTTCTCCCCCTCTCTCTCTCCCCCCTCTTCTCCCCCCTCTCCTCCTCCTCTCTCCTCTCCCTCTCTCCCCCTCCCCTCTCCTCTCCTCTTCTCTCCCTCTCTTCTCTCTCCTCCTTCTCCTCCCTCTTTTTCTCTCCTCTTCTCTCTCTTCTCCCCTTTTCTCACCCCTCTCTCTCCTCCTCTCTCTCCTCCTCCTTCTTCTCTCCTCCTCTCTCTCCCCCCTCTCTCCTCTCTTCTCTCTCTCTCTCTTTTCTCCTCCTCTCCTCTCTCTCCTCTCTCTTCTCTCTTCTCTCCTCTCTTCCTCTCTCTTCTCTCTCCTCTCCTCTTCTCTCCTCTCCTCTCCCTCTCCCTCTCCTCTCCCTTTTCTCTCTCTCCTCTCCTCTCTTCCTCTCCTCTCTCTCTCTCCCTCTTCTCTCCTCCTCTCTTCTCTCTCCTCTCTTCTCTCCTCCCCTCCTCTCTCTCTCTCTTCTCTCTCTCTCCCTCTCCTTCTCTCCTCTTCTCTTTTCTCTCTCCCCTTCTCTCCTTCCCTCTCTTCTCTCCTCCTTTTCTCCCCCTCTTTTCCTCTCTCCTCTTCCTCTCCTCTTTTCTCCTCTTCTCTCTCCTCTCTTCCTCTCTTTTCTCTCCCTCTTCACCTTCTCTTCTCTCTCCTCTCTTCTCCTACTCTCTCCTCTTTTCTTCCTCTCCTCTCTTCTCTCTTTCCCCTCTTTTCCTCCTCTCTTCTCTCTACTCCTCCTCTTTTCTCTCTCCCTCTTCTCTCTCCTCTCTCCTCTCTTCTCTCTCCTCTCTTCTCTCCCTCCTCTCTCTCTCTCCCCTCTCTCTCCTCTCTTTCTCTCCTCTTCTCTCTCCTCTCTCTCTCTCCTCTCTCTTCTCTCTCCTCCTCTTCCTCTTCTCCTTCTCTCTCCTCTCCTCTCTTCCTTTTCTTCCTCTCCTCCCCCTCTCTCCTCTCCTCTTTTTTCTCTTCTCTCTCCTCTCTTCTCCTCCTCTCTTCTCTCCTCCCTCTCTCCCTCCTCTTTTCTCTCTCCTCTCTTCTCTCTCCTCTCTCTTCTCTCTCCTCTCTCTTCTCTCCTCCTCTCTCTCTCTCCTTCTCCTTTCTCTCTCCTCTCCTCCTCTCCTCTCTCTCTCCTCCTCCTCTTCTCCTTCCTCTCCTCTTCTCTCTCTCTCTTCCCCTCCCCCTCCCCTCTCTCTCTCCTCTCTTCCTCCCCTCTTCCCCTCCTCCTCTCCTCTCCCCTTTTTTCTCTCCTCTCCCTCTCCCCTCTTCTCTCTCTTCTCTCTCCTCTCTCCTCTCTTCTCTCTCTCTCTCTCTCTCTCTCTCCTCCTTCTCTTTTCTCTCCTCTCTCTCTCCTCTCTTTCTTCTCTCTCCTCTTTTCTCTTCTCTCCTTCTCTCTCTCTCTCTCTCTCTTCTTTTCTCTCTCCTCCTTTTTTCTCTCCTCTCTTCCTCTCCTTCTTCTCTCTCCTCTCTTCTCTCTCCTCTCTCTCTCTCCTCCTTTCTCTCTCCTCTCTCTTCTCTCTCCTCTCTTCTCCTCCTCTCTCTTCTCTCCCTCTCCTTCCTCTTCTCTCTTCTCCCCTCCTTTCTTCCTCTCCTCTCCCTCTCCCCTTCTCCTCTCCCCTCTTTTCCTCTCTTCCTCTCTCCTCTCTTCTCTTCCTCTCTTCTCCTCCTCCTTTTCTTCCCCTCTCCTCTCTTTCTCCTCTCTTTTCTCTCCCTCTCTTCTCTCTCCTCTCTCTTCTCTCTCCTCTCTTTTCTCTCCTCTCTCTTCTCTCTCCTCTCTTCTCTCTCCTCTCTCTTTTTCTCTCCTTTTCTCTTCTCTTTTCCTCTCTCCTCTCTCTCCTCTCCTTCTCTTCTCCTCCTCTCTTCTCTCCTCTCTTCTCTCTCTCCTCCCTCTTCTTCTCCCCTCTCCTCTCCCTCCCTCTTTTCCCTCTCTTCCTCTCCTCTCTTCTCTCTCTTCTCTCTCTCTCCCTCTCTTCTCTCTCCTCTCTTCCCTCTCCTCTCTTCTCTTTTCCTCCTCTCTCTCTCCCCCCTCTTTCTCTCTCCCTCTCTTCTTTTTCTCCTCTCTCCTCTCTCTTCTCCCTCCTCTCTCTTTCCTCTCTTCCCTCCTCTCTTCTCTCTCCTCTCATTTTCTCTTTCCCCTCTCCCCTCCTCTCTTCCCTCTCTCTTCTCTCTCCTTCTCTTCTCTCTCTCTTCTCTCTCTCCTCCTTTTCTCTTCTCTTTTCCTCCCCTCTCTCTTCTCTCTCTCTTCTTCTCCTCTCTTCTCCTCCTCTCTTCTCTCTCCCCTTTCTTCTCTCTCTCTTCTCTTCTCCTCTCTTCTCTCTCCCCTCCTCTCTTCTCTCTTCTCTCTTCTCTTCTTTCCTCTCCCTCTCTTCTCTCTCATCTCTTCTCTCTCATCTTCTCTCTCCTCCTTCTCCTCCTCTCTTCTCTCCTCCTCTCCCTTTTCCCCTTTCTTCCTCTTCTTCTTCCTCCTCTCTTCTCTCCCTCTCTTCTCTCTCCTCTCTTCCTCCCCCTCCCCTCTTCCTTTTTCTCTTTTTTTCTCTCTCTTCCCCGTTTCCTTCCCTTCACTCTCCCCCCTCCTTTCCTCTCCCCCCCCTTTTTTCTCTCTCTCCCCTCCTCCTCTCTCTCCTCTCTCCTCTCTCTCCTCTCTCCTCCTCTCCTCTCTCCTTCTCTCCTCCTCCCTCCTCCTCTCCTCTCCCCCTCCTCCCTCTTCTCTCTCCTCTCTTCTCTCTCCCCTCTCCCCTCTCCTCTCTCCTCTCTCCTCTCTTTCCCCTCCCTCTCTCCTCTCTTTCCCCTCTCCTCTCTCCTCTCTCCTCTCTCCTCCTTTTCCCCTCTTCTCTCTCCTCTCTTCTCCCCTTCTCTCCCTCTCTCCTCTCTCCTCTCTTCTCTCTTCTCTCCTCTCTTCTCTTCTCTCTCTCCCTCTCTCCCCTCCTCTCCTCTTCTTCTCTCTCCTCTCTTCTCTCTCCTCTCTTTTCTCTCCCCCTTCTCTCTCTCCTCTCCCCCTCTTTTCCTCTCTTCCTCTCTCCCTCTCTCCTCCTCCTCTTTCCTCTCTCCTCCTCTCCTCCTCCTCTCTCCTCCTCCCTCATCCTCTCTTCTCTCTTCCTCTTCTCTCCTCCTCTCTTCTCTCTTCTCTCTCTCTCTTCCTCCTCTCTTCTCTCTTCTCTCTTCTCTTTTTCTCTCTTCTTCCTCCTCTCTCTCTCTCCTCTCTCCTCTTTTTCTCTCTCCCCTCTCCCTCTTCTCTCTTTCCCCTCTCCTCTCTTCTTCTCCTCCTTCTCTCTCCCCTCTTCTTCTCTCTCCTCCTCTTCCTCCCTCTCTTTCTCTCTCCTCTCTCCCCCCTCTCCTCTCCCCTCCTCCTCTCTTCTCTCTCCTCTTCCTCTTCTCTCCCTCCTCTCCTCTCCCTTTTCCCCTCTCCCCTCCTCTCTCTCTCTCTCTCTTCTCTCTTCTCTCTCTCTCTCTCTCCTTTTTCCTTTTCTCTCTCCCCTCTTTTTCTCCTCCCCTCCTTTTCTTCCCCTCTTTCCCCCTCCCTCTCTTCTCTCCCCTCTTCTCCTCATCTCTCCTCCTTTTCCCTCTCTCTCCTCTTTTCTCCTCCTCTCTTCCCCTTCCCCTTTTTCTCTCTCCTCTCTTCTCTCCCCCTCTCTCCCCCTTCTCTTCCTCTCTCTCTCTCCTCTCTTCTCTCTCCCTCTCCCCTCTCTTCTCTCTCCTCTCTCTCTCCTCTCCTCCTCTCTTCTCTCCCTCTCTTCTTCTCTCTCCTCTCTTCTCTCTCCTCTCTCCTCTCTTCTCTCTCCTCTCCCTTCCCCTCTTCTCTCTCCTCTCTCCCTCTCTCCTCTCTTCTCTCTCCTCTCTTCTCTCTCCTCTCTCTTCTCTCTCCTCTCTCTCTTTTCTCCTCTCTCTTCTCCCCTCTCTCTTCTCTCCTCTCTTCTCTCTTCTCTCTCCTCTTCTCTCCTCTCCTCCCCTCTCTTCTCTCCTCTCCTCTCTCTTCTCTCTCCTTTTCTCCCCTCCTCTCTTCTCTCCTCCCCTCTCTCTTCTCTCTCCTCTCTTCTCTTCTCTCTCTCTCCCCTTCCTCCTCTCTTCTCTCTCCTCTCTTTCCTCCCCTCCTCCTCCCTCTTCTCTCTCCTCCTTCTCTCTCCCCTCTCTCTCTTTTCTCTCCTCTCTTCTCTCTCCTCTCTCTCCTCTCTCTCTCTCTTCCCTTCTTCTCCCCTCTCTTCCCCTTTTCCCCCCTTCTCTCTCCTCTCTCTCCTCCTCTTCTCTCCTCATCTTTTCTTCTCTCCTCTCTTTTCTCTTCCTCTTATCTCTCTCTTCTCTTCTCTCCCTCTTCTCTCTCTCTTCTCTCCTTCTCTCTTCTCTCTCTCTCTTCTCCTCCTCTCTTCTCTCTCCCCTCTCTCTCTCCCTCTTCTCTCTCCTCCTCTCTCTCTCCTCTCTTTCTTTCCTCTCTCTCTCTTCTCTCTCCTCTCTTCTCTCTCTCCTCTCTCTTCCTCTCTCTCTCTCCTCTCTTTTCTCTCCTCTCTTCTCTCTCCTCTCTCCTCTCTTCTCTCTCCTCTCTCTCTCTCCTCTCTCCTCTCTTCTCTCTCTTTCCCTTCTCCCCTCCTCTCTTTTCTCTCCTCTCCTCTCTCTCTCTCCTCTCCTTCTCTCTCCCTCTCCCCCCTCTTCTCCTCTCTCCTCTCTCCCTCTCCTCTCTTTTCCCCTCCTCCCCTTCTCTCTCCCTCCTCTCTCCCTCTCCTCTCTTTCTCTTCTCCTCTCCTCTCTCTCCTCTCTTCTCTCTCCCTCTCTTCTCTCTCCTCTCTCCTCTCTTCTCTCTCCTCTCTCCTCTCTCTCTCTCCTCTCTCCTCTCTTCCTCTCTCCTCCTCCTCTCTCCTCTCCTCTCTCTCCTCCTCTTCTCTCTCCTCTCTCTCTCTTTTCCCTCCTCCTCCTCCCCTTCTCTCTCCTCTCTTCTCTCTCCTCTCTTCTCTCTCCTCTCTCCCCTCCCCTCTCTCCCCTCTCTTCTCTCTCCTCTCTCCTCTCTCTCTCCTCTCTCCCCTCTCTTCTCTCTCCTCTCTCTCTCTTCTCTCTCCTCTCTCTCCTCCTCCTCTCTTCTCCTCTCTCTCCTCTCTTCTCCCCCCTTTCCCTCTCTCTCCTCCTCTCTCCACTCCCCTTTTCCTCCTCTCTCCCCTTTTCCTCTCTTCTCTCTCCCTCTTCCTCTCTTACTCTCCTCCCCTCCTCTCTTCCCCCTCTCTCCTCTCTTTTCCCCTCTTCTCCCCCTCTCTCCACTTCTCTTCTCTCTCTCTTCTTCTTCTCTCCCTCTTCCTTCTCCTTCTCTCTCCCCTTCATCCTCTCTTCTCTCCTCCTCTCTCTCTCTTCTCTCTTTTCCTCCCTTCTCCCCTCTTCCCCTCTCTCTCCTCTCTCCTCTCCCCTCTTCTCTCTCCCTCTCTCTCCTCTCCTCTCTCCTCTCTTCTCTTCCTCTCTTCTCTCCTCTCTTTTCCCCATCCTCTCTCTTCCTCTCTCCCCTCCTCTCTCCCCTCTCCTTTTCTTCTCTCCCTCTCTCCTCTCTTCTCTCTCCTCTCTTCTCTCTCTCCTCTCTCCTCTCTCCTCTCTTCTCTCTCCCTCCTTCCCCTCTCCCCTCTCCCCTCCTCTCTTCTTCTCTCTCTTCCCTCTCCTTCTCTTTTCCCCCCCTCTCTCCTCTCCCCTCTCTTTCCCCTCTCCTCTCTCTCCTCTCTTCCTCTCCCCTCTCTTCTCTCCCTTCCCCTCTTCTCCTCTCCTCTCTTTCTCTCTTCTCTCTCCTCTCTCCTCTCTTCCCCCTTCTCTCTCCTCTCTCCTCTCTTCCTCTTCCCCCTCTCTCCTATCTCCTCTCTTCTCTCTCCTCTCTCCTCTTCTCTCTCCTCCCCTCTCCTCTTCTTCTCTCTCCTCTCTTCCCCTCTTCCTCTCTCCTCTCTTCCTCTCTCCTCCTTTTCCTCTCTCTTCCCCTCTTTCTCTCCCCTCTTCTCTCTCTCCTCCTCCTCTCTTCTCTCTCCTCTCTCCTCTCCTTTTTCTCCTCTCCCCTCTCTCCTCTCTTTTCTTTTCTCTCCCCCTTCTCTCTTTCTCTCTCCTCCCCCTCCTCTCTTCTCTCTCCTCTCTTCTCTCTCCTCTCTTCTCTCTTCCTCTCTCCTTCTTCTCTCTCCCCTCTTCTTCTCTCCCTCTCTTCTCTCTCCTTCTCTCCTCTCTCCTCTCTTCCTCCTCTCTTCTCTCCTCTCTTTTCTCTCCTCCTTTCTCCTCCTCCCTTTTCTCTCCCTCTTCTCTCTCCTCTCTTCTCTCTCCCCTCTCCTCCCCTTCTCTCTTCTCCCCTCTCTCCTCCTCTCTTCCTCTCCTCTCTTCTCTCTCCTCTCTTCCCTCCTCTCTCCCTCCTCTCTCTCTTCCTCCTTTTCCCCTTCCCTCTCTCTCTTCTCTCTTCCCTCTCTTTCTTCTCCCCTCTCCTCCTCCTCCCCTTTTCCTCTCTCTTCCCCCTCCCTCTCCTTTCTCTCTCCCTCTTCTCTTTTCCTTCTCTCCTCTCTTCTCCCCCTCTCTCTCTCCTTCTCTCTTTCCTCCCTCTCCCTCTCTTTCCTCTTCTCATCTCTTCTCTTCTCCTCTCTTCCTCTCCTCTCTTCTCCTCTCTTCTCCCCCTTTTTTCCCCTCTCTTCTCTCTCCTTCTTCTCTCTTCTCTCTCCTCTCTCCTCTCCCCTCCCTCTCTCCTCTCCCTCTCTCCTCCCCCTTCTCTCTTCTTCCTCTCCTCTCTCCTCTCTCCTCCTCCTTCTCTTCCTCTCTTCTCTCTCCTCTCTCTGCTCTCTCTCTCCTCCTCTCTCTTTTCTCTCCCCCCTCTCCTTCTCCTCTCTTCTCTCTTTCTCCCCTCTTCTCTTCCTCTCTTCTCTCTCCTCCTTCTCCCTCTTCTCCTCTCTTCCCCTCTCTCTTTTCTCTCCTCTTTTCTCTCTCCCCTCTCTCTCTCTCTCTCCTCTCTTCTCTCCCCTCCCTTCTCTCTTCTCTCCTCTCTTCTCTCTCCTCTCTCTCTCTCCTTCTCCTCTCTTCTCTCTCCTCTTATCTCTTTTCTTCCTCTCTTCTTCTCCTCTCTTTTTCTCTTTTCCTCTCTTCTCTTTTCCTCTCTTTCTCTCCTCCTTCTCTCTCCTCTCTCCTCTTTTCCCTCCCCTTCCTCTCCCTCTCCTCTTTTCTCTCCCCCCTCTCCTTCTTTTTTCTTTTTCTCCCTCTCTCCTCCTCCTCTCTCCCCTTTTCCCCCTCTTCTTCTCTCTCCTCTCTTCCTCCTCCCCTCCCCCTTTTTCTCCTCTCCCTCTCTCCTCTCTCCTCCTTTTCCTTCCCCTCTCCTTCCCCCCTCCTCCTTTTCTTCCCCCTTCTCTCTTCTTCCCCCTCCTCTCTCCTCTCTCCTCTCTCCTCCCCCTTCCCTCTCCTCTCCTCCTCTCCTTTCTCTCCCTTCCCCCCTTTCTCCTCCCTTCCTCCCTCTTCTCCTCCCTCTCCCCCCTTTTCTCCTCTCTTCTTTTCTCCTCTCTTCCCCTCTTCCTCCCTCCCTTTTCTTCCCCTCTCCTCTCTTCTCTCTTCTCTTCTCCTCCCCTCCTCCTTCCTTTCCCTTTTTCTCCCCCTTCTCTCTCCTCTCCTCTCTCCCCTTTCTCTCCCCTCTCCCCTCTCTTCTTTTTCTTCCCTCTCCCTCTCTTCTCTCTCCTTTTTCTCCTCTCTTCTCTCCCTCTCTTTTCCCCTCTCCCCCCTTTCCCTCCCCTCTTTCTCTCTCCTCTCTTCTCCCCTTCTCCCTCTTCTCTCTCCTTCTTCCTCTCCCTCCCCTCCCTCTCTCCTCTCTTCCCCTATCCCCTCTCCTCTCTTCTCCCCCTTTCCTCTCTTCCCCCTCTTCTCTCTCCTCTCTTCTCTCCCTCTCCTCTCTTCCCCCCCTCTCTCCTCCTCCTCTTCTCTCTCCCCTCTCCTCCTCCTCCCCTCTTTTCTTCTCTTCCCCTCTTCTCTCTCCTCTCTCCCTCTCCCTTTCCCCCTTCTCTCTCCTCTCTTCCCCTCTTCCCCTCTCCTCTTTCTCCTCCCCCTTCTCTCTCCTCTCTTCTCCCTCTCTTCTCCTCTCTTCCCCCTCCCCCTACCTCTTTTTCCCCTCTCCTCTCTCCTCTCTTTTCCCCTCCCTCCTCCCTCTTCTTCCCTCTCTCCCCTCTCTCCCTCTCTTCTTTCCCCTTCCTTCCCCTCTTTTTCTCTCCCCTTTTCTCCCCCTTCTCCTCTCCTCTCCCCTCTCTTTCCCCCCTTCTCTCTCCCTCTCTTCTCCTCTCTTCTCCTCTTTTCTCTCTCCTCCCCCTTTTCTCTCCTCTCTTCTCTCTCCTCTCTCTCTCTTCTCTCCCTCTCTTCTCTCTCCTCCTCTTCTCTCCTTCTTTCTCTCTCCTCCTCTCCTCCTTTCCCCTCTTTTCTTCTCTCCCTCTCTTTCTCTCCCTCTCTTCTCTCTTCCCCCCTCTTTTTCCCCCCTCTTCTCTCTTCCCCTCTCCTTTTCTTCCCTCTTTTCCTCTCTCCCTCTCTTCTCCCCTCTCCTCTCTCCTCCCCTCCTTTTCTCCTCTCCCCTTTTTCTCTCCCTCTCTTCCTCTCTCCTCTCTCCCTCTCTTCTCCTCCTTTTCTTCCCCTCTCCTCTCTCCTCTCCTCCCTCTCTCCTCTCTCCTCACCCCCCTCTCTCCTCCCCCTTTCCCTCTCCTCTCTTTCCCTCTCCTCTCTCCCTCCTCTTCTCTCTCCTCTCTCCTCCTTTTCCCCTTCCCCTCTTCCTCTCCTCCTCCTCCTCTCCTCTCTTCTCTTCTCTTCTTTTCCCCCTCTCCCCTCTCCCTCTTCCCCTCCTCTCCCTCTCTCTCTTCTCTCTTTCCTCTCTTTTTCCCCTCTTCTCTTCCTCTCTTCTCCCCCCTCTTCTCCTCTCTTTTCTCTCCTCCTTTCTCCCTCTCTTCTCCCCTCCTTCTTCTCTCTTCTCCTCCCCTTTTTCCCTCTCTTTCTCTCTCCCTCTTTTCCCCCTCCCCCCTCTCTCCTCTCTTCTCCTCTCTTCCTCTCCTCTCTTTCACCCTCTCTCCTCTCTTCTCTCTCCTCTCTTTCTCCTCCTTCTTCTCTCTCCCTTTTTCTCTCTTTTCTCCCCCTCTTCTCTCCCTCTCTTTCTCTCCCTCTCTTCTCTTCCTCTCCTCTCTTCTCTCTCTTTTCTTTTCTCTCCCTCTTCTCTCCTCCTCCTTCTCTCTCCTCTCCCCTTTCTCTCTCCCTCTCCCTTTTTCTCCCCCTCTCTCCTCTCTTCTCCCTTTTCCCTTTCCTCTTCTCTCTCCTCTCTCCTTTTCCTCTCTTTTCCTCTCCCTCTTTTCCCCTCCCCCTTTTCTCTCTCCCCTCTCTTCCTCTCTCTCCCCTTCTCTCTCCTCTCCTCCTCCTCTTTTTCTCCCTCTCTTCTCTCTCCTCTCTCCCTTCTTTCTTTTCTCTCCTCTCTTCTCTCTCCCCTCTCTCCTCCCCCTCCTCCTTCTCCTCTTCTCTCTCTCCTCTCTCCTCTCTCCCCCTCTCTCCTCTCTTTTTCTTTCTCCCCTTCCTTTCCCTTTTCTCTCCTTTTCTCCTCTCTTCTCCTCTCTCTCTTCCCTCTCTTCTCCTCTCTTCTCCTCCTCTCTTTCTCTCCTCTCTCCTCTCCTCTCTTCTTCTTTCCTCTTTCCTCTCTTCTTCTCCCTCTTCTCTCTTTCCCCCTTCTCTCTTTCTTCCCTCTTCCCCCTCTTCCTTCCTCTCTCCTCTCTTCTCTCTCCTTTTTCTCTCTCCTCTCTCCCCTCTCCTCTCTTTCTCTTTTTCCTCCCCTCTTTCCCCCTCCTCTCTTCTCTCTCTCCTCCTTCTCTCTCTTCCCCTCCTCTCTTCCCTCCTCTCTCCTCTCTTTCCCCTTCTCTCCCTCTCCTCCCTCTCCTTCTCCTCCTCTCTTTTTCTCTCCTCTCCCTTTTCCTTTCCCCTCTTCCTCTCTCCTTTCCCTCCCCTCTTTCTTTCCTTTCTTCTCTTCTCTCTCCTCATTCCCTTTCTATTTCTTTCCTCTTCTCCCCTTCCACCTTTCTTCCTTCTTTCTCTCCTCTTTTTTTTCTTTCCCTTTTCCCTCCTTTTTTTTCTTTTTCCCTTTTTTTTTTCCTTTCCCCTTTCTCCCTTCTCCCTTTCCTCTTTCTTTTTCCCTTTTCTCTTTCTTTCCTTTCTTTTCTTTCTTTTACCTTTTTCCCCTCCCCCCTTCCCCTCTTCCTCCTCCCTTCTTTTTCCCTTTTCTTTTCTCTTTCCCCCCCTCTTCCTCTTTCCCCTCCCCCCTTTTTTCCTTTTTCCCTTTCCCCTTTTTTTCTTTCTTCCCTTCTTCTTCTTTCCCCCCCTCCCTCCTCCTCCTTTTCTCCCTCCTTCCTTCCCCCTCTCCTCCTTCCCCCTCCCCTCTTCCCCCCTTTTCTCCCCTTTCCCTCTTCTCTCCCCTTTTTCCTCTCTTCCCCCCCTCTTCTTTTTTCTTTTCCCCCTCTTCTTTCCCCCCTCCTTCTCCTTTTCTCCCCCTTTCTCTCTCCCCCTCTCTTTTTCCCTCTTTCCTCTCCTCTCCCTTTCCCCCTTTTTTTTTTCTTTTTTTTCTTCCCTTTTTTTTTTTTCTTCCCCCTTTTTTTTTTCCTTCCCTTTTCCTTTCCCTTCTTCTCTCTTTTCTTTCTTTTTCTTTTCTTTTTTTTCTTTTTTCCCCCATTTTTTTTTTCTCTTCCCTTCCCTTTTCGGGGGGCCTTTTTTTTTTCCCTTTTTTTAAAAAAGAAAAACCGACTTAAAATTCATGCATATTCATTGTGTTGACGAGTGAGTGTTGACATGGCTTAATAGCAGATTATTATACATATTTCTGTATTCATATTTAATGCTTTTATTCTTATGGTAGATTTTAACAGACCAGCTGCCACCCACAGAAGTAAGGTATCTCAAAATACAGAAAGATTCAGCATCACTCATTCAGTGGCTGTCTTGTGAGAAGTGCACAGACATAATAATACAAATAATATTCTGAAATGCAGTATTCCCACCCCTCCTTCAGAAGGCAGGCATGGTACTTACCACCTCCAAAGCCCAAGTCTGGTTCACTGTTTTCCCTGTATGCCTTCATAAATGTTACTTTCTTTCCACTTCAGTAGCATGTCAGGTCACAACCACTCCAATCAAACTCGCTCAGACAATCCTACTGAATGTTCTAACCCCTAGCACTTAAAACCATACCCTCTCCTCCTAACCCTTCCTGAAATGACCCTAGCCCCTTCTGTCGACCCAGATTTATGCATCCTGTTGGTCAGCTCATTCTGCTCCAACCTAATAATGCCTAAACTTCTAAATTCCTCCTCCCTCTTCTGGATTATACCTTTGGTAACCCTACACTCTTCTAATTTCTGCACTCCAAATTCTGTGCATTATATTCATCCCACACATTGCTCTCAGAAATGACTCCTCTGCTCTGTCCAGCATTTTCCTTGCTGCACCATTTAAAGCCTATGCCTCACACCCATGTAAAAATGTTGGAATGGTGTATATTTTCTGTTATTTGTATAGGAATGCTATGTGACTTTTATTTTTTATTTCAGAGAAAGGTGAATCTATAGATTTTATAGGTGTCTTGCTTCTCCTTAATGCCACTGGGAATCTAATGCTCTGAGCATGTATATTAAGGCTGTCTGACATAGTAACATGGTTCTCTCTAAGGGAAAAAATAGTTTAGAAGTCTGTTATAATTGCAGAAAGCAGGGAGGATTTTTATTTTTACAGGGAAGTCTTGGGAACATTGTTCCCTCTAAAGTTCTTGTAGATGCACTGTAGAATTAGAGATTAGTGTAATATACAGTACTTTCATTTTTGCTAATATCTAATAACTGAAAATCTTCACTAAAAGCATTGCATAATCTTTTCGGTACATGTGTATGTGCACATGTCGCATGCATGCACATATACACATACCTTGTAAAGTTAGCATGGTATTACTTTTTGGTTAATGAAGGAGAAAAAATAAATTTTCACTAAGAATTTAGTGTAATTGCATTTAGCTAATATACCTAGCATTTTCTTTCTTTTTGGGCCACCCTGCCTTGGTGGGAAATGGTCAACATGTTAAAAAAAAAATCATTTTTATTATGGAGTTGGTAGTTTTGTATGTTATCTGTAAAATGACAGTAAACTAGTCACCATAAAAGCAAATTGGAAATGATAGCAAAGTAAGAGAGCTGAAGATTAGCAATGTTGGAGTAAATAATGTGAATGGTGATTAAAGCATGGAATAAGCAGGTTGTTGTAGTGCTTTGTAAATTTTATAATCCATCACATACACATGATTATTTATAGACATGATACCACATATATTTACAGAAAATACCTGGTGAGGTTGTTAATCTCTGTATAAAAGTAACTTCTGTGATAGTCCAAAAAGTGCAAGGTAAGCACATGAGAGAGTAGTAGGTCTAAAAAAGTAGTTTTAATAACTATTGACTGAAATTAAATTTACAATTGATAAATGTTTATGCAGTAGTTTTTTATATAGTATGTTTTTGTATGATTAATGTTGCAATGTGCAGATTTATTGGTACCAGCACTGAAAGACAGTGTTGGTACCAACAGTCTGTCAGGGAGGCTGAGGAGAGTCCTAAGTTGTAACCAAAATTAACTGCTGTATATAAATTTTTATTTTACTTAAAATCCAGATCTTCTAGCATAAAGAATTATAAGTCAAAATAGTAGTTTCAATAATTAGTATTTCAGATGGACTAGAATAGGAAGTAAATTTCTTAGCTGAATAGTATTCGGTTTTACTGAAATGAATCACATCTTGCTGTATTTTATGCTTTACTGTTTGTAGTCTCTCCCTTCATACTGTACACAGAATTTGGTGTGATTATATACAAAGCCTTCACCCTACCCTCTCTTCCTTCTCACTTCTTGCTCCTCCTCTTTCTCTCATCTCTTCCACCCTGTTCCCCCATTCCACCCTCCAACCCACCTTCCCTCTCCACCCACTTCCTATTTCTCCCCCCCCCCTTCAGCACCTACCTATTATCCTCTCACCTACCTCCTATTACCCTCTCACCTACCTCCTATTACCGTCTCACCTACCTCCTATTACCCTCTCACCTATCTCCTATTACCCTCTCACCTATCTCCTATTACCCTCTCACCTATCTCCTATTACCCTCTCACCTATATCCTATTACCCTCTCACCTATATCCTATTACCCTCTCACCTATCTCCTACTACCCTCTCACCTATCTCCTATTACCCTCTCACCTACCTCCTATTACCCTCTCTCACCCTTACACCTACATCCTCCTTCTCTCCCTCCCCCTTCCATCCTCCCATCTGTCTACTTTTCTCTTTCCACTTTTAAGGAATCTAGTTTTTTCTCGTTCCATACTAGCATTTGCTGAAATTGCTTGCTTTTTTGCTATTAGGTTAGAAAGAGAAAGCATTTTAAGTGACATGCATGATGGTGTAATATGAAACGAAGCACTTTTGTAAAAGT
The DNA here is from genome assembly GCF_026875155.1 of Cherax quadricarinatus. NCBI lineage: Eukaryota > Metazoa > Arthropoda > Malacostraca > Decapoda > Parastacidae > Cherax > Cherax quadricarinatus. Next base: position 3,071,138 of record NC_069446.1, read on the forward strand.
GTCAAAAAATGTTTTGGTTTCAGTTCCACACGGAAGCTCTCTCGGCCTTATTGGCAGATGACAACAAATTTGGTTTCATCGTAATGGATGGTAATGGTGCGCTCTTTGGCACGCTTCAGGGAAATACTCGAGAAGTATTACACAAGTTCAACGTCGACCTCCCGAAGAAACATGGTTAGTGCTTGTTTTCATTACATAATGAATATTTGTTCCACCAAAAGTGAAGTAATTGTGTAATAAATTTATTTTAAGGTTTGCATTTCTATTTCATACTTAAATTTTTCAAGAATTTCATCTTTTAATATTTCTTGCAAAGTTTTATGAACCATACATCATAATCATATAATCATGATCAGGCCCTGATCCACCATGAAGACTGATCACGGTGGAGGGTTTCAGGGGCATTGACCCCTGAAACCCTCTCCAGGTATATGTCAATGTCAACATAAACCAGGATCTCTGAGGGATGCTTCTAGCATCTTGAATCCATGCCATGCAGAATTAATTACCCAGTACTAGAAGTGTGCACCTAATAGTGGCCAATGAGTGCATATTTATCTAGTGTGAAAACAACTTTGAAATATATAAAATGATGCCTAGAAAATATCATGTGCTTGTTTTCAGGTCGTGGTGGTCAATCTGCTTTGCGTTTCGCCCGTTTGCGAATGGAGAAGCGCCACAATTACGTTAGAAAGGTGAGATTTGATTTTTCAATAATTTTTTTTATTATCCAGAGCCTGTTTGGATGGTAATTGAATGTCCTTATTAGTTTGCTAATTATATTTGAAGAAATTGAAATGCAATAATATTTCAGTAGTACATTAGATCCTATTTTGTATGTTCTGAATAATGGTGTTAACATTTTTGAAACCAATTAATTCTGACATGCAATTATGATTATAACATATTCAGATTTTAAGTTTTGAGAGAGAGAGACTTGTAGATTAAATAATGTTCTGTTGGGCTGTGGTAGCCACCCTCTGCTGTCTGCATGCTAGACACATCAGTGCGTAAGGTACAGGACAGTAGGAGCTCTGCTCACTCATGTCTCGCCCTCCTTCACAGGATTGGCCTCACCATTACCTTTCCCCGCATTCTATACCTAGGCACATAATATTGCCATAAGTCAAAAGTGATAACCCTACACATCACCCTCTGCTGCTGAGATACTCTTGATGCTAGGAAATGGACTTCACTTCCCTTTCCTTGGATCAAACCTGATTGCTTGTTATTTCCTTTACCCCCAGTGGGATTAGCACTTCCCCCTCCAATTAAAATAAGATGCATATCACTCAGTCCTCTCAAACCACACACTCAAACACACAAGTGAGGAAGTGGTGAGTATTATGCTAAATATGAAAGAGAAGGTGGGAATAAGGAGAGGGAGACCTCAAACTCCTGAGAAATTCTAATAACACCAAGTTTTAAAGCTGCAGCAACTCCTGAGAAGTGCCCAGATTTTCCTCAGTCAGTTCCCTCAACCTTTACCACTACTAATTTAGTCAGCCTAAAGCAAAGCAACAAACATCGCTGCAATTGAGCAAGACAGCATCTACTTCCACTTAATTCCACTAATTTTGTATCTATAGACAATCATTTCAGTTTAATTCGTTGATTTGTAAAATAAAAATAAATATTCTTTCTTACTGTCTGCACTTAATGAATCATAGTAAATAGATGCTGCTAATAACTAATTTGTCTTTTCGCAGGTAGCTGAGACGGCGGTTCAACTATTTATCTCCAGTGACAAACCCAACATTGCAGGGTTGGTTCTAGCGGGGTCTGCTGATTTTAAGACTGAGCTCTCCCAATCAGATATGTTTGATCCTGTAAGTTAGTGCCTCTGAGTAGTAGCAATGTATGTCTGTACCAAGCCTAACCATTAGAAAATTTAAACTCCTGTGATCATTGATATTTTTTCTATATTTTAACTTTTGTAGGTAGTAGGTTGGAAGACATCAGCTGCCCAGGGAGGTACTACCATCCTGCCAAGTGAGTGTAAAACAGAAACCTGTAATTATTTTACATGATGGTAGGATTGTTGGTGTCTTTTTTCTTTCATAAACATGCAAGGTTTTAGGTATGCCTTGCTACTACTAACACTTAGGTCACACTTCACATGCATGTCCAAGCATATATATACACACCCCTCTGGGGTTTCTTCTATTTTCTTACTAGTTCTTGTTTATTTCTGCTTATCTCCATGAGAAAGTGGAACAGAATTCGTCCTTCATAAGGCATGCATGTTGTAAGAGGTGACTAAAATGCTGGGAGCAAGGGGCTAGTAGCCCTTTCTCTTGTATTCATTACTAAATATAAAAAGAAACTCTTTTTCTTTTTTAACCACCCTGCCTTTGTGGAATATGGCCAGTTTGTTGAAAGATGATGATTTTAACTATTATTCCTGACATTTGCTGTACTGTGTAGTTTTAATTTAGTTTTGGGATACAGTCATCCCTAGAAATTTGGGGGTTACATTCCTAGATGTCCTGTAAAACTTAAAATCACAAATAATACAAACATGTTTGGATAAAAGGTTGATGGGTAGGCTCCAGGATGTACATGTTTATAGAGGGGCAACTGATATATCGGATCATTATTTAGTTGTAGCTACAGTTAGAGTAAGAGGTAGATGGGAAAAGAGGAAGGTGGCAACAACAAGTAAGAGGGAGGTGAAAGTGTATAAACTAAGGGAGGAGGAAGTTCGGGTGAGATATAAGCGACTATTGGCAGAAAGGTGGGCTAGTGCAAAGATGAGTAGTGGGGGGGTTGAAGAGGGTTGGAATAGTTTTAAAAATGCAGTGTTAGAATGTGGGGCAAAAGTTTGTAGTTATAGGAGGGTGGGGGCAGGAGGAAAGAGGAGTGACTGGTGGAATGATGAAGTAAAGGGTGTGATAAAAGAGAAAAAGGTAGCTTATGAGAGGTTTTTACAAAGCAGAAGTGTTATAAGAAGAGCAGAGTATATGGAGAGTAAAAGAAAGGTGAAGAGAGTGGTGAGAGAGTGCAAAAGGAGAGCAGATGATAGAGTGGGAGAGGCACTGTCAAGAAATTTTAATGAAAATAAGAAAAAAATTTGGAGTGAGTTAAACAAGTTAAGAAAGCCTAGGGAAAGTATGGATTTGTCAGTTAAAAACAGAGTAGGGGGATTAGTAGATGGGGAAAGGGAGGTATTAGGTAGAAGGCGAGAATATTTTGAAGAACTTTTAAATGTTGAGGAAGAAAGGGAGGCGTTAATTTCATGCACTGGCCAGGGAGGTATACCATCTTTTAGGAGTGAAGAAGAGCAGAATGTAAGTGTGGTGGAGGTACGCGAGGCATTACATAGAATGAAAGGGGGTAAAGCAGCTGGAACTGATGGGATCATGACAGAAATGTTAAAAGCAGGGGGGGATATAGTGTTGGAGTGGTTGGTACTTTTGTTTAATAAATGTATGAAAGAGGGGAAGGTACCTAGGGATTGGCAGAGAGCATTGTATATCCCTTTATATAAAGGGAAAGGGGACAAAAGAATGAAAAAAATTTATAGAGGAATAAGTTTACTGAGTGTACAAGGAAAAGTGTACGGTAGGGTTATAATTGAAAGAATTAGAGGTAAGACAGAATGTAGGATTGCGGATGAGAAGGGAGGTTTCAGAGTGGGTAGGGGATGTGTAGATCAAGTGTTTACATTGAAGCATATATGTGAACAGTATTTAGATAAAGATAGGGAAGTTTTTATTGCATTTATGGATTTAGAAAAGGCATATGATAGAGTGGATAGAGGAGCAATGTGGCAGATGTTGCAAGTACAGTGGACCCCCGCATACCGATTTTAATCCGTGCAAGAGGGGTCATTGTTATGTGAAATAATCGGTATGTGAATGAATTTTCCCCATAAGAAATAATGGAAATCAAATTAATCCGTGCAAGACACCCAAAAGTATGAACAAAAAATTTTTACCACATGAAATATACATTTTCCCACACACAAAGAGAAGGATACATGCACAATAGTTGAGTAGTACATGCACAGTATATTGTGCATGTACTAGTCTACTAAATGAAGAATAAATGACACTTAACTTTATTGAAGATGCAGCAATGACTGATGAGACACTGTGTCCTGGGAGTGCCTTTTCCTCCTGAGTACTGGTAGGTCCTGTTGGCATTTTCTTCCAGAACAGGCCTTATCACACTGTGTATGCCACTACGATTCTTAAATCTCTCAAACCAACTTTTGCTGGCTTTAAATTCACCAATATGAGCACTAGTTCCAGGCATTTTTCCCTGTTCACCTGGGTGTTAGTCGACTTGTGTGGGTTGCATCCTGGGAGACAAGATTAAGGACCCCAATGGAAATAAGTTAGACAGTCTTCGATGACACTGACTTTTTTGGGTTATCCTGGGTGGCAAATCCTCTGGGGTTAATTGTTTCTTGGTATTCTCAATAAGCCACACCAACAACGGTGTGCTACAGCAGCAGCAGCAGCTGACGGTGGTACAGCAGCAACAGACGATGCTACAGCAGCAGCAGACGATGCTACCCGCAGGCCCAAGCAGACGATGTTACAGCAGCAGCAGACGATGCTACAGCAGCAACAGATGATGTTACAGCAGCAGCAGACGATGCTACAGCAGCAACAGACGATGTTACAGCAGCAGCAGACGATGCTACAGCAGCAGCAGCAGCTTGACGGTGGTACAGCAGCAACAGACGATGCTACAGCAGCAACAGACGATGTTTCAGCAGCAGCAGACGATGCTACAGCAGCAGCAGGCAGCTGACGGTGGTACAGCAGCAACAGACGATGCTACAGCAGCAGCAGACGATGCTCACAGCAAAAGACGATGTTACAGCAGCAGCAGACGATGCTACAGCAGCAGCAGCAGCTGACGTGGTACAGCAGCAGCAGACGATGTTACAGCAGCAGCAGACGATGTTACAGCAGTTCAGCAGGACGATGCTACAGCAGCAGCAGCAGCTGACGGTGGGTACAGCAGCAACAGACGATGCTACAGCAGCAACAGACGATGTTACAGCAGCAGCAGACGATGCTACAGCAGCAGCAGCAGCTGACAGTGCAGCAGCAGCAGCTGACAGTGCAAGCAGCAGGCAGGCAGCTGACAGTGCAGGGAGCAGCAGCAGCTGTACCACCAATAGTAGCGATGGTTGATTGGGGTTTATTATACAACCTGGCCAGCTCGGAGGGCACGCACTCCACTTTCATACTTATCAATGATCTTTTTCTTCATCTCTATTGTAATTCTCACCCTTATTGCTGTAGGGTTGGCACTAGAAGCTTTCTTGGGGCCCATGGTCACTTATTTTCCAGAAAAAGCACCGAAAACACTGTAATAATACGAAATATTCCGATTGTATGCTTGGATGTTACCGCGGATGCTGGCTGGTAAACAATGCCACCGGCGGAACATGTGAGCGTGGCTCAGGCCGCACATTGGACGCGTCTCGGACGAAAATCGGTGAGCGGGTTTTTAAGCGGTATGTGAGGCAAAATTTTTGCGATTAAAGCAAGCGGTATGCGGATTAATCGCTATGTGATGCCATCGGTATGCGGGGGTCCACTGTATATGGAATAGGTGGTAAGTTACTAAATGCTGTTAAGACTTTTTATGAGGATAGTGAGGCTCAGGTTAGGGTGTGTAGAAGAGAGGGAAAATACTTCCTGGTAAAAGTAGGTCTTAGACAGGGATGTGTAATGTCACCATGGTTGTTTAATATATTTATAGATGGGGTTGTAAAAGAAGTAAATGCTAGGGTGTTCGGGAGAGGGGTGGGGTTAAATTATGGGGAATCAAATTCAAAATGGGAATTGACAGTTACTTTTTGCTGATGATACTGTGCTTATGGGAGATTCTAAAGAAAAATTGCAAAGGTTAGTGGATGAGTTTGAGAATGTGTGTAAAGGTAGAAAGTTGAAAGTGAACACAGAAAAGAGTAAGGTGATGAGGGTATCAAATGATTTAGATTAAGAAAAATTGGATATCAAATTGGGGAGGAGGAGTATGGAAGAAGTGAATGTTTTCAGATACTTGGGAGTTGACGTGTCGGTGGATGGATTTATGAAGGATGAGGTTAATCATAGAATTGATGAGGGAAAAAGGTGAGTGGTGCGTTGAGGTATATGTGGAGTCAAAAAACGTTATCTATGGAGGCAAAGAAGGGAATGTATGAAAGTATAGTAGTACCAACACTCTTATATGGATGTGAAGCTTGGGTGGTAAATGCAGCAACGAGGAGACGGTTGGAGGCAGTGGAGATGTCCTGTCTAAGGGCAATGTGTGGTGTAAATATTATGCAGAAAATTCGGAGTGTGGAAACTAGGAGAAGGTGTGGAGTTAATAAAAGCATTAGTCAGAGGGCAGCTAAGAAGGGTTGTTGAGGTGGTTTGGTCATTTAGAGAGAATGGATCAAAGTAGAATGACATGGAAATCATATAAATCTATAGGGGAAGGAAGGAGGGGTAGGGGTCGTCCTCGAAAGGATTGGAAAGAGGGGGTAAAGGAGGTTTTGTGGGTGAGGGGCTTGGACTTCCAGCAAGCGTGCATGAGCATGTTAGATAGGAGTGAATGGAGACGAATGATACTTGGGACCTGACGATCTGTTGGAGTGTGAGCAGGGTAATATTTAGTGAAGGGATTCAGGGAAACCGGTTATTTTCATATAGTCGGACTTGAGTCCTGGAAATGGGAAGTACAATGCCTGCACTTTAAAGGAGGGGTTTGGGATATTGGCAGTTTGGAGGGATATGTTGTGTATCTTTATACGTATATGCTTCTAAACTGTTGTATTTTGAGCACCTCTGCAAAAACAGTGATAATGTGTGAGTGTGGTGAAAGTGTTGAATGATGATGAAATTATTTTCTTTTTGGGGATTTTCTTTCTTTTTTGGGTCACCCTGCCTTGGTGGGAGACGGCCGACTTGTTGAAAAAAAAAAAAATGTTTGTATAGTTAATTTTATTTCATATTTGGTCTCATTTGTGTTTCATAGACCAAATTTATGTAATGTAGCAGTAATCTTGGCATTCATAAGAAATAATGACCAGAATAGAAGTGGGAAAGCCAGTGAGCCAGAAAACCATTAAGTAAGTGAATTTATTTCTAGGTTGTTGCCTATCAATATACTTGTTGGATACCTGATACCAGCAAGTAAGAAAACCCACAGATTTGTAGGGGTGCAACTGTACAGGTATAAGTTAGTAGTCTTTTTATATTTTCATGCTAGACACTTAGTACCTGAAACAAAATGCAGTTAAGTACTAAAAAATTTAATTTTACTCTTATTTTAATAGCATCTATGTTTTCTGGTAGCCAGTAATTAATAAAACAGGTCCTTTTTGGAGTGTATTCCGAGGGTCAGTGCCCTTGTGTCCCAGGCCAGGTTTCCCAGTAGATGACCTGATCAACTAGGCTGTTGGTGATAGCTACATGAAGTCATACACAAACACCAGTGAGGCTGATTTGAAGACAGCCAGGGATGTGTTGGTAATCCTCTCCTGATGTATGAAGGGAGTGCATTGAAGTATTGGTCCCTTTACACTTGGTTTGTTTTCTCTGTGCACTTGTTGCACCTCTTACTTTTCATTAGGATATTTTGCATCTGCCAAACCTCCAGTCCCTATACAATTTTCCCTGCATAGATTACAATGTATGTACTGTTCTTGCCTACATTTCATTGATATTTTGTAAACCACACTAATTGCATATGGCAATGTATATTGCATATACAGCATTACTGATAAAAATCAGAAACTGCATGAATTTGTGATAAGTAAATATGCATAAAGCCAGGGAAACTTGTATCTTCCTTAATTAACCTCAGTACCAAGTGTTCATATGTGCTGTAGGTTGTCAATATTCACTGGTTATTACTCTTTTATTGTGGAGGCACCAGGTTGGGCATTGCCTACTTACCAGGTGAAACTCTCAAACAAATTTTTATCGCATCAACACTTGTCTTTTCCACTTGAGTTGGATCATCGGGGACATTTTTCATATCTGCATTCATCCTTCTTGTTCTTCCTGAAAATATCATCCACTGCCTCCCCTGTCCACAGGAATTATGATGTTTACACCCTTAGTGTTTGTCTGCTAATTGGGATTTTTCCTTAGGTAGTGGGCTCTACAAAGGCTTTTCGATGTGGCTGGGGCTGGGTTCTGTGACTTGGGTGACAACCCTTGTACTGTAGTCTCTTGAGTTACTGTACTAATCCATTCCAGATGTATCATACCTCAAAACTGTCGTAACTCGACCCCCTCAAAATGCATGGTTTTTTAGTAATTTATTCCAAGATGTAGGACAAAGTAGGCAGGGCAGGATAGGCCAGGCCAGAGCAGGCAGGACAGGTCAGAAATATCTAATGAGGTTAAAAGCAAAAAACTAGGCAGGTGAGGATACTTCACTGATGCATTCCAGTAATGTACAGTACTCAGTTTTTTATAATGTAACTATCAAGTAAATTTTTTTTTTCATTTTGGCTTGCCATATACCTGAGGATTTTTTTTTACTTGGCACATGGCCCTTAAATTGAAATCCAAATAGGATTTTGTTGAAAATGGGCTCATTAGATTTTATATGCCAAAATCTCAACATTGGGAAAACACTATTTTTGCAAATTTCCATGCCAACAAGATTAGAGCAATATTTTTAGAAAGATGGCCTCTTGAAATACAAAATGATCCCAAATCTGAAACAAATTTTATGGACAACAATTAATGATGGTGTTTGCATTAACTTTTAAGTACAGTATCATTATGTACTTGACCTATATATTTGGTGCTTATGGTATTTTTTAATATATTGAATCATTCTAAATTCTAATTTGATGTTCACAGAGGAAATGAAAGTAGCGAGAGTTCAACATTGGCTTTGTTGTTTAAATCTGGTGACAATTGCTTTGTTTAAATCTAGTGACAAAAATTTATTTTCTCCCAGAGGTTACAAGGAAAAGTAATTAAGCTTGTTGATGTATCGTATGGTGGTGAGAATGGCTTCAATCAGGCCATTGAGTTAGCGGCAGAATCTCTTGCAAATGTCAAATTTATCCAAGAGAAAAAACTTATTGGTGAGTATTTCTCTTAATAGTAGTAATTTTTTTCACAAATACTGTGCAGTGCATAGATATGCATAGTACAGTGGACCCCCGCATAACGATCACCTCCGAATGCGACCAATTATGTAAGCTTATTTATGTAAGTGCGTTTGTACGTGTATGTTTGGGGGTGTGAAATGGACTAATCTACTTCACAATATTCCTTATGGGAACAAATTCGGTCAGTACTGGCACCTGAACATACTTCTGGAGTGAAAAAATATCGTTAACCGGGGGTCCACTGTATATGCAGTATGGTGATATGATTGTGTCAAGCTCATAAGAGACGTTGCTGAAAGCAAGGCAAACTCTTGTATCTTAACTGTGAAGAAAGTGCTTAATTTAACCAATACAGTATTTACATAGTGTAAAAATAAAAAATTAAAGAAATTTGAATAAAAAAATCAGTAGTTAAGTTTTTATTACCAGTATTTTTACTTGTTTAGGGCTTTAAGCCTTGGGATTGTTTACCATTTATATTGTAGGGCTTACTTAATGTAAATTTTTATTTAAATGTAGAAAATGAAAAATTTTAATATTTGTTGCTTATAATAATAAGCAATAAATCAAGAGATTTTTAAAGTTTTAAATATTTTTTTTTTTTTTTTTCAACAAGTCAGTCGTCTCCTTTATAGCCCTGATATACAAGAATAATAATGATAAATTCAGAATAGTCAAATATTTTAGGTATTATAAGAATTTGGTTAACATGTTAGTATCTACACCTAGAGGTTTTTTGGTTCCATTACATGCACGCGCACAAGTATGCACACACGAGACCAATGGAACAATTACAGCACATGCTTTTTCAGACTTTTGACAAGTTTAAGTTAGATCAAACTTTTCTTTTTTTTTTCTTTCTTTCTTTTTCTTTCTTTCTTTTTCTTTTTTTTCCTTTCTTTTTCTTTGTTTTTTTCTTTCTTTCTTTCTTTCTTTCTAGGTTTACAAGGTATTGCATTTTATATTAGGACATATATCTCCACTGCTCCCTCTTATTTCAGATTACTAATTGGAGAGCACATAGTAACATGTTAGCAGTGTGTATTATATCTTTTGACTGATAGAAAATGGATGAAGAAACACTGCACACTACATTTATGACAGTTTTAAAGAAAGTGTAGTAGTAGTAGTGTTGAGTTAATTGTAACCAATTATTACATAGTGTCATAATTTTTGAGAAAAATAATAGAAAACAGACTTTATGAAAGACTTTGGAGGTTGGTTCATCATGCCACAATACTGGTTTAGTGTATTTTGAAAATATAATACGTACTGTAATAATAATCGCACCTCATGTTAGTAATTTTATAGGTTGGCGCAGACAGCTATTTGTGAGTAAACGACATATGTCAGTAGTTTTTTATTAGTGCAGGACTGCCAGTTATTTTTTGTCTTTAACCCACAGGTTGACAGGTAAATTTAAAAACATTTATTTTAATTTGGCAAAAAATTTCCGTATGTTTTCTTCAAATTTGAGGAGGCCGGGTTTTTGTGGGAAGGGGGGGGAAAATATTTTTGGCACTGGCTTAACGATATAATCCTGTTGGTAGCCTAAAATTACAGTGCCCATTCCAGCCTTGGCCAAGTCTTGGATTTTCAGTTGCAAAATTCTTTTGTTTTTTTTTTATGGGGGTAAGTTTGAAGAGAAGAAGATAGGGGGGAAAGAGCTTTGGGTTGTGGGTCGCAAAAGGGCCCCTAGGTGGGGAGTGTTGAGATCCTCATTTGCGGGAAAAAACTCGATCTTGTGGTCAGTCACAGCTTTAATTCAAAAATTCTTGTGAAAAACCCAAAGAGTCAGAAATTTTCCCTTCCTGTTCTTCCCTTGGCTCATATCCGTTACCTCCCATTTTCTGTGCTGTAAACCCTTAAAAGGGTTTGGGAACTTTCCCAAATGAATATAATAGACTAGAATCCTTTTTTTTGCTCATTTCATTTTTTAAACAAAAGATTGAGTATTTAGATTAAATAAGAGGGAAATGGTTTTTGTGATTTAATGTGTTATTGTAGTGTGGGTATGGTAATATTTGCAGTAGGCATCATAAATATTCACATGCACAAACAGATCACATAGAAAGTGAGGTATCTCACCACAACCAATTGTTTTAAAGATTTACTGCTGAAATTTGTGTTCCTTGCCAAGCTAATATTTTGAAGGATTACCTTTCCCCTTGATGCATTCCTTAAGTCTCCTAGGTAATGACAAGGCTAACTTATGGAGGATAGAAAAGTCAGTATCCTGGGGTTAGAGGACATGTCTATGCCATAAAGCTTACTCAGATTTAAGTCAAGTGAATTTCCAGGCAGGTCATTAAAGTATGGAAAAATCACAATAATTTATTAATTTCTTTAGTTTTTGGCAGCATGGCAAGAGGCACTCATAAGAGTGGCAAAGTCTCATAAGAGCTTGCTTATGGGCATTCACATTTATGACACCTACTGTATGAAGAGATTCAGGGAAAACTGTTAGCCGGACTTTAGTTTTGGAGATGGAAAGTACAATGCCTGCACTTGAAAAGTTGGGTATCAGTGTTACAGTTCACTGGGTTAGTATTAAACAATGATGTCTTTTAGAAAGGTAATTAGAGTATGTTGTGATAGTGACTGTGTGGTCTTGGTGAGAATTATTGATAACTGGATGGAAAATGTTTAGGTGATGTACAGTTGAGTAAATAAGTAAAATAAATATTAAAGAATAATTTTCTTCTTATTTTTTAGATATGTTTTGAAGAACCATCAGTCTGGAGAAGAAACAATTTTACACTTAACTCCTGAACAAGAAAAGGACAAAACTCACTTTACTGACAAAGCTGTAAGTTGATTTTGCATACTTCTGTTAATAAAGTCAGTGCTGGTAAGTAATAAAAAGACAGTGCAATGAAGTCATGAATGCTATAATTTATCCATGAGTACAGTACATCATGTACTTGATAAAGCCTACTAGTGGTTGAAACTGTGATATTGACTTCACTGCCTTAAATATCATATGTACAGTACACCCCCTTATAGTTTGTTATATATTTAAATCAGTATTTCAAATTCTGGCTGGAGGGAAAAAGGCAGTACTGTTATTCCATTCTCTCAGAACATCTTGCATTCTAGGTGTAATCAGTAGTGTTCTGTAGAATTTTTTTTTTTTTTTTCTCTTATAATGGGTAAGAAAATGATCTAGGTACCTATGTATTGAAGCCACTATGTTGGCACCGTTTACAATTTTCTTTCAGAGAAATATGATAGTGCTTGCAAACCCAAAGCAGTGGATACCCCACACCTACCAACACTTAAATTCATCAATATTTCCATTCAGTGTTATGATTTAATAATTGACAAATACTTACTGCCTTTTCCATAGAATTGCTTTAGATTTTAAATGAATTCCAGATTTAATGATGCTTCATACACCAACAGTTAGAGAAATTTGTTAAAGTGCACAGCATGCCTCCCTTTTATCTTCTCCCTCTCCTTAATGAGAATGCTATGACTGGTTATTCAGGGTATTATATTGCATTATGACCATAGGGAGTTTAAAAATACTTAAGATAACAGGGTGTGAAAAATATGTATCCCTACAGTAATAGCTCTTCATAGATTATAAATATATCTGCAAGACGTAACAAAGGATATTACTGGCAGTGGCACATTTCTCAGCAAGGACCTTTCAGGGGCCTTAATGATGTGAGTGGCTCTTGATCCAAGGAATTGAACCTGTTTCCTTCCCCCCTACCCACTTGCCTTTGATTTTGATTTCCTCCCATTTCTTCAAGGCACTGCAGGACCCCTAGAGATTTAGCACACTCTTGCCCTTCACTTCCTGGGAGAAGAGGGAATGGAGAATAGAAAACATTATGGGGGAGAGTGAATTAGGGAATGGGAGAGGGAGGTCAGTTTTCCATGAGTACAATGCATTCCTAAAAAATTCATCCCTTTTTCCTCCCCCTCAGAAAAAAAAAATTAATTATTATCCTAGTCTGCATCTTAACCCTCTCAATGTCGGTCCCATAACATTACTGCTTGAGAGTCAGTGTCAATCCCATAATACTACGCCAAAATTCTAACTCCTTCAAATCTTGTGGAAGAAAGCTAGTAGGCCTACATGTGAAAGAATGGGTCTGCATGGTCAGTGTGTGCAGTATAAAAAAAAATCCTGCAGCATGCAGTGCATAATGAGGAAAAAAAAAAAAAGATCGTGATTTTGGTTTAAAACAGCGACTTTGTGTATTTTTGTATGATATTTATGGTTGTATTTTCATTTTCTTGGTCTCATTTGATAGAATGGAAGATAGGTTACAGAAATGGAGATGATTTTGATTGGTTTCACGATGAAAGGTACCCTGAAATTAAGCTCAAAGTAGTGGAAATTTTCATTTTTCCCCAAAATGGGGTAAAGAGAAAAACAAATGTTGTCCGTGCTGCCCAATTTGGGCCCGGTTTTTTCGCAGTCACGAATGGGTTAACATTATTAATACAATTATTATAATACTGCAGTAGTCTGCATAACAGTAAATCTATTATTTTTTGTGAGAATAAAAACTAAAAATGGAAAGCAAGAGTAATATAAGAGGGGCTGGGTGTAACAAATGAACAGAAAAAAATATTATTTTTGTGCCAGGAACCCTTTTAAAAGGGGGGTCCTTGGCGTTGGTGAAGGGCTTTTGGTCTGGGAATTACCCGTCGGTTTCTTCCTCAGACCGAACCAAAATTTACCCCCCTTTTCCCCACCCCCCCCTATCCTCCTCCCCATCCTCCCCTTTTTCCATTCCTCCTCCTCCCCTCCCCCCTCCTTTTCCCTTCCCTCTTTTTACCCTTCGTGATTTCTCCCACGGCGCGCTATTTCCCTGGTAGGGAAAGGACCCCGGGGGGTCCTCCTTTCCCGTGAGGTTTCTTGGCGGGGGGGTAGTTTGCCGGGGAAATCTGGTTTTGCCTAGGGATGCCCCGATCCCTTCCGGTACCCCGGGTGGCTTTGGGTGCTTTTGGGCGGGGTGTATCCTGGAAGCCACCTTTCGGATTCCGGGGGGTGGGGGTAAAGGAGGTTGTTTTGGGGCGGATTCGGCCCCCCTCTCTTTTGTCCACCGGGGTTTTAGTCGGCAGATGTGGGGTTGCTACCCCAGATTGTGGTTTATGGCATGAAGGGTGGGTTTTGGCAGGGTTTCCATGCTGCATCGCGCTACTAGGGGTGTCGGCCCTTTTTGGGCGCGGGGGGGGATTTCTGGCCCTTTCTTTCCTCCTGGAAAAACTACCCTCCCGGTCCCCCCTTTTTTTTTTTTTTTTTTTTTATTTTTATTTTTTTTTCTTTTTCTTTTTTTTTTTAAAAAAAAAAAGAAGAAGTAACCAAACCCCATGGAAAACCCTGTCATGAACCTGGTACCCCGGGCCCCTTCTTGATCCCGACCCTCTTTCTGCCCCGCCCGTCTTTGGACCATCTTCAGACATTCCTATGCCTCTGAAACCTTTGGCCGGTGCTTTTTCCCCCGCTTCAGGTACTGGGCCTCGACGACCCCTTCGTTTATCAACTTGCTCCCCCTCTGATATGCTTCCGGCCTCTCCCTCTACGGTGCGGCAATTTTCAAATCGCCGACCCGTTCCACGTCGGACCAACTTGGCCCACCCCCCAAAGTCAACGAAAATTACCGCTGATGATACTTTCTCCCCCTTCCTTTCGTTTTCTCGAAACGATCGCAGCCTTCACTACCTTTCCACGTCGTTTCAGATAAAACAGTGGATAAATTTTTCCTTTTCGCCAATTTCCTCTATGCCTATCTTTTGCCATAGTTTTGGGAAAGGCACTCCTACGCCTGTTGGTAAAAAATTTTTTCTTTTCTGCTCAAAGAGGGGTACGCGCTCTTACCGTCAAAATGTACCCAGGCTCGTGAGTCTCTCGTTTTTCCCCATAAGTACTGTTCCTGTCACCCGGGAAAAACATCTTCCCTCAATTCTTGTAGTGGTACCTTTTATTTCCCTACCTAGTTCAAAAAATTTTCCGACATGGGCCCCAAATTCTAGACGTGGAACTCCAAGATCTCCCAATCCTAAGGTAGAATTACGTTCTTCCTCCCCGGGGGGCGGGCGATACCCTACCCAATTGGGCTCGTTTAATTTTTGACAGCCGAAACTCCCCCCTCCGTTTTATGCAGGACACGGTTACAAGTTCGAAAGGTGATCCTACCCCAACAGTGTAGAAATTTGGCGATTTGGCCACCAGCAAAATTTATTGCGATCTATGCAAAATGCCCAGTCTGGGGTCCCGATGACCTTTCTAATACGTTTGCAATGATCCCCTCTTGCCTTAATTCATGAGGCTCACCCTTCGTACTTGCCTTTTGCGTTTTTTTAAACGAGCGGGAAATCCGTTCCAAAGAGACAAAAGGTCTCCCTTATGCCTGGCAGTTTCTCATTCCGCCTCCAAGGGGCTCCCGTGTTTTTTTTCCCCCGTGTTTCAAAACGCCCCCCACTTCTGGATCCTTTTAACCCCCTCTGTGGTTCCCTTCCCATAATCACCCCTGTATCAAATCCTTTTGCTGTCTGGGCTCAGCGTCCTACTTAAAACGCCTCAGTCTAATCCGCTTCTTCGAGTTCTTTTTAAAGCCTCAGTACGACGAGACCTCGTACGACCCCTTTTCCCCAAATTTGTCCTTACTTCTCAAAAGTCAAAAAAGGCCCGGTAACCCCTCCTCCATCTTCCACCTCCTCTTTTCCCCTCCGTCTCTGTCCCTAGTTCCCCCCCCTTCCGGCTCAGTTACAAGTGCAGGGGTTTCACCCCCTCCTCGTAATGTACCTTCCCCCCCTGTTCCCCCCCAAGTTTCTTCCTCTTCTGCCCCCTCCCGGTTTCCCGTCTTTCGCCCCCTGCCCGTTCCCATTTCCCCCTCCACCCTTTCCCCCCCCCCCCTCCCTTGGTAAAGTCCAATACAGTTCCAATTTTTTCCTCCCCCCCCTACCTTCCCATTTTTCCCAAGCATTTTGGGACCCCCAAAAACTTGAAGAAATCTCTGAATATATTGCAGAGACCCAAACCATCAATGGACCTGATCCCCCCTTCCGTCTTTCACTCTCTCTGCTCCCTGCGCCCCCCTTTTTCACAGCGCACCCCGCCCGCTGCTTAAACATTTTCCACTGCCCCCGTTTGTGGACTTTTCTAACCCTTTGGTGGGAAACCCCTTACCTGGGGGATTTCAAGTTCTTTATCTTGCAATCATGGCCTTTTTACGTGGAATATACGGGGCCCTCGGGGAATCGGGGTGAGCTTCAGATGTTTCCCCCCGTTTGCCCCTGTTGGGTTTGTTTAAAGGAAACCCAAAAAATTCCCCTCTGCTGTTATTTTAATCTCAGGCTATAATTTATTGTATTCTTCAGATCCTTTTCCTGGGGGGCCTTTAATGAAAGTCCCCTTCTTCTCCGCATGATATTCGTACCATCAGCTATTTATTCATACTTCGCTGCATTACGCAGCCCCTATCCATTACATAGGTGGTATACGCTTGTTCTTTATATCTCTTCCTTCTCGGGCATTTCTATTCCGGATTTTGCCTTCCCTTTTTTCGTTTTACCGCACCGATTTTGTTATTGGTGTTTTAATGCCCCCCCATTTTTTTGGGGGGGTTCACTGTGATTCCGTGGAATTCAGGTTAGAGGCTTTTCTTTCCCCCCACCCCTCCATGTTTTAAATACAGGTACTCCCCCATTTTGTCCCCGGACTATACTCTTCTTGCATCGATCTTCAGTTTGTCTTCTCCCCCGCATTTGACTTTACTTGGTTGTTCTCCCGGCTTACATGACAGTGATTTTTTCCATATTTTTACTTCCCCTTTTTTCGCACCCCTTCGCACCCCCCGCTGGCAATTTAATCGGGCAAAAATTGGAACCTTTACTCACACCCGAGTTTTTAAAGAGGTTCCTTCTTCGCCTCCATCGATGAGCTTTTACCCTCTTCCGTCCTCCGTTTTACCGCAGTTTCATTCTATTTCCCCAAATTTGGGCAGGCTTCAGAAATGGTGCCTTGGTGGTCTCCCGCTTGTGCTGGCAGTACGTTTGAAACGCGCTGCTTTGGGGAGGTCCGGTACATAGAACCAAGAGCGTCCTTGATTTTAAACAGAAGCGTGCGATCGCTGCCGTGTCTCCCTGATGCTAAAGCACCCTTGCTGGGGTTTGTTCCCCATCACTCTGCTTCCTCTTTAGTGCAGTTGGAAAAAAAATCGAAAATGAGTGGTAAATATTTTCCTGACCGGCTCCCGTTTGCGGGTTGCCGGGGTTGATATAGCAAAAAACCCCCTGATGTTGCAATGAATTGGCAATACTGGTCCGTATTTTTCAGGGACCCATCTAGCCCCTCTTTCTTTCCTCAAAGTCTGCCCGAGAGTTAGCACCCTTGGATTCTCTTCTCTCAGAGAAGAACGTATAATGTGCTTTTTCACTTTAGAAATGGAGGCAAACTCTAGTTGCGTCTCGGCAGGGGCCCGACGCTTCATATTGTATGCTAAACATTTAATCAGTCAGCCCTTGCAGTCCTATTACGCCTTTACAAATTTTTTTGGTCACAAGGGTTTTCCCCCGCTGTGGAAATCCGCCCTTGTTCTCCCTTTCCGCAAACCCGGACTACGGGACATGAAACCCCCCATATGTCCATTTCTCTTTCCAGTGCAGTTTGCAAAGTAAAGGAAGCTAGAAATAGGTTTGTGTGGATTTAGGACACCAAAAAGTCTCTCCATCGTCAATATGGGTTTGTAAGGGGGGTTTTCCATAGCCCTTACTGCGCTTGGATCGTATGTTCGTTTAAAGCCTTTGCGAATAACCCTAGTTATTGCCATATTTTTTGACCGAGAAGGCATAGAAAACTTGGAGGTTAAAAATTTTTTTTGCCCAAGCCCATCCTTAGGCCCCGAGGCAATCTACCATTCCTTAAGACCTTTTTAACTGGACAGGATTTCCGTGTTGGGTTAAAAATGGCTCTCCCCCGGGCTTTGTCCCAAACTGAAGGTGCCCCCAGGGAGTTTCTGAGCCAAAAATTTTTCTCCTTGCTATTAAAAGTTTTTGGCCCCCTAGTCTTCCATCAAAATTGGTCATCACTTATGTTTATGACCGCTTTGCCTGTGCAGGGCTGACTGTCACCTCCTTACGTTTCTCTCCGCATTTCGTCGCCCTGTTTCCAATTGGGCCCCCACAATGGGTTTTAAAATTTTCCCTCACTAAAACCCACCAAATTTACTTTCATAGAGCTTGTCAACTCTTTCATCCCTTTGTACCCCTATGGTCACGTATCCCGAACTGATACAGTCAAGTTTTTGGGCCTCCCCTTTGATCGTAGGTTATCCCGGAAACCTCACATTACCCCTTGAAGGCAACTTGTCCAGCGGCTGAAAACCCTTTTAAAAAACCCTTGCTCTTTTTTTCGTGGGGGGTGTGTCGCCCCCCTTCACCTCATTCCACCTTATTTTTCGAAACTTGATTTTGGTGACCAGATTATTCAGCGGATCTCCTGTACTCTCTCTAGCCTTAACCCCATTCATCACCAAGGGTTGTTTTGCCTTGGTTTCTTTTTGCTCTTCCCCGTCGAAACCTCTAGCAGAAGCGAACGTTCCATCCTTATCCGATCGCCGTGTGCCCCTTGCCTGCGTACAGGCTCTCATGATCTCCCCAATCCTTCCTTTTTAGAAGGTCATGAATTAGTAGACATTCTTTATTTGTTCGGCCCCCCGTTACTCCCTCCCCTTTTCTCTTCCCTCATTCGCTCTTTCTTCTTTCAATAACCTTTCTTGTCGTAGCATTCACTTTTCCCTACCCCCCGGGAAAATTCCCGCTGTTCGAGGGGCTGTTCTTTCTCCCTCCCTTGCTCGAAAGCCCCAATGTCTACGGGCGTTCCCCCTCCTTTTTCTTTACCCTTTCACCTCATTCTCTGCCTTTCTGGTCACGATGGCTCTAAGTCTTCTGACGGGGTGGTTGCGCAGTGTTTCCCGGGCAGCGTCGACAAAGGGGATTTATTCTTAGTAGTATTTTTACTGCTGAAATTATATGCTCCTTTTAAACACTTATCCGTATTGCTCTTGCCCGTGTCATCATTTGTGGTTGTCTCGATCCCTTAGTGCTTTACGGCTATACAAAAATTTGTTTTCACCTCACCCCCTTGTCCCCCGTATCCAACTTTGGCTAGCCCCATCTTTATAAGCTAAAAAATATTGTTTTTTGTTGGGTCCCTGGTCATGTTGAGTTCAGGGAATGACAGGCAGACACTGCGCCCCGGTCAGCAGTACATGACCTACCAGTTCTTATAGAGGGATTCCATTAGGGGTATTTGCTGTAATATTTCCCACCTTCACACCGTTGGCAACAACGTTGGTCTACTTTCTCGGCAACAAACTTCGTCTATTAAACGGAGTATAGGTTACTGGCCGTTTCTTATCAAATGCGAGGTTTGGGGGACTACTCTCTCCCGTTTCGCATTGGGCCCTACTCGTTTATTTGGATATTATGGAGAGACGTCTTGCTCCCCTCTGTGAGAAAATTTCCAAAACTCCCTTTTCAGTCAGCCACATTCTGTTGGATGCCCCTTTATCAAGAGCACGCGAATTTTCCTCGTCGTGTTTCGCCCCGCTGCTCTCTCTTTACCTTTCCTTCTGCTGATGGGCCCACCTTTCTCCGGACTCTTATTGACTTTTTGAAACGACTGATTACTTCAAAATTTGATCTTCAGCCTTTTCTTGTATCTTTGCTACCCTCTACCCCGTACTATCCCCTGCCCCCCTGTTTTCTTAACCTGCGTCATCCCCCCCCCTTCTGCCATCCAGTTCCCTTGCTTCCTTCCCTACCCTGCAGCGCTGTATAGCCCTTGTGGCTTAGCGCTTCTTTTTGATTATAATAATAATAATGTGCCAGGAATGTCTGCCTTGTTTATTCTGGACCCTATTTTGAAATTGGCATATTTTGATTTTTTTGTGAAATTGGTCAAATTGCCAATTTCTGACCACTATTTAATAGTTGAAATTGATAAATGGGCAGTTTCTTGTACTCAGTCGATAGAACAAATGGAGTTCTAGTGAAATAGCTATGATTTTAGTCAACTGGAACAATGGAATTGGCCAAAAATAGGGCTCAGTGGGCGAAATCGACAATGCGTAAATATCTCTTGAGATTGCTAACTTCGCAAGAGCGTAATTTTGTAAGTTTTCCATCAAATTTCATACTTTTGGTGTCATTATCACCAGGAAAAGATTCTCTATCATTTCATTAGTTTTTTTTTTTCAACAGTGAGTTAAGGGTCAGGGGCCCCGACACTGAAAGGGTTAAGTTATAACATGGGAGTCTAGTGAAAAATGAGATATGAAAGTCACTTTATTTTGTATTTTTAAGATAATGTATTCTAGGGTAAAGTGTATAGTAATTATTGAACGAATTATAGAGTAAGATGAAGAACAAGATTGCTGATGAACTAGGAGGCTTTAGGAAGTGTAGGGGATGTGTAGATCAAGTGTTTATATTGAAACATGATAGTGTGGATAGGGGAGCAGTGTGGGAGATGTTGGAAACGTATGAAACAGGTGGTTTTTTGGATTTGATGAGCTGTTTTGTCCAGGGTGAGGATATTTGCAGTTTGAAGGGGCATCTGAACCGTGGTATCTGCATGCCTCTGACAAGACAGTGATAATGAATAATAGTGAAAGTTTTTTCTTTTTTAGGTCACCTTGGCGCCTATGTTAAAATTCTATTCAGCAGCACAGTGTGCGATGTCATGTCAGACTTCATTTGCATTTATTGTTTTTTGCTTAAACAAATTATATGAACAGTTTTTTTTTTATATAATACATGATAATTCTTTTATAGACTGGAGTAGAATTGGAGTTGGTAGACTCGATGCCTTTACTAGAGTGGCTAGCAAATAACTACAAGAGCTTTGGTGCTACCTTGGAAATCATCACAGACCGCTCCCAGGAAGGCTCTCAATATGTACGAGGGTTTGGTGGTATTGGAGGTACGTAGTAAGTGCACTGCGCAAGACACCAAAGGGAAGGGGGCAGATCTTTCAGTAATATTAATAAGTAAATGTAATATTTTTTTTTTTTTCAAAATGCAATAAATAAAAATCTTAAATATCCACAATAGAATGATGAAGGAAAATAGGTGGGTGATGCATTGAGGCATCTGTGGAGACATTATCCATAGAGACAAAGAAGGGAATGTATGAGAGTATGGTGGTACCAATATACTTGTATGGATGTGAAGCATGGGTTGTGAATGTTGCAGCGAGGAGTAGGCTGAAGACAGTGATGTCATGTCAGGGCAATGTGTGGTGTAAATATTATGTAGAGAATTTGGAGCTTGGAGATTAGGAGGAGGTGCAGAATTACTAAAGGTATTATCCATAGGGCTGAGGAGGAGGCAGCAAAGTTGTTACATTTGAGATCAGTGTGTGCCTCTGAATAAAATGCAAAGAATAAGGAGCATAGAATTTAGAGGATAGTGTAGGGAGCATGAAAAGTATAATTCAGGGGGTGGGGGAAGAGTTAATATGGTTTGGTCATTTAGACAAGGATTGGTTGACAGTGTGTGTATATAGTGAGGTTGAACAGAAGAATAGATAAGGGTTGTCTCAGGAAGGGTTGGGGTGAGTTGGAGGAGGTTTTGAAGAATGTCAGAATAAAGTCACTAGAATAATGTTACCATCATGGACGGTTTTGATTGGTAGAGGCTCGAGCATCTAGCAGGCTCATGTGAGTGTATTAGATCAGAGTGGAGGCAGGCAAATTTTGCAAAGTGACATGCTGTTGGGATGTGAACAAGGTAAAATTTACAAAGGCATTTGAGTAAACAAGTTAGCCAGAAGATGGGTTCTGGTGGTAGGACTGAGGGCTTACACTTGTAACATTGAGTGGAAATGTTGAAAGTTCACAAGGTTGTTTTTTGTGATGTCTGCCCACTTTGTCTTTGGAGATAACCACTGTATAAAAAAAAAAAAAAAAGTTAGTAGAAAAGTATGGATACAGGATGAGGATACATTCCAGTGGTGCCTGTATTCAAACCATACTTTTGTTAATTTTGCATGTTCATGAAAGGTATATTTTTCTACTTTAAATTTTAACTACTGTATTTATATTTTTGTTTTAATTTTTTTTAATGTTTGCTTGTTTATTTTATATAGGCAGATTAATTCATTCATTCATTTTTTTTTTTTATCCTTTACCATATGTTTTTATTATGCATTGTTAGGTATACTTCGCTACAAAGTGGACCTACAAGGTCTGGAAGACTCAGAGGATCTGGGAGAGTTTGGTGTTGACCTCGATGATTATATTTAAATGTTATCTCTGAACTGTTTCGGTTAGTCTATTTTAATGTAGGAGTGAACTATTTTATTTTGTAAAAATTTAAATTAATCACCATTTATGGAAATAACCTAAAAGGCTCTGTTTTTCTTTATCTAGGCTACTGAAGTTGTTTTATTATCTAATGTGAATGATGGATTTTGCAGACTAAAATACTTGTTGACATTTGACAATAATACTCACTAATACCATAGTTTAGTATGATAAAAATTAGGAATGTAAGTAATAATTTAAAGCACTGTGTGTATGCAATAAGACTGTGCAGAGCAGGATCATGCTAGATGAGCACCAACTATATACCCTTTGTATAAGCTTTACAATAGTTTTTGTCCTCACTTTCCAGTGCATTGCAACTTTGCTTCCCTTTCTCACTCTTACTAGTTTAAAATATTTCACTAGCACTTTGATAGTTGTATTTACAGACTTCTAGTATATACATCTTGTTGAAAGTGTGGTTGTTTGCAAAATGTGTGCATGTCTGCCCCCATTTTCTAAGTCCTTGAACTAGCTAGTGATTTATTACATTTCTCTTGACTCAAGTTTGATTAGAAATGGCCAATGATTCATAAAAATACTTGTTGAAATTCAAAGATGTGTAAGTAATATCTCTGTACTTAACCATTGACGAAATAAAAAAAATCATGACATTTTAGTTATTAAATATACTGTATTGAGCATGGTCAAACTAATTTACATGTTATTTTTGTATTTTTCCCCTATTGATTTTTCTGAAATTTGGGTTGGCATTTTACTTTGCTTGTATCATACTATAGTTAATAAGTTGTAACATTAATTCATCGTTTATTTATCTATCCTCAAACCTATTGAATTTGGGTTTAAAACAGATTTCATAAATTTTTCACCCTTTGCCTAAACTGGGAACTTTGCTTTCAATATTTTCTGGATAACTTACTACATTTTTGTACACATTTATTCATTTCAGTTTTTAATATTTTGCAGGGATCTTGCGCTACAAGGTTGACCTACAACAACTAGCAGACCTGGAAGATGAGTTCAACGATATTGATTTAGATGATTATATGTAAATATTGGATACTGCCTGTACACAAGGGCATGGCAGTGAAGGAGTACCACCTTGGGGGAAGAACTCACTATTTGAGGAACACTGCCCTAGGGAACATAGTGTGGGATCAACTGAGGAGATTGCTCATCGTGTGAATTACTCCAGGCGCTGTGCAGCTCTGATGTTCCCTTGTTAAGACGCAAGTCACTCTTGAACCACCGACATAGTGTGGTTCTACATTGTTGCCTGACAATCAGGCTTTTCTGTTCTATATTGTAATAAATTTTGAATATTATTACCAGCATCTAATCCTGGGTAACATTTTTACAAGGTGGCACATTATGTGGGTGCTCGGGACAGGAGAACGGGAGACTGGTTAGAGAGGGGAGGGTAAGGGGTCATGGAGGCATTTCCGGGTCATAAGATCCCATTAATAGTCAAAAGAATAATTGTTCTTGGCCAATGTTTATGGACAAACTAAACTCCACATGTTTCACAGATGCATTTCTTGCCATACTCAGAGCAAGGGAGAGTACCTAAAGAAATTTCAGTCAAACAGCCAGTTTGTGTGAAAACCCTTAAAGGCTTTTAGTTAATTAAAAATACCTATGTATGATGGCCCATAAGCCTGTAATCTTTGTATTGGTCATAGTACTAATTTTTGACTTCAATATATTTTGGCTGATTCACTAAAGCACCAGTTATAAGTGCCACAACTTTCAACATTATGAATTTTACAGTCAGAAATTGTAAGGGGAGGCTATGAAACTGGTGCAGTATTTGGCTGTTTTTCTTACTGGAGATAAATATTCCCTAACAATCCTAAGTTAAAATTCTGATGATTGCTAATTATTTTATAGATAAAACATCGCCATGAATTATAGTATTTCATAGTACCTGTATTTTGTAGAATGTTAAATCTACATCTGTGGGAATCAGGTGTGGTATTGATATAGGGTGGGGTTGCTAACTAAAGTTTTATATTAGGCTTGATACTATTGATAAGGAGTAATAAGTTAATGTTGGTAAAAGTAGTTGGAATTGCTGAAACTTTAACTTGTAATATTTTGATAGTATCCAAACAGGCTAATCTTCATGCAGGAATGAGTTTCATGTTGGTAAGGTTTTTATATCTTAAAGTGCATTTGCTGAGCATATTTGTGGAGAGGAGAGTCCAACTTGGCCCCATTTTTAATTTAGAATAAGCTGAATAATTAGGAGCCAAGTTAATATTTCTGATAATCCTGGTATATTTCCTCCTCTGATACTGTGATGACTGCTGTTATTCTCTTATTTGTTTCTGTTAGATAATACTAGTAGCAAGTCAGGGTAAGTTTTGTTAAGGAATTTAAGTGGTATATGGGAAACGGTCAGAACAACAGGTACTTTTGTGAAACTCCAGGCCGGAGGAAATTAAAGTTGTGCAATGCTGAAATATGAAAGTTTTAAAATCAGTGTTGTGAGTGAGTGGTACATAGCTTTATGAAAGATGGCCCAGTCCCACCCAATTGTTTAACTGCTGCCTTTGGGTCATGGATGCCAAGACACTCCCTAGGTCTTTAGATTTTTTTTTTCTTTTTTTTTTTTGTGTGTGCGGGAGAATTAAAAGAGGAGAGCCAAATAAACTGCAGATATAATATGTAGAAGTTATGAGCCAAAACATTTAATGGCAGACTTCCTGTGTTGGCAGGAACAGCTGATAACAGTTGTCTGGCTCAGTGGGTGGTAGCTTAACACTGTTGTCATTCATATGATGGCGGGTTGACATTGTCGCCTGATTCAGGATTACAGTGTTACCTGTTGTTTTTGATACTGTTAGCCCCCAGTGTGGTTAATTTTTGCCAAACTGTAGCATCTTATCTGTGCCTTATTGGGTATTTTTATGTTCCTGTTCTTATGAACGGGGTATAAGTATTTGCGCGAGGAAATGATAGACTAGGAAGAATTATTGGCTCGTCTTGACAACCAAATGTCTACACATTACCTCAGTTCGCACTTCCAGTTTAGGTGAAGTCTCCTGTTAAGGCTTGAACTCTCAAGTCAGGGGAGTCCTTATGGGTGCAGAACAGCAGGTGCATTGTGGATTGTGCTAGAGAGAAGTTGCCAGAATTCTACTTCACCTGTACATTTTATTGGTAACAAAAAAAAAAATTATCCACAATGCCTTTGCTCGTAACTAAACTTTGGAACTTGCACACATAATATGCCACTATTCAAGGCATCCTGTCAAGATGACTTAGGTATGGGTTATTGAATCTGAAGGGTGATGGACTACTTACAGTTTTCCTCAGAAAAGCTATTACATGGGAACTTGTTTATATTTCGTAAGTATTCAGGAGTGAGTTTAAGCCTGTTAATTGACTTATTATTAAAGTTTCCAATAATAGTAAAATAAAAAAGAAACTTAAAATGCACTCATTGAATTTTTTGACTGAATAAGAAAAATGTCAGTAATACTTTCATTGTCAAAATTTGGATACAAATTTTTAAAAATTTTGGCCCTGACAAATTCCATTAACTCGTAAATTTATCATCCTCCAGTTTCTGTATAATGCTTTTGATATTTTGTGAAATGTAATTCATAATGCATTTTTGAAACTTAAAAATGTAAGAGATCTAATAGAAAATACTGTCTCTAAAGTCCCCACAACCCAAGCCAGCCGCCAGTGTACTATTGTTTTCTCTAGGGTTTTGAACACCTGTATGGATCGGCTAATAAAATAATTTAGGGAAAGTTGACCGCATATTTCCATCATTACCTACTTCTGCTACTGCATCTAGATGACTGATGCTTCCTACATCTTCAGCTCTGGTATTGTCATTTGGATACTTTGTTTCTTTATTATATTTGCCAGTTTGCCTAGTTTATGCCTTTTTGTCTAGATGCATAAGATACTGAATATCACAATCCTAGTAAATGTATTTTCATTATTGTTTAGCAGTCATGCAATGTATTTTTATTTTCATCTGAAGCTATGATGTATCAGACACTAATACTGTAATTGTATGGGTGAATGAGCCGAATGAGAATACCAAGTCAAGCAGTAATGACATGCTGGAACTGATGCTGTACTTACTATAATAATTTTGTTTCAAATCTAACTGTGAAACTGAGAGAATGAAGGAAAGTCCTTACAGGTGTGTATGTTTAGTGTTGGATGCTTTGCAAAGTTACTTTAAACACCACAGTCAACTGCATAACTTAGTTTAGCAAAGTATATGTCAGCTGATTACATTGGTGCAGGAAGTTTCCCTACAGAGTTTGTGGAAATTATTTCTGAGAAGGGTTACACTGCCCATCCACTGTTTAATGCTGGAGAGAGAGAGCTATGCTGGAAAAAATGCCATCAAAAACTTAATAAACTAGCAAGAGAAATTTGCACCTGGGTTCAAGGCAATAAAGGATCACTTCTGTTTGTGTTAATGCAACAGGATTTATCAAGTGCAAATGTGTGCAATTTTATCCTGTACAGATGCCTTGTACTTTAAAAGGATTAGACAAAAACTATTTTTTCCTGTTAACCTGGTAGTGTAGCAAGGCAGCATGGATGATTAAGGTACATGTACTTTGTTGGTAATTAGTTCAAGCATTATTCTGTTGACCTAATGAAGATTATCTTGGCCAGATAAAACCTTGCAATTCATCCTGGGTCTGAACCCAATTTTACAGGGTTTTTTTTGCCATCCATTATGACATTTGCTACAAACATTGGATTGAAGAATTAGAACATTTTGGTGCCAATACACGTATAAAGCTGTAGAAAAACTTATCACAGTAATGAATGCGAGCTCAGAGACTAGTGCCAGAATTCTACCATATTTTTAATATTGCAGATGCACTAATGCACATAAAATTATCATGGGATGACATGACAAAGTCATCCATAAATGCAGGCTGGGGTAAATTATAGCCCACTGTGATAAATAATTTGTCAGAGTTTTTCTTTTTAAAGAATCAGGTCCAAGAAAAAAAAATTCACTTCCTAGTTTCCAAATATTTTGAGAATGCCTTACTTTATTGGATCTGAATTTGCTGTGGCAAAGGGGCTCTTGATCTGAGGGCTCAGACCTCTTATTCCTTTCTTTAGTTTGAATCTAAATACTCAGACCCTCTAAATGTTGACTTGCCAGTTTTTTCTTGTATGTATGTCTTCAAGAATCTATACTGTACTGCTATATTACAATTACCTGACCCTTATCCTGATTAGTCATTCATCTAAAGTGCACTTGTGTGCCAAGATATTTTGCATTCTCAGATTTCCATTTGTACTCGCCTTCACTTCAGCCTCCTTATACTTCAACAGTCTCTTCTTGTATCTGTTCCTTCATGCACTTGAAATGAAAAACTTTACATCCTTACCTACACTGCTTCTTTTATTAGGCTATTTTAATTGTTATCTACTATGGGGTAAGTTGCACAGTGACATGCAAAGATCAGTTACTCTTTTCTCGTCTCTTGTCCTCGCCATATCTTGAACACAAATTATGTACACCTAGACCCCTATGCCCATACATTTGTGCATAGCTCTTTATCACCTCATCTTCCATGGTAATCATTTCCCAATTCTCACAATCTTACTCTTAAACCCATCCCAATTACTGATCCCTGTGGCAATTTGAACACAGATTTGGCACTTCATACATCTTCCCAATCTTTCCAGTTTCCCTACTGATGAGCTATTGCTTTTCACTGTCACCTCTTTTCTTGCAGCTATGCTTGCCATCCTCCAGATCTCAAATGTTGAGAAATGTATCATATAAATGGTAAACAATTCCAATGAGTGAGAAATGTGTCCCCTGTAGTTTTGAACTTCACTTGCACAGTTCATTTGATATGTGCTGTGTGGCATTGCTACCAGTAGAGCTGAACTACAAAAACTTCGTAGCTTATTAACAAGCAAATGCACATGAGCATCATGTTATTAAACTGCCAAATAAATAGGATGATGTGCTTGACCTCTGTAAAGGCTACTACCTCTGAATGCAGTCTGGAAAAAAAATGAATATGGCTTAACAAGTACACACATGACCCTGCCTCCATCCTTACCTTTGCTGATAAAAGTAGCAAACCCTGTTGAAGTTACCAAAGCAGTAGGGCCAACAGTTGACAGTAGAGTTGTTGTAATCCTCTGAGGGGCTCTACAGACTTGTTACAGACAACTTTTTCTACAATATTGCCAGTTACTTATTAAACTTAGGGGCATGACCTACCTCATGCTTTGTAGATAGGTATCATTTATTTTTCAGTTATCCAGCATTATACTAGTTAGTGGTGATATGTTGAAAAAACTAGCTAATGGTTTGCTAAGTTCCTCATATTCCTTTTATAACCCTGGAGAACAGCTCATCAGGGTCTGGTGATTTGTTTGGTTTTAATTTATGCCTGAAAACCCTGTCACAAGTGACTTTTATCTTGCATAACTTATTTACATTCTGACCTACATAATTTTTTACTTCAGGAGTTTTGTGTAAAAACAGGAAAAAGGGTGTTGAAAATTGTACACATTTCTTTGTCACTAACACAGCTGACCTGAGCAACATTTAAGTGGGCCTATCATCTTTCTAATTTTACTCTTATAACTGAAAGAAACCTTTTGGGTTGAGCTTCAATATTCCTTTGACGTTTCTTATTTCTTTTGTGATTTCTCTCTCTTATTGAATATATTGATTTCTTAAGTCTCTTACTCTTTTGACCTATTGAGGTATTTTAATCTATTGTTTATCCATTTTGGGTTATTTTTGTTGAATCAAATTTTCCTAATTTGCCTAAGTAGCTTGAACTATACTTTGAAAAAATGTCATAATGGCAACTATCTCCACCTACCTGCTCCACAGGAAAATCACTTGCCAGGTCACACCAATCCACTCCATGTAAATAATGCCTCAGCCACAAAATCTAAAACACTACAGAAGCAAGCGATGCATTGCTATTTTGTGTTTGTTCATGTTAATTATGTATGTGTGGTGGTTACACATTTGTTTGGTGGAGAATGTTCAAGAAATGTCAATTTAATAGTTGGTGTATTGTTGCATGGCTTAGTCATGTCCAGTGCATGATCAAGGTTGATGTGCAGCAGCTCGTGCTACTCTACAACCCTCCCTCCCCCACTGCAGTTTAGGAATACACTTAACTTCACCATAACCTTTCCACACCATGTGACTAAGCACCTAATACTCTCACTCTAACAGAGTGGAGAGCATTATATGTGCATGTCAGATAATGATGGGATGTAGGGAGAGATTGAAGCAATCTTGTTTCTCCTGTCTGTGCTGTATTGTCAGATACAGTAGTAGAGAGGGTGGGAGGGCAGGAATTTAAGGTAAGGAGGTTAGGGCATCTATGAAAAAATAGGTGAAAAGTTTCAAACAGTTTTTCTGGAGTACATTGTTAGTAGTGGACATACTGTATTATTTAATTTTTGTTTCCTAATGAATGTTTCACTGCTACATTATTTTTGTTTCATTGCAGTAGAGTTGTAGTGGTCCTTTGTGGCTTTCTACAGACCTTGTTACAGAGGACTTTTTCTACAGCTCTTGCCAACTACTGATTCAACTAAGGTGCACGACTTTACCTCTACTAATGGAATCCTTCCCACTTGGGATGCAGTCTTCAAATGCTGCACCTTCCCTCAAGTATATAAATTTCAATCCTTGTGCATCTTTGCATAAACTTGTTATTTAATTAAAAGTGCTTATTTCTAATTATAATACAGTGGAACCTCGGTTTTTGTGATTAATCCGTTCGAAAAAGTCTGACAAAAAACGAATCGTACGAAAACTGAAGCAATATTTCCCATAAAAAATAATGTAAATCCAATTAATCCGTTCCAGACACCCAAAAATATTAACAAAAAATACATTTTATAAAGAATAACTATAGTTTTACATACAGAAAACAGTGAGAAATAAATATAAATGACTAATGATATGGATAAGTGAACATTTAATATCACTTTTACCTTTATTGAAGACTCTTGTTTGCGTATGGAAGAGGGGGAGAAGGAGAGGTTATTATTTGGAGGGGTAATCCCTGTCCATAAGGAATTCAGGTATCAAGGCCCTTTCGAGGTTACTTCCTTTTTTTTTTTTTTTTTTTTTTTTTCTTTTACTGGCACTAGGACCAGCTTGAGAGTCACTGGACCTCTGTCGCACAAAAAATCTGGCCAGAGAGTCTGTTTCTGATGTCTTTAAGATCTGCCTAAATGGAACAAAACATTGTCACTGAACACGCAGACACCGCTTGCAACATCTCTGTTAGTGATATTTCTCCACAAAACTTTGTAACTCATTCCACTTTGCACACATGGCTTTAATCACTGAAGAAGGCACATTCTGCCCTCTCTTCCTCCTCCTCTGAAGCAATTTCTTCGGCTGCAGTCTGTTGCTGTTCCAGTTGAAGGTCTTGCAGCTCTTCAATGGTTAGCTCTTCCCTGTGGTCATCCACCAGCTCTTCTACATCCTGGCCACTTGTATCCAATTCCGTGGACTTCCCCAAAGACACAATAGATTCCACAACAGGCATAGGGTCATCAGGGTCAACCTCAAACCCTTCAAAATCCTTCTCGAGGACACATTCTGGCTACAATTTTCTCCAAGTAGAGTTCATTGTCCTGGAAGTCACTCCCTGCCAAGCCTTATCTATAAGGCTTATGCAGTTGAGGATATTGAAGTGATTCCTCCAGAACTCTCTTAGGGTCAATTTGGTGTCCGAGATCACCTCAAAGCACCTTTGAGGTGATCTCGGTGTAGATTTTTTTGAAGTTTGAAATGACCTGCTGGTCTATGGGCTGGATGAGAGTGGTGGTATTAGGGAGCATGAACTTCACTGTGATGAAACTAAACTCCTCCAACAATTGGTCTTCCAAGCCTGGAGGATGAGCAGGAGCATCCTCCATTACCAGGAGGCACTTGAGTGGCAATTGATTTTCTAGTAGGTATTTCTTCACACTCATTGACCCACTCAATGAAAATTTGCCATGTGACCCATGCCTTATTGTTAGCCTTCCACATCACACACAATTTACTCTTGATGACATTGTTTTTCTTGAACGCTCAGGTATTTTCAGAGTGATACACCAGTAAAGGCTTCACTTTGAAATCCCCACTAGCATTACCACAGAACATAAGAGTTAGCCTATCCTTCATAGGCTTGTGTCCTGGCAGTGCCTTTTCCTCCTGCTTGATGTAGGTCCTCTTCGGCATTTTCTTTCAAAAGAGGCTTGTTTCGTCACAATTGAAGACTTGTTGGGAGAGGAATCCTTCAGCCTCTACATACTCCTTGAATTCATCAATGAATTCTTCAGCCCCACATTTGTCCGAACTTGTAGCCTTGCCATGCCTTACCACACTGTGTATGCCAGTTCGCTTCTTGAATGTTGAACCAGCGCCTCTGCTGGCCTTGAATTCACTAACAGCAGCACTCATTCCAGGCATTTTCTTTGCAAAATCTGCATGCAACTGCCTTGCCATTTTGCAAATTATTGCCTCTGCAGGCAGGTGGATGAGTTTGGTACGGACCATTTTCAGCTACGAAAAATGGGTAAAATCTCAACGAAAAAGACGTTGAAAGCCAAATTGTATGAAAACTAGGGCATATGAAAACTGAGGCTTGACTGTACTAAACTTGCTTTTGGAATTGGGCTGCATAACACTCGAGTGGTTGTTTTTTAGCAGCAGTTTATTTTTATAAAGTATCAAGACCTGTACAAATAAATGGAACCTCTTTAAACTTACTCCATGCTTTCTAATATTAGGTGATAGACTTGGTGATTTCATTTGGAATGACAATGACTTTGTTTATAAGGGGGCAGAGTTTTTATTTATGTTAGCTAAATATTAAAAGACATTTACAAATACTGTATTTTGATACTAAAATTGCATTGAAGTTATGCAATGTTAGTTTATAAAAATAAAACATTGAGAAAAGTGTTTTTCAATCTCAGCAAAACATAAATGTTTACAGTATTATTTAAATTATACTTAGTTGACTTCTTAATTATAAATGGAAAATACAGTACTGTATACTCTTAACATGATGGTTTGTCACTGAAAGTGTCAAACCTAAAATATATTTTTCTAAGTACATTAGTTGCTGAAGTTTTCAAAACTAAAATGTATTTTTGTCAGTATTTTGATGACAATTCTAGTGATGAATAGGTGTGCCCATTAGCTGCTGCTGGGATTTAATTAAAGTGGAGTTTATTTCTACGAATTAAAATTACTAGGTCTTCTAATAATATTTCAGAGCACAGTAATAATTAACTTAAGATTAATATGAAGAATAGATTGTAAATACAATATTTTTAAATACCATATAGTGGTCATTCAGTTACACTGCCCAACAGTGTTTTCACTCCATTTTTAGAAACGTGTTTCTAACTATATAAATTTGGGATGTTGAATTCAAATCTGAATTTAATTTTGCTCCAACACAGTGTCTTGTGAAATAGAGCCCCACAGTTTGATGGCCATCTACTTCTGAACGCTGGTGTGGGAGAGCAGTACCAAACAAGAAAAAACTTGAAAAACCATGATGTAAATACGTTTGTATGATTGTGTGGAAATTTGTTTTTGTTATGCACATGTGTATATAATGAATTTACGTTACAAAACATTAGTTTTCATTTCATGCACCACACTTAATATCTGTCTATACCACTTAACTGAATTTGAGGCCTGGAGGTGGAAAACATAATGCCTGCACTTTGAAGGAGAGGTGTGGATATTTCAGTCGAGGGTAATCTGAATTGTGATGTCTGCTTTTTGCTGGCAAGACAGTATTCGAATGAATAATGGTGAGTGTGTTATCTTTGGGTCACCCATCTTTGGCAGGAGATGGTCATTGAGGCATAAAATACTAAATACCAGCATGACTTCAAAATTAAATTTGTAAAATATTGAGGAAAATATATTCCATATTTATTAATTAAAAAATGTATATATGTAATGTAAGAATACCACAAATGCACAAAATAATAATGTATTGATATACATTATGTATATGATTGAAAAGATTAAAAAAAAAAAATACTGGAAAAAATCCACTTTTTCTTTTGCCAAACAATTGCTCAAATATCACATGCACAAAACATACTGTACAAATAATGCACTATACTGTATTAAAATGAGTGAAAAGAAAAATTATTTACCTTGACTGACCTTTACAGGGAAGGGGGGTGCTGCCTTGGTAGAAGTGATGAGCTCTTGATGCTTTTGGCCTAAATAGCAAGGCTATTTCTTTTCCTAGAATTCTGCTGCTTGATGAAAGGGAAAATTCACTGTTCAGCTCTATTCCACAGCTGCTGCTGTATATAATGATGTGGTTATAGACCAGTTGATTACAGGAAACCTCTCCTACAGTAGCCCTGTAGCTTTTGCCAGCTCTCTTGGTAAATTGTTGGGACATGGCTAGCAAATAACTATTATGGTACAGTACTTATCAATTCGAAACGGATTTTCCTCATCACTAGCTAGGTTTTAGAAAGGTCCATTCCACCATAAGACTTCTTGCAAATGCTTGACACACATTTTCCATGACTGCTGGTAGATAACCTGTTAGTGATGTACCATATTTTTCAACCTAAAAGAAACATCTAACTATCAATATGACCTGTTGTCATACGTGAAGACAAAATAATAGATTCAGAGGAACATACAAATGAACTTGATGTCATGGTCAGGAAATGGTAGATGCAGGTCAATGTAGTTAAATTCAAAGCCCTAAGGCTCAGGAATGTGAATAACTAGCACTTACAAATTAAATACAGAATTTGACAATGCAAAATGCAATAAGAACTTGGGAGTTATTGTGTAAGTATTAATCAAAAGGCAAGACAATAGTGCCTGAGCTTACATAATGAGGCTAACATTTCTTGGATTTATATCAAGAAGTGTAAGAAACAGGAGTCGTTAGGATTTATACTAAAGCTCTATACATCATTATTAAGGCCTCACTTAGGTTATACAACTCAGTTCTGGTCTCCACACTACAGAAAGGATATAAATTCATTGGGAAACATACAGAGAAGGATGACAAAATTAATCCTCTACAAGAAATCTTTTATGCGAAGATAGGTTGAGATCCCTGAAACTTCATTTTCTTTAAGACATAGAATGAGAGGAGTCATGATTGAAGTGTTCGTGTAAGGTAGGCATGAAGAAGATATGGAAATATGAATAAAGTATTCAGGATATCCCTCAAGAAAACTCAAAATAATTGATTCAAATTGGATAAGTTTAGGCTTAGAAACCCCTCAAGGGAGGTTCCTTGACGTTGGTGAGGGGCTCTTGATCTAGGGAATTGGATCTGTGCTCCAGTTCCCTGAATTGAGCCTGAATCCCCTCTCCCCCACAGGCACTGTATAATCCTACGGGTTTAGTGCTCCCCCATGATTATTATAACTATTATATTAGGCTTAGGATGTTGGAAAGTCTTCAGTGAATGGAATTGTCAGGTTCAATGAAGCTGAACCCTTGAGCCCCTCAAGGAAGGTTCCTTGATGTTGGTGAGGGGCTCTTGATTTAGGGAATTGGATCTATGCTCCAGTTCCCCAAATTAAGCCTGAATGCCTTCCACATACCCCCCCAGGCGCTGTATAATCCTCCGGGTTTAGCGCTTCCCCCTTGATTGTAATAATAATAATGAACCCTTGAGTAGCTTCAAAAACAGGTTGGACAGATACAAGAGTGAGAGGAGTTTAGTTTGAATGGGACTTGGGTAGCTCTGAGAATAGGTTAGACAAAAATTTGTTCAGTGGGTATTTATTGGCAAGGCCCTTCTTAGTATGGGCCGGTAGGTCTACTGTGGTGCTCCTCCATTTTTATATTCTTGTGTACAAGACAAACTGCCATTTTTCCTCAGAGAATAATTAACAGAAAGGCACTTTAACCTTTTCACTGACTTGGTTCACGTCGAAATTATTACAATCAAAACTAAGTGCTAACCCACGAACATCATATAGCACTCCAGGTTTACATTGCAAGCATCCTGCAAATTGTTCTCACCGGTATTCAGGCATCCTTGTATATTGGTTCCGCTATTGCTTATGCTGGCAGTCATCTCATAGGGAGATGACTGCCAGCATCCTCTTGAGACCCAGATGCCCACGTTCTGTTCTCTTCGACAGTCATACCTTCCTTGCTGGTTGTTTATGATTATCCCCTCATGGAAGGTTCCTTGATGTTGGTGAGGGGCTCTTGATTTAGGGAATTGAATCTGTGCTCCAGTTCCCCGAATTAAGCCTGAATGCCTTCCACATCCCCCCTGGGCGCTGTATAATCCTACGGGTTTAGCGCTTCCCCCTTGATTATAATAATAATAATGTTTATGATTACTTGATGAAATGAGAAACTTTGGCTTTCCTTTTTGCACTAATATACCCTGCACATGCCTTTTTCATTCATTTTAAAACTGCATGGCTTATTTGGATTTAAGCCTTTCTTGTGTTTGTAATTTGGCCACTTTGCATGATTTCAAGTTTGTCTGTTTTTAAAGCTAATTGAATTTTTCACGTGATTCCCTGTTTTACATTCATCTATATTTGTACAGTTTATTGGCCTCTCTATATAGCACAGTCAGATATCTTGTCCTACTCTGACAGTTGAATTTCATGTAAGTTTGCATAGCATTTCTAAAAGCTGCTTGTTTTAGTAGACAGTATTCTGATGTGAGGACACAGACCTCTTATTTTCTTCCTTGGACAGAATATGAATAACCCCCTTTTCCCAACCTTCCCTCTCTCCACTTGGCATCATTAGTGAGGGAATTTTTCCTTTTAGTTAAAGATGCAAGACAGAAGGAAATGTAATCACTGTCGACTGTTGCACTCTTGTAGGTTATATTTTGATGGCTGGGTCACCCTACCAGATGAAAATTTGATGATCTTTGGCAATGTTAGATGAGAGATGACCCTCTGGCAAGATATCAGATTGTTCTCTGGTATACCCTTTAATGGAACCCATCATTCTAATAATCACTTTTTCCATAGAGTTTGCTGCACCATTCGAAGCTAGGTTAGGTTACAAAGGAAAAACTAAATATTAGATAAAAGGTGATAATCTGCTGCGCAAATAGGAAATGGGCACCCACTGTGTGCGGCTGGTTTAACAGTCATATTTCAACTGTTCAAGGCTCCATCCCCCTCAAGGAAGGTTCCTTGATGTTGGTGAGGGGCTCTTGATTTAGGGAATTGGATCTGTGCTCCAGTTCCCCGACTGTATAATCCTCCGGGTTTAGCGCTTCCCCCTTGATTATAATAATAATAATAATCCAGTTCCCCGAATTAAGCCTGAATGCCTTCCACATCCCCCCCCCCCTCCAGGCGCTGTATAATCCTCCGGGTTTAGCGCTTCCCCCTTGATTATAATAATAATAATCAAGGCTCCATCAATAGTCAATAATTTGACTGCTTTTACAACAGTGCCATGGTGTCTGTGGTTA
This sequence comes from Cherax quadricarinatus, assembly GCF_026875155.1. Taxonomy (NCBI): domain Eukaryota; kingdom Metazoa; phylum Arthropoda; class Malacostraca; order Decapoda; family Parastacidae; genus Cherax; species Cherax quadricarinatus. Next base: position 3,107,992 of record NC_069446.1, read on the forward strand.
AGAGGATGGGCTATCTAATGAAAAGCACTACTGAAAATGTCATTTCGTCACCCACCATAATTTGCCGAGTGACAGTTATATGGTTAGTGCCGTTGTTTGATCAGGCTGTTTTGCTAAGCCGTCTCTATTCTGGAGGTGTCTTCCTGATATGCACCATATAGGGTAAAAAGTGTTTTCCAGGTAACAATAGCATTACCTCTTGTAGCAGAAGTGTCTGTGGTTAGCTGGACTTTGTACTGTAGATGAAAAGTACAGTGCCTACACATTGAAGGCGGGGTGAGGTTGTTACCGTTCAGAGGGTCATTTGAATTGTGGTAATTTCTCACCGGTATTCCTTTCTCGGACTATTTCTCAGTAATCTCTCAACTCCGGAACTACTGGTAACAACGGTGGTCTAAACTGGACCATAAATTATTTTCTATCAGACCACTTTTAGGATTCAGGCCATCTTTACACTTGTTTGGGAGCCTGCACTCTCCCGCTTATGTATTATGTTGTTATTATTACTTCACTCCCAGTGCTGCATGACCCCTAAGGGTCATGACCATACCTGCAATAAAATTCATCATAAATTGAAGCTGTGAATTATAATAAGATAAGGGACAGTTTTATTAAGTCTTCTCTCAAGGGAGATTCCTTGATTCTAGTAAAGGGCTCTTGATCCAAGGAATTGGGTCTGCCCTCTCTTGGATCGAACTCTTGCATCCCATTTCCTAGGCACTATGATCCATATGGGTTTAGTGCTCTCATGACTATAATGTACAAGCCCAAATTAAGCGCTTACTCATGATTATAATAGTGTATCTGACATGGCGTCTCATAAGCTACATTTATAGCAGTGTAAATGTTTTATCTATATATTTTAGTTCAACCTTTGACATAGACTCCCTATTTGACTTTTGTCAACAACAGTTTTATTATACCGACTTTAGCTGTATAGCCCTTGTGGCTTAGCGCTTCTTTTTGATTATAATAATAATAATATACCGACTTTAATTATATTTCGGTTTAGCATTCACCGCCCTTGCTAACTCAGTCACTGCAGCGCTGTATAGCCCTTGTGGTTTAGCGCTTCTTTTTTATTATAATAATAATAATAATAATAACTCAGGCACCGTCATATTCCTCACCCTCGCTGATCACTGATCAGGTATATTACACCCTGCCCTGCAGCGCTGTATGACCCTAGTGGGTTTAGCGCTTAGTTATGACTAATAATAATATATATTTTAGTGCATGTGGAGGTGGTATTCTGGTTGACTCTCAATCGAAAGTACCCATACATCCTGCACGAGGTAGGTTGTATGGTAAGCTTCAAGACACCTATTGTGTCTTGCCTGGCAGTAAATAGTACCCTGGGTGTCAGTCAGTTATGGGTCATTCTGGAGGAGGATCACAGCAGAAATTAAATTACTGTTTTGGTTGCTGCGCAATCCGAGAAAGGTATCTCGTATCCCGTAACAAACCCAATAGGCAATTAAAATTCCCTGAAGATAATTAGGATATACAGATGAATCCTTCCAAAAGGCCTAGGCCCTTCAAGGTGCCTTGATGCTGGGGAGTTCTGAAGCTCCAATATTCAGGGATTTATTTCTGCTCATGGTATAAAATCTTTCCGCCGCCAGGATACAACACCTGTCGCCCAAGTGAAACAGCCAGTGTGTACCTTAGTCAACAACAACTATACACACTGCAGCACGTGCCCCGATTGCCCAATATGTCCCCATACCACCTTCACCAGACTGTCGAAATCATCATCAAAACATGAATTGCTTGGTTTTACTTTAATTGGGATAGCTAGCAACAGAACAACTTAAAGAAACTCGTAAGGATTTTATCATATTTATTTATATAAAAACGGCAAATCACAAATACACAAGCTAGTTACAACCAGCTGTTTTTTTTTTTTTTTGTACAACCAAAACATGGAATCGATAATGTTACTCGCATGTCATCTGACACATCAAGTAGATTTCTCCATTTTAATTCCAGGTTCAATAATGCAGAGAATTCTAGTTCACAGATAAATAGTGATGAAGGGAATCATAACTTTCATTGCCCTCATCGCCCAGCTAGAGTAAGCTGCGATCTGCTCACACCGAAACTGCTTGATATCCAGCACAGTTAGCGGCCTCGCTACTTCGATCCGTATTGATAATGGTGATAGTTTATTCGAATCTAACATTTTTCCTTTTAAACTGTTCAGAGATCGAGCCCCAGACCCCCATTATTTGGATACCCCAGGTTAACGAACCCTATTATAAATGGTGTATAATACTGACAAGTTGGTAAGACATGTGCAACATAAGGAATCTTTGTTGACGGAAGGTTTCGCCTTCGCTGCAGGCTTCATCAAATTCAAGGATGAATTGCGCTGTATGACCCTTGTGGGTTTAGCGCTTACTTCTGACTGCATTATTATTATTTACTCCTGGAAAGCTCAGCTTTGGTGGGAGACGAAGAAGGCGAAATATAGAGGTAGTTTATATTATTATTATTATAATCAAGGGGGAAGCGCTAAACCCGGAGGATTATACAGCGCCTGGGGGGGGGATGTGGAAGGCATTCAGGCTTAATTCGGGGAACTGGAGCACAGATCCAATTTTCTAAATCAAGAGCCCCTCACCAACATCAAGGAACCTTCCTTGAGGGGAGGTAGTTTATAATAATAATAATATTTATTTCTAAAAGTATATGTACATGACATCAATGACACTACTGCATAGAAAGCCCCTTATTTTGCAGAACATTTCGTGCAAATCAGGTCAGTTTTGTCCCCAGGATGCAATCCACACCAGTCGACTAACACCCAGGTACCTATTTTACTGACAGGTGAACATAGAAAGCAGGTGTCTTAAGGAAACACGTCTTAATGCTTCCACCCGTACCGAGGATCGACCCCCGGGCCTTAGTGTATGAGCTAAATGTCTTAGCAATTGAGTTACCAACCTTGGTGTTAGGAGACATTATCTTGCATCAAGGGTAATGGATTGATTACATCCAACTACCCCTCCACTTTGCCTTCCTCTCCCACCAAGGCTGATCTCTCCAAGAGTATTCAAATAATGCCAGTAGCGCAGGTGAAACTTTCGTCAATAAAAATCTCTAATGTTCCATATGTCTTACCCTCCCATGTGTTAACTCAAGGCTCTTAACACCGACACTATTACCTCCACTCGCCAAATTAACACTAGAGCCAGCCATTTACGTAACTCCTCCATTTGTGGACAGCAGAGCACTCCACGGAGCGCAGTGACCGCCTCGCCAGTCCCCACTGATCCAGTGCTGCCAGACTGGGATACAACTGCAGTGCCTGATTTTCCTATAGGCTTAGCAAGATGAAGCCAAGGGCATCAAAATCTAGGGGGCCTCCTCCCAAGGTGTATACTATTTTTGAGCTTAAAGACCACTCAGGAGAAACTATGGCTGATTTAGTGTTTAACTATCTCACCAATGAGCTTGAAACTGACTTTAGAAAATGCCGAGGACAGTCTTAGGACAATGCTGCCAACATGGCTGGTAGGTACAACGGTGTGCAGCAAAAATCATCGAAAAAAAAATTACAAGATTTATTCCATGCACTGGTCACTTTAAATTTGGTAGGCCTTTCGACTGTTGATTGCTGCCTGGATGCAGAGGACTATTTTAGCATTGTCAAAGAAATTTACACCTTCTTTTCATCCTCCTCAATGATATGAACAGTTCTAAAATAATTTTTGCAACCTCAGTCAAAAGTGCATAAATATTTATCACACGCTACGCTGGAGGAACATGCAAAAGCCACTTAGTGCTATCACTGAGGTCCTCAGTCATTTGTACTTCGATATTAATGAAAAGGGCGATATCAGGTTTCAGGTTAACAGTCCTTTGCAGAAAATGGAAGAACTGGAATTTGTGTTTATGCTGTATTTCGGACCCGTGTGCTAGGTTATTTTCACAAGGTCAGTAAAGCCATTCAGAAACCAGAACTGTTATTGAGTACTTATGCATGTTTGTGCAGTTCGCTTCAGGATTTTTTAAGCAAAATTAGAGAAGACTTTTGATGAGCTTGAGCAACAATCAAAACCCTCCTTTCTAATGTTGCTACAGTAAGGAAACGGCAAGTAAATGACGGAAGTGCGCCTGGTCCTGATGCCTTAGATGAACTCTCTCCAAGAGATAAGTTTAGGATAAAATTCTTTATTCTTATACCAGATGCACTTGAAGCCAGTTTAAGAAGAGCTACTGTGTACAGTGACGTTGCACAAATGTTTTTCTTTCTTACTAATCTGACGACATCTAAGCAAGAAATTCAGTAAGGTGTTGATCTGTTGATGGAATCATACCCAGAAGATGTTGACCTGAAACTTACTGATGAACTTTTGCACTTTCATTTGTACGTGAGACAAGCCTACAGAAGAGCAGTCACTGTCTCATACAGACCTGTATCAAATTATAAACAAGGAAAAAAACAGATGGCCTTCCCTAATGTGGAAGCAATATTACGACTATTTCTTAGCTTAATGGTCACTAACTGCTCAGGAAGGAGCTCTTTTTCAATCCTCAAATGAATTAAGAGCCACAGTGTCTCAATAGTGGTTGTCCGCACTAAACATTCTGTGCAATGAGAGTGACAAACTTAGACAAACAAATTTTGATGAACTTTTGGATGATTTTTTCTATTGAGGAAGACTAAAAAAAAACTTTTAATGTTAGTGTATTTGATGATTGTATTTTCTTTATTTCTTAAAATAGATTTTAAAAGAATATATGCATTTTAAAGAATATAACAGTAAGCTTGCAATTTCATTCTCCTAAAAATTCTTGCTTATTCCACAAAATGTTTACAAAGTTTGGTTATTGTAAAGGTTTTTCAGTGTTAATTTTAACATTTAGGCTTTTTTTAATTACTGTGGTATTTAACAATAACATTTTATGTCCTTCAGAGGAGGAATTGTGAATTGTGGAATTTCAGACACCCGTTATCATCCTCGGCTTCACTGAATTTTGTTTAAAACACTCTTCTATCTTCCTGTAGTGGTGAGTCTGGGGGATTGTGAGGGGCCTCACAAGTGGACTAACCTAGGCCTAGGGCCTCTCTGGCACTGGTTACAGCTACTGGACTGAGCTACTTTTATTGATCTTCCGCTGATACTGAGTGCAGCGCAGCATGACTCTTGTGGGTTTAGCACTTAGTTCTGATTGTAGTAGTACCTGAAGAGGGTTTCGGGGCTCAACGCCCCCGCGGCCCGGTCTGAGACCAGGCCTCATGGTGGATCAGGGTCTGATCAACCAGGCTGTTACTGCTGGCCGCACTCAAACTGACGTACGAACCACAGCCCAATTGGTCAGGTACTGACTTTAGGTGCTTGTCCAGTGCCTTCTTGAAGACAGCCAGTGGTCTGTTAGTAATCCCCCTTATGTATGCTGGGAGGCAATTGAACAGTCTTGGGCCCCGGACACTTATTGTGTTGTCTCTCATCTCGGGGGAATGTTGCATCTCCTGCCGAGTCTGTTAGTGGTAGTAGTAGTAGTAGTAGTAGTAGTAGTAGTAGTAGTAATAATAGTAATAACTGATACTGAGCAGATTAATAAACAGCAGCCAGCACAGTTTTAGAGATGGTAAATTCTGCCTCGTTAATCTGCTTTCTATGACAAAGTATTTGGACAGGAAGAGTGCGTTTCCACATTTTGAGTTAATTGAAACATTTGGGTTATTTTTTAAATAATTTCGCTACTTTTGGTTTCTGATATTAGGACATAAGTATGCATACATTGTGAATAGACGTAATACTAATTTAATGATACTAGCTGCGAAATATTTAATATTCTATAAATATCCCTCTCAGTACATACCTACCTCAGTTTAAGTGTATGTCCGTGGCTTGGTTGGTAACGTCCTCACTTTACATACCAAGGGGTCCCGGATCGATCCCCGGCACAGGTGAAATGTTGAGTATGTTTGCTTACTCCTACTTCTCTGTTCACTTAGCAGTAAGTAGATACATGCATTTTTTTTTATTTTGTTGCATTATAATTTCATGACTGCCCTGCACTATTCATGCTGGATGCACTGAGGTAGAGGGGGCTGCGCTTATGGGAGACGGGGATACTTTTCTCGGATAATTGAGGTAGAGGGATCTGAGGTTATGTGATACAGAGATTCGCTCCAATTTAGCCTCGTGGGCCATATTGTACATATTCTTAAAACTATGTATGGAGCCTGCCTCCTTTACTTCACCAAGATCATTCAACTCGACTTCTCTGACACAGAAAAAAAAGCTTAACATCCCTGTGGCTCATATGTCTTTAATTTAAAACGGTGTCTCCGAGTCCCGCTTCTTGCCCCTAAGACAGCCTATCCTTGTCTGCCATATCAATTCTCCTGAGTATTTTGTATGTTATTATGTCCTCCAGTATTGTTAGGTCTAATTTCGTTAGCTTCTTGTAGATCATGCCCCTTAATTCAAGAACAGTCCTTGCTGCCCCTTAATTCAAGAACAGTCCTTGCTGCATACTGCTGCACTTTCTCCAGCTTTTATAGGTGTGGGTTCCATACTGGTGCTGCTTACTCCAAGATGGGCCTCTGTGTGTACTCACTTGTATGTAGTTGCAGGGGTCGATTCACAGTTCCTCTCTGCGTACGTATGTGGACTCACCTATATGTGATTGCAGGGGTCGATTCACCGCTCCTGACCTCCTGTGTGTATATGTGTACTTTGTACTTAGTGTACTTTGTGTAGGTGTGGAATAAGATGTGCATGAGTGTACTGGAACTTCTCGGTTACCCCACCCCCGCTCCCTGTGTAGCGCCTTCCCTGTAACCTATTGATTCCGCCGGGCTGAGGGAGTGTCCACATCTCACTATATCTCCACCATCTATTCCTTCCTCTGCTTCTTCTTCTTTCTCCTCTGTCAGGACATAAATGTCTTATAAAATTTACGCTTGGACATGCGAGAATGAAAAGAGGCGAGGAAGATAAAAAGGTATGATTGATTGTGAGTGCGCAGGGCGACCTTCACCACCAGTAGTGGGAGGACGAGCAGTCAGGGAAGTGAAACGTAGCCATGTGCTTGGACTCTTCGTCTGACCCCTCGAGTGGTGCTACAATGCTGGCAGTCACGGGTCTGGGGGCAAGGTGGGCGTCGTGATAGTGGTGTGGGCGTGGTGTCGTGGTTGTGAGAACGGTTTCTCGGCATTTCCATTAGCTGACAGTCTTCAGCAGGACCGCTAACAATTGTGCAGTGGCACGCTACTGCTTCAAGTCCGCGCTTGCCTGCTGCCATGTATGGGTTCGCCAGCTGGAGGGGGCAGCTCCCGTGCCTCTGATTCCTCAAGGGCATTATTGTGACTTTGTTTTCCTTAGCTCGTGAGGCAAATGTGTCATGATGAAGAGAGCCGAGTATCAAATGTGTGCTGTGCTAGAGGCTATGTCACCATGCCAGCCTCTGTCACCAAGCCATGTTAAGCTGCCGGCACCTACTACTGACCCTCACCAGTGGAATATTTGTGCTCAAGCTGGAGAAAAGAGGTGACATTGTTAGCTATTGATCATTGTAGTATTGTTGCCACTGTGCCTTTAATGCATTTGTTATTGTTGAGACTTTAAAGTGTTACCAACACAAACAAAAAAAAATATGTACGCTGTGCACATCTTTTTTGGTGTAAAATGAATCATTAGTAATGTTAAGTAGTAATATAACAATTTAGAGGGTTACATCGAATACAGTGCGTCAAGGAGAGCAGAATACACCCACACAGACACCATGGATAAACTTCTACAGAAGCTCCGTCAAAACATGGTAAGTATTCCAGCGCCCTCTACCCTCCCTCTTATTGTTCTTATATGTTTCCTCACTTGCCTCTCCTAACTCGGGCTGTATAGCCCTTGTGGCTTAGCGCTTCTTTTTGATTATAATAATAATAATCTCCTAACTCGGTAATACCTCCTATTGTTAAAAATATAATATGTTACCGATTACCTCTTTAAAATTAGTCTTAATTATACATTTTTTTTATATTTTGAGTTTCAGCTCTTATTTTTTTTATCGCTATAATGATTTTGTTTTGCAAATAGAGTAATTACACGACATTCTGAGAGGTTTGGGATTTTAGTGTTTAGTTTAAACAACATAGATATCAACAGTGTCTCTCGGATATGATGTAAAGGAAGTTTTTCTAGGTATTTGTAGTTATAGGCCTTGATCTCCACCGTCTGGAAATTTCCCACTTCGCCGCTGTAAAGATAAATGAAGGGATGATCCCTGTGTATTATGTTTTTTTAATCTGCTAGATGAGAAAAGTAGTGTCGTTACACAAGATTTTACAATGGTTATGTCGTCTCGTGTGTCTTTGTCGTCCATGTAACCAGTCTCTGGACCTGACTCATTCTTACCAAACAAGAAAAAAAATGAACTGCTTCCTTAATGAAGTCTTGCCGCCAGAATGGCTAGTTTATTGTGTATCCTATGTTCATCCATACATGAAAACCTGAAGTCGAATTTGGTAGTCACCACCCCCGTTACCCGGTCCCAGACCAAGCCTCCCGGTTGTTGGCCTGATCGACCAGGCTATTGTTGCCAGTCGCACGTAGGTCATATCTTATAATGTGGCTGTAAATTATTTATTACTTTATTACACTGCAGCCTGATCACACATAGTAATTTAATTAATTTAGTTCATTCAAAATGTAAATACAGTCTCAACTTACCTTTGATGAGATTCGAGAGTTTCTACTCCCGGAGCCCGGCCATGAGCCAGGCTCGTCTGGCGCTAGCCAGGTCAATCAGGCTGCTGCTGCTGGAGCCCCGCCGCCCCACATATCCATCACAGCCTGGTTGATCTGGCACCTGGTGAAAATACTTGTCCAGTTTTCTCTTGAAGACGTCTACACTTGTTCCAGCAGTGTTTCTGATATCTTCTGGTAAGATGTTGAATAATCTGGGGCCACGAATGTTGATACAGTCTTCCCTTATTGTGCCCACTGCACCCCTGCTCTTCACTGGGTTTATCTTGCACTTTTTCCCATATCTCTCGCTCCAGTATGTTGTTATGGCAATGTGCAGATTTGGGACCAGGCCCTCGAGTACCTTCCACTTCAGGGTAGTGTTGGTGTAATCATAGATTACACCAACACTGTACATTATTTAATTTATGTTTTTGATGCAGTGTGAGTACAGTCTCAGCATTTCACATATCTTGTAAATGACAATGAAGGAATCTTGCACTTCCTGTAATATATTGTTCTAGTGTGTGCGTTTATCTTTCTCCACACACTTTATGTACATTATTTTATACAATTGAGTTCTCTATACAAACTGAACTGCTAATGATACATTACTTTCTCCATAAACATGTTTTACTGACACATTATGATGACCAGTGTATCTTGTAGTTCCGATCTGAACCCTTCTGTTATCTAACTCATTTGGAGGTTCTTCTTCGATAAGGTTTTTTTTTTATTCTGTTAGACATAAAAATATATTTCCCATTTTATCATCATGTATATACCTGGAGGCCTATGTGAGAAGGAACCCATGTAAGTGACTTGAGTTCCCTTGTCAGTAATTCCAGCTTATGTGTATATGATATGCTTTTGATAATGTCCAAATCATTAAGAATCAACTAACGATCATCTGTGGAGGAACTCCCTTCAAGAAAGCTGAAAGATGCCTTGATGTTGGTGAATGGCTCTTTGATCTAAAGAACTGTAACTACCCTAGCCTTCCCAGCATCAATTCTGCCTGCCACCCGTTTCCCTGGCGCTATATAACCTCTACTGGTGTACGTCCTTTAACTTGTCATACCCAGGGAATAAATCTGACACTGCTGATAACCTAATGTCCAACCATTCACATACAGTAACTACTAAACACAACCACAGCCACTGTGCCTGAACAAAAGGAGAGTAAAAATAAATGAAGGACAGGAACATAAAGTCTTGGACAGTATTTATAACTGGTATAACGCTTATGAAACTAAAAATATATAAAAAAAAGGTAATAATAATCTCGTAAATATATCTGCGATATATATAAAACTAATGAGTCAAATAATAAGAAAATATGGAAAGGTCGGCATATCAAGCAACGGCAGTATGACGATGGCTTCAAATTGATAAAACTTAAATCGATAGCTAGACTAATAGGGATTAATTATAAACGCCTAGGATTTTTCCAAGAATGACTGAACATAGACAAAAGGATGGGGAAAAGTTTGTGTGGTAAATGAACACACACTCCTGAGCAGAGTATGAAAGGTATTAGCAAAATAATGTGAAAGAAAAATGAGCAAGTTTCTCATCAAAATGCTGTATGACCAATAATAATACATATATTACTACTACGACTACACTTCCTCCTCCTCCTCCTCCTATTACTACTACTACTATTACTACTACGACTACACTTCCTCCTCCTCCTCCTCCCATTACTACTACTACTATTACTACTATTACTACTACTGTTACTACTACTACTACTATTACTACTACTAGTATTGCTACTACCTATTGCTACTACTGCTACTACTACTGCTTCCACTACTACTACTGCTTCCACTACTACTACTGCTTCCACTACTGCTTCTACTACTACTACTACTACTACTACGACTATTACTACGACTATTACTACGACTACTACTACTACTACTACTACTACTACTACTATTAACTAAATCCGTTCTACATAGCAAATGAATCTTGTGACCAAAAACTCCATTTAGCGGGTCATTATGTGACTAGGATCAACCGATGGATCCAGGTTCAGTCCTTGGCCGATGGAGATATATTAAACATTCTTACACCTGTTGTCTCTGTTTCACCTAGCAGAAAAGAGGTACCTGAGTACTAGCAAACTGCTGCAGGCCTCATACTGGGTGGAGGAGGGGAGGAAGATGAATAGGATAGTATATCTTTGATATGGTTAACAGCTGTTAATCTGTAAATTCAGCTATATAACAAAAAATAGTTCTTTTAAAAATAAGAAATTGCTGCCTGTGTATAGGCTTTGACAGGGGTGTTCAACAGGTCTCTGTACATTATTAAAGAACATATGTCAACTAATAACAATAGATTCACACATGGTAAAAGTGTACATATTGTGTTCCAACTTTTAATAAATGTACATGGAAACAAAAGGCACAAATACACGCTATTTCCTGATTTAAAATGCATTTGATATATCAACAGGGTACTGTAGTTGCTCTTTTTACGAACTCGCCTTTTTCTCATAGCGACTGTCCTTCGTTTTCTATGATCGGATCTTGAAATTACGTTACGTTAACTATGGCTAAATATTATATTCACGTGTAATTAGTAATCCATTTGCGTTTACGGGAGCTAAACTCTGACTCTTGGTCCTGCCTTTTAACTTCCGATTGAATGGCTTGAATTTGCACTGTCATATATTTTGTTTTGAGTCCCTGTATATCGTCAGCGTCTGCTGTATTTATGATCTAGTTCATCTCACTATATTTCCTTTTTTTTTTTTTGATGTCCCTTGCTTTGCACAGTCATCGTATCAGGGGCACAGGGCTGTAGTTTAGGCCTTTCTATCTGTCTTCTTTCTTGAATACTGGTATTTCACATGCAGCTCGTCCATTTAGACACAGACAACATGGCACTGTTGTAAAAACAGTCAAATGGGTGGCTGTTGACAGCTTTGAATAGATGAAATATGACAGATATATGAGCAGTGGCTGCCCGTTTTCCGTTCGCGCGACAGACTATTTTTATCGTTTTTCTTATATTTATGGGGTCGTTTTTTTTTTGTAACCCAACCTAACTTAGGAATGAGCCGCAAACCCAGTGTGAAAGTGTGACATAATTATGAGGATGAAGGATTGACATTTGTCGTCTTCCAGATATTTTCAGTCAAGGCTGTGGAACACTTTAGGGATTCTGTGAATCACGAAACTTGATAAAAAAAAAAATTCGCGTGAAAAACAAATCCTGAGAATCCTTTCCTCAATTAGGAGCAAAAAAAAAAAAAGTGGATGGGCTGTGGTACAAACCCGTAGCAGTCAGCAGGAAACACGAGGCAATCGCATTTAAAACTGGGTTGTGATATTTTTTTTTTATTAAGGAAAAATTAGATACTTCATAAGTGTGGTGCAACCCTATTCCATATGATAGTTGCAAATTAGATTTTGCCACCGAAGTGGCTAGTTTATTGTGCACCCCATATCTATACTGTGGACGGTAGCGCAAGAGCATGTGGATACACAAAAGGCCTAAGAACTAGGCCCCAAAGGGTTAACATTCTCCATTCTCCATTCTCTCTACGGACATGTAGAGAGAATGGAGCGAAACAGAATGACTTCAAGAGTGTATCAGTCTGTAGTGGAAGGAAGGCGGGGTAGGGGTCGACCCAGGAAAGGTTGGAGGGAGGGGGTAAAGGAGGTTTTGTGTGCGAGGGGCTTGGACTTCCAGCAGGCGTGCGTGAGCGTGTTTGATAGGAGTGAATGGAGACGAATGGTTTTTAATACTTGACGTGCTGTTGGAGTGTGAGCAAAGTAACATTTATGAAGGGGTTCAGGGAAACCGGCAGGCCGGACTTGAGTCCTGGAGATGGGAAGTACAGTGCCTGCACTCTGAAGGAGGGGTGTTAATGTTGCAGTTTAAAAACTGTAGTGTAAAGCACCCTTCTGGCAAGACAGTGATGGAGTGAATGATGGTGAAAGTTTTTCTTTTTCGGGCCACCCTGCCTTGGTGGGAATCGGCCAGTGTGATAATAAAAAAAAAATTATATTACATATCTATAGTTCACTTATCTTTTACAAGCAAATTTAGGATATTTGCTTAGTATATCTGGTATCTTATTTTCATTAATAAGATTCTTGACATGTCATATAGGTTATTATACTGTCTATCTCTGTATTCCTCAATAAGGGGACAATTAAGCACATAGTGCTCAAGACAGTGACTATATGCCTGATAGTTACAGTGAGAACATAACTACCCTATGTTTCCCATGTCACATTCCATCACGTAGGATGGGGCTCATACAAGGTATTGAAATCTGTCATCTGAGCTGGGAGACGTCAGTGAGGCAGTGAGAATATCGTCAAGTATTCCAGCAAGGGTTCATCTGCTGCGGAAGTTTCAAAGGTTTCGTTGCAGCAGAGCTGGAGTGTCACTTGGAATTGTGATACGGTGTCCCATCAAGGCGGGGGAAAGTGTTCCTTGATGACTCTTGTTAATGCACTAATTTTGCTATTTCATTTTGCACTGACCTCCCCTGCACACGCCTTTACCTTACAGTTTAGCGTTCTGACCCATTTGGTTTTAGCTTTTTATTTTGAAGAAAATTATATAACAACTACTACTACTACTACTACTACTACTACTACTACTACTACTACTACTACTACTACTACTACTACTACTACGACGACGACGACGACGACGACGACGACGACGACAACTACTACAACTGTTGCTGCTGATAATAATAATAATAATAATAATAATAATAATAGTAATAATAATCGTAATTTGTCATATTGACCTATAATTTGTCATTTTGATCTGTGTCATTCGTATGTTCTTACATTGTTTTATATTTTCCAAGTTCCCCAGGAGATGGATATCAAGAGTGTAAAACCAGCTCGTCCGAATTGTTGATTTTTCACATAGTTTTTAAGAAAATTTCTCGATATACGTTATTTAGGCACGGTTTAGATTAGCTGGGATAGACTCATCTATAAGCAGAATTTAACCACTTGTAACAAATACCATAAGGCCAATAAAGGCAAAGTACATAAAAGTCAATAGTTTTTGAAGTGTGAACAGAAAACAAAGACCCACCGAGCGTAGGGTAAAATAGTCTGAATTAGCGCGTTTGTTCCATTGTCACAGTCACATATTTAACGTTCTTAGCCAGAGTGATGTGTTGGCATTCATTAGGAGGATGGGCTGTGCGAACCTGAACATATATGAGGATGTAAGGAAAGAAGAGAGATAGAGAGCAGATTTTTTTTCTATAATTATAATAATTATATATAAATTTATAATTGTCGTTCAGCATAAGAGGCAACGAAATTTCGAACCTCCATGCGCTAATCGCGGCCCGATATCTAACCAGTCAGGCTATTTGGTAATTGAAAAGAGTAAACAAAGCAGAGCAGCGCAGCCAGACAGAAATAGATAAACACAGAGTCGAGGAAGGCCACGAGTCACCAAAATGCAGGTTCAACTCTGGTACTTGAGGGTCAAGTGGATCTTATGTTAGAGTGGCTGTGGTGGAGTGAGTTGTAGTGGTGGAGTTGGTTGTTCGTAGTAGCTGTGGTGGAGCACGTTGTTCCTGGTAACTGTGGTGGAGTAGGTTGTTCCTGGTAGCTGTGGTGGAGTAGGTTGTTCGTAGTAGCTGTGGTGGAGTAGGTTGTTCGTAGTAGCTGTGGTGGAGTAGGTTGTTCGTAGTAGCTGTGGTGGAGTAGGTTGTTCGTAGTAGCTGTGGTGGAGCAAGTTGATCCTGGTAACTGTGATGGAGCAGGTTGTTCTTGGTAGCTGTGGTGGAGTAGGTTGTTACTGGTAGCTCTGATGGAGTAGGTTCCTAGTAGCTGTAGTGGAGTCAGTTGTAGTGGTGGAGTAGGTTGTTCTTGTTGGCTGTGGCAGAGATAGTTGTTCTCATTGGTAGTGATGGGGTAGTGAATGATATGTATATTCAAGAAGCTTTTCATGCTTGGCACTTTGAGTGGCCTGCCATCTGCCTGACAACACAGTTACCAACCATCAACATAGCAGTTACCAACCATCAGTACAACATAACAAAGTACCAACCATCAACACAGCATAACAGTTACCAGCCATCAGTACAACATAAAGTACCAACCATCAACACAACAGTTACCAACCATCAGTACAACATAAAGTACCAACCATCAACACAACATAACAGTTACCAACCATCAGTACAACATAACAAACTACCAACCATCAACACAACAGTTACCAACCATCAGTACAACATAAAGTACCAACCATCAACACAACAGTTACCAACCATCAGTACAACATAAAGTACCAACCATCAACACAACACAACAGTTACCAACCATCAGTACAACATAAACTACCAATCATCAACACAACATAACAGTTACCAACCATCAACACAACATAACAGTTACCAACCATCAACACAACATAACAGTTACCAACCATCAGTACAACATAAACTACGAACCATCAACACAACATAACAGTTACCAACCATCAACACAACATAACAGTTACCAACCATCAACACAACACAACAGTTACCAACCATCAGCGCAACACACCAGTTACCAACCATCAACACAACACAAGAGTTACCAACCATCAACATAACACAGCAGTTACCAACCATCAACAGAACACAACAGTTACCAACCATCAACACAACAAGTACCATCAACACAACAGTTACCAACCATCAACACAACATAACAGTTACCAACCATCAGCACAACACAACAGTTACCAACCATCAACAGAACACAACAGTTACCAACACCATCAACACAACATGTACCATCAACACAACAGTTACCAACCATCAACACAACATGTACCATCAACACAACAGTTACCAACCATCAACACAACATAACAGTTACCAACCATCAACACAACACAACAGTTACCAACCATCAGCGCAACACAACAGTTACCAACCATCAACACAACATAACAGTTACCAACCATCAACACAACACAACAGTTACAACCATCAGCACAACACAACAGTTACCAACCATCAACACAACACAACAGTTACAACCATCAGCACAACACAACAGTTACCAACCATCAACACAACATAACAGTTACCAACCATCAACACAACACAACAGTTACAACCATCAGCACAACACAACAGTTACCAACCATCAACACAACATAACAGTTACCAACCATCAGCACAACATAACAGTTACCAACCATCAACACAACAGTTACCAACCATCAACACAACATAACAGTTACCACCCATCAGCACAACACAACAGTTACCAACCATCAGCACAACACAACAGTTACCAACCATCAGCACAACAGTTACTATCAACACAACAGTTACCAACCATCAGCACAACATAACAGTTACCAACCATCACCACAACACAACAGTTACCAACCATCACCACAACACAACAGTTACCAACCATCACCACAATACAACAATTACCAACCATCACCACAATACACCAGTTACCAACCATCAGCACAACATAACAGTTACCAACCATCACCACAACACAACAGTTACCAACCATCACCACAATACAACAATTACCAACCATCACCACAATACACCAGTTACCAACCATCAGCACAACATAACAGTTACCAACCATCAGCAGAACACAACAGTTACCAACCATCACCACAATACAACAATTACCAACCATCACCACAATACACCAGTTACCAACCATCAGCACAACATAACAGTTACCAACCATCACCACAACACAACAGTTACCAACCATCACCACAATACAACAATTACCAACCATCACCACAATACACCAGTTACCAACCATCAGCACAACATAACAGTTACCAACCATCACCACAACACAACAGTTACCAACCATCACCACAACACAACAGTTACCAACCATCAGCATAACAGTTACTATCAACACAACAGCTACCAACCATCAACACAACAGCTACCAACCATCAACACAACAGTTACCAACCATCAACACAACACATCAGTTACCAACCATCAACATGTCGACTCCAAATGTCGTGTCTATTACGAGTGGTTTCATAAACGTAATTTTTCTGGCGCAGACGGAATTCGGCCGCAAATTGAACCGTCGTGGGAGCCATTAAGAGAGTCTCGGCATCTTCAAGAGTGATCTCTTACCATCTTGGAGTTTTTATTATTTTTTTTATTGTTTTCGGCACTTCTCATATATTTTTGTTTACTTCATTTTTATTATTTTTATCTGTTTCTATATTTTTGTTCTCGTTTAATATAATTCTTCGTCGAATTAGTCAGAAGGCCTTCAGTGGTGAGTGCCTTGATGCTAGTAAGGGCTCTTGACCCAGGGAATTGAAGTTACCCCTCTCATTCCTCGGATCACACCTGGTTGTCTTCTGTTCCCCAGGTGTTGCATGACCTCTCTACAGGTTTAACGTTTCCCGATCTACCTACCTGGAGGAAGTTCCGGGGTTCAACATCCCCGTGGCCCGGTTCATGACCAGG
>NC_069446.1:3132681-3172681 GCF_026875155.1 Cherax quadricarinatus
TATTGTGTGAGCCATTAACAAAGATCTTCAACACATCATTTGAAACTGGGCAACTCCCTGAGGTATGGAAAATGGCAAATGTAGTCCCAATTTTTAAAAAGGGAGACAGACATGAGGCACTAAACTACAGACCTGTATCACTAACGTGTATAGTATGCAAGGTCATGGAGAAGATCATCAGGAGGAGAGTGGTGGGGCACCTGGAAAGAAAAAAGTGTATAATTGACAACCAGCACGGTTTCAGGGAAGGAAAATCCTGTGTCACAAACATACTAGAGTTTTATGACAAGGTGACAGAAGTAAGACAAGAGAGAGAGGGGTGGATCGACTGCATATTTTTGGACTGCAAGAAGGCCTTCGACACAGTTCCTCACAAGAGGTTACTGCAAAAGCTAGAGGATCAGGCACACATAACAGGAAAGGCACTGCAATGGATCAGAGAAATCTGACAGGGAGGCAACAACGAGTCATGGTACGCGACGAGGTGTCAGAGTGGGCGCCTGTGACAAGCGGGGTTCCACAGGGGTCAGTCCTAGGACCTGTTCTGTTCTTGGTATATGGAAAACGACATAACGGAAGGGATAGACTCAGAAGTGTCCTTGTTTGCAGATGATGCAAATTTAATGAGAAGAATCAAATCGGACGAGGATCAGGCAGGACTACAAAGTGACCTGGACAGGCTACAAGCCTGGTCCAGCAACTGGCTCCTTGAATTTAACCCTGCCAAATGCAAAGTCATGAAGTTTTGGGGAAGGGCAAAGAAGACGCAGACAAAATATAGTTTAGATGGCCAAAGACTGCAAACCTCACTCAAGGAAAAAGATCTGGGGGTGAGTATAACACCGAGCATATCTCCTGAGGCACACATCAATTCAGATAACTGCTGCAGCATACGGCGCCTGGCAAACCTACGGATAGCGTTCCGATACCTCAGTAAGGATTCGTTTTAAAACTCTGTATACCATCTACGTCAGGCCCATACTGGAGTATGCAGCACCAGTTTGGAATCCACACTAGTCAAGCACGTCAAGAAATTAGAGAAAGTGCAAAAGGGTTTTCAACAAGAAATAGTCCCAGAGCTACGGGGATTGTCCTACGAAGAAAGGTTGAGGGAAATCGGCCTGACGACACTGGAGGCCAGGAGGGTCAGGGGAGACATGATAACGACATATAAAATACTGCGCGGAATAGACAAGGTGGACAAAGACGGGATGTTCCAGAGAAGGGACACAGACACAAGAGGTCACAATTGGAAGTTGAAGACTCGGATGAATCAAAGGGATGTTAGGAAGTATTTCTTCAGTCATAGAGTAGTCAGGCCATGGAATAGCCTAGAAAGGGATGTAGTGGAGGCAGGAACCATACACAGTTTTAAGGCGAGGTATGATAGAGCTCATGGGGCAGGGAGAGAGAGGACCTAGTAGCAATCAGCGAAGAGGCGGGGCCAGGAGCTGTGACTCGACCCCTGCAACCACAAATAGGTGAGTACACACAGACACACACACACACACACACACACACACACACACACACACACACGCACGCACGCACGCACACACACACACACACACACACACACACACACACACACACACACACACACACACACACACACACACACACACACACACATACATACATTAGGGAGAGTGGGGGCGACGAAGCAGCGAGGCTGAACCCTGTTTTCACTTAAGTAACTCTAATGTAGGGAACATGGAATACGATAAATTCCTTGGTGATAGTGACATCGCAGTGCTGAGGTTCGAATACCTTGTAGAAGTGAACGTAGTGAGGAACGGATAGCATGAAGGAAGGGACAAGCCTGACTTCAAAAGAGACTTTAATGGTGTGAGACAGTTCCTGAGAAGAGTGCCATGGGAAAGGGAGCTAGAAGGAAATGCAGTAAGTGAAATGATAGAGTATGTAGTTGGAAAGTGACGGGAGACAGAGCAGAAATTCATACCCATGGGAAGCATAGGCAAGAACAGAATGAGCCCATGGTTCACTCAGAGGTGCGGTAAGTTATAAGCTAAAAGTGCAAGAACCTGGATGATATGGAAGAAGCAAAGAACGCCAGCGAATAGGTAGGTAAGCAGACGAGCCAGAAATGAATATGCGTGGATAAGAGAGGCTGAATGGCAATATGAGAATGTCGTAGTTTCAAAAGCCAAATCTGAGCGAAGGACCAGATAATGCTGGAGGGGGAGCTCACCAGGGATGACCAGGAAGTCTATGAGAAGCTGAACAAAATATTTAGGGAGGTATTCTCAGTGGAATTAGAAACACTTGCAGAGGATGAAAGAGAGAGAATGAACCAGCGAGTATTGGACACAATACAAACAACGGGAGGAGAGGTGAAGAAAATACTGAGTAAACTAGATACCTCGAAGGTAGTGGGACTAGACAACTTCTCTCTGTGGGTTCTACAAAAGTTAGCAGAGGAACTGTATGAGCCACTAGCAGCAGTCTAACAAATCGATTGAAACAGGGCAACTTCCAGGAGTCTGGAAAACATCGATTATAGGATGGAAATGCTTCTTTAGCCTTAGAGTGACCATGAAGTGGAACGACCTAAAAAGCAAAGTATGATAGATGTCCCGCAGCCAGGAAAGAGTCCTATCACTAGCGGCCAGGAGCTGAGACTCGACCATTGCAACCACAATTAGGTGTGTAAAATTTTCTTTCCAACATGTAAACAGATTTTTTTTTTAATTTTGAAAAATGGCAACAAGACACCGTAGACTTCGAATATTCATTATTCTTCCTCTCCCCCAACCGCTCCTTCTATCTATTTATTCTATGTTCTAAACAGAAAGTTATGTGTTTGGGCAACATAAAACGTCCACTAGATTGTGTGACACAGTGACCGCCAAAATCAGGGTGCAATATCATCATTTGTGGCAGATGCGTACAACCGCAGGTGAGCCTCCCATCGCTGCTTATTTGAAAGAAATGCCACACAACCTTTACCATTATATAGTCAAGTGTCCAGTGTCAGTGACTTCATGCTTGGTGCCGTGGGATATTTGGAACTCTGTGAATACCTGAGGATTTTCTCTTTGTCCTCCTTAAATTTGCCAGTACTTATTAGCAACTGTGTGTGTGTACTTTCACACTTCTCAGTGCGTCATCAGGAGTTATGCAATGTTGCAAGAGAGCAACTTAAGCAGGGAGAGAATTCTCAGAGTAGCGTAGTGCGGATGTGTCACCAGCCACGGTGTGTGTTTGAACGTAAGCTATACGTGTATGTACTGTATGTGTTTATGTATGTATGTGCTTGTGTACGTGCATAAGTATAGATATACTGTAAGTAGATACGTAATACATGTGCAACAGGTATCTTTATTTCGAAACGTTTCTCCTACACACTAGGCTTCTTCAGTCGAATACAGAGGAAACAGCAGAATCAGTGAAGACGTAAAGAACATGTAATCAATCCATCATATGACCTCGACGAAGTAGCGTTGAGGTAGCCAGTTCCTCAGCCTGAAGAAGAGTTCAGCTTCATAACCTGGAACAATGAGTGTATAAATATAATACATGTGAAATGCTCATTTACGTACATATGTAAATGTCATAGAGGATAGAATATCGGACTACTGCTGATGTGATGTGTATTTAAAAGTGTAAAAAACACAAAGTTATTACCACTATATGTTCTTAGGCCCATAGTGATAATGAATTGCTATTTACTAATATATATATGTATGTGCATATATGCAAGTATGTAGTTAAATGTATGTGTATATATGTATACAGTATGTATGTGGTTGGATATCTTATATCCTTCTTTCTCCTCACCCCTTTTTCTCTTTCCTCTGCCTCTTGTGTATAATTTCTCTTGTCCCAACTCTGGGATGATGGAGATATTTTCATAAAAATTTCATGCCTCTTGTGTATAGGACAGGCTGTCCTGAGACAGCAATTCCCAAGTAACTCCAGCAGGTCTACTGGAAGGACACCTTTGAAGCTGGCGTAGCTGATGGACCCTTGCTGGAATACTTGACGATATCCTCATTGCCCTGTTGAGGTCTCCCATCTCAGACGGACATAGTTCAACACATTGTATGAGTACCATCCTGCGTGATGGAATTATCATATAAAATAGGATAGCAGCACACCGCTGATGTATCCAGTTTTGTTATATAAAATAATCCTCCAATCCCTTCCGTTCTCCTTCTATCCCTCCCATTTTCCTCTCTTCCCTCTCAACTTCTTTACATCCTTCCCACTCTTCTACTTTCCTTCCTTTCTTATCATCCTCCCTCATAGATTCTTCCCTTTCACCCTCCCTCACTCCTTCCATCCCTCCTTTCTTTTCTGCCGCCCTCCCTCCCATTTTTCTTGCTTCTCTCTCACCCTCACTCCGTCCCTCCCACTCTCCTATCCATGCCACCATATTTTCTTCCTTCCCTTTCACCCTCAAGGGCAAGGGAATTCTGAAGTAAAAATCCTAATGTATGTAAATATAAATTGGAGATGTTGACAGGTTATCATAATAAATTAAAGCTAGACTAGGGTTCGTTGAACACTGGTATTAGGTTATTTATGCTTGTAAATTCGACCAATAGCCGTAGACCCAGAGCTGTTATTAACTGACTGATAATCTGTTTTAGGTGTAGTTTCCCCTACCCTGAGAATATGCTCAGGCTACCAGCCTGTACATGGGTGAGGTTTTAATATTGAGGTGGGTCGCAGGTTGTTCCCACTCAGCTAACTAGTGACGCAGGTGACCCCACTTGACTAATTAATGACGCTGGTTGCCCCACTTAACTAACTAGTGACGCAGGTTACCCCACCTAACTAATTAGTGACGCGGGTTACCCCACTTAACTAATTAGTGACGCTGGTTGTCCTACTTAACTAGCTAGTGACGCTGGTTGCCCCACTTAACTAACTAGTGACGTAGGTTGCCCTACACAATTAACTAGTGACGCAGGTTTCATCACTTAACTAACTAGTGACGCAGGTTGCCCCACTTAATTAACTAGTAACGGCTACACTACCCACACATTTTTCACTGACCTGTACTGAGCTCATATTGCGTGCCCTGGTTCTAGAGCCACTGTTCTAGATGGTTCCGGGAATCTTCACCCCTTCCATCCCCTCGCCTTTGCCCCACCCCTCAACATGGGTGTCAGATCAGGCCTCCAGATTGATGGTTTGGTCAGCCAGGCTGTTGGTTCCTGGCGGAGTGCTGAGGCGTGTGTGTGTGTGTGTGTACTCACCTAGTTGTACTCACCTAGTTGAGGTTGCAGGGGTCGAGTCCAAGCTCCTGGCCCCGCCTCTTCACTGGTCGCTACTAGGTCACTCCCTGAACCATGAGCTTTATCGTACCTCTGCTTAAAGCTATGTATGGATCCTGCCTCCACTACATCGCTTCCCAAACTATTCCACTTCCTGACTACTCTGTGGCTGAAGAAATACTTCCTAACATCCCTTTGATTCATCTGTGTCTTCAGCTTCCAACTGTGTCCCCGTGTTGCTGTGTCCAGTCTCTGGAACATCCTGTCTTTGTCCACCTTGTCAATTCCTCTCAGTATTTTGTAAGTCGTTATCATGTCCCCCCTATCTCTCCTGTCCTCCAGTGTCGTCAGGTTGATTTCCCTTAACCTCTCCTCATAGGACATACCTCTTAACCCTGGGACTAGTCTTGTTGCAAACCTTTGCAGTGAGTGTGTGTGTGTGTGTGTGTGTGTGTGTGTGTGTGTGTGTGTGTGTGTGTGTGTGTGTGTGTGTGTGTGTGTGTGTGTGTGTGTGTGTGTGTGTGTGTGTGTTTGTGTGTGTGTGTGTGTGTGTGTGTGTGCGTGTGTGAGCTGGTCACCATGTGTAGCGTCAACACAACTCACCATAATTCACAGTAGCGAGGCACATCATACTCGCAAGACCTGTCTGTCCAGTTGACACTACCTTTTGTATGTCTAGCTGAGACTGTCTTTATCTATCTAACAGTGTCTCTGCATCTGCCTGTCACTTTGTGTATCTGAGCATATATATACACACTACTGTGTTTTAAATCCAGTAGATGAGGTCTTGCCATGGCTAGCCTGCTTGTCTTACATCTAAACGAACTAGCTTCCAAGATTTATGTTTACCTTATATTCTTACAGCTGAGTGGTTATTAGATTACAATATAGCGTGGGTGAGTGTGAGGAAGCAGAGTCTAGTGACAGATGAAAAGGCATGAAAGGGACTCGTGACACATGGAGAGGCATGAAAGGAACTGAGTGTCACAGGGAGAGATGCGAGAGGAACTGAATGTAGTGCCATACGAAAGGTCAACATTGTATAAATGAGAGCGCGGTGGCACTGGCAGCAGCCAACACGGGCCCATGCTGCAGTATGCAGCACTAGTGTGTTGTTAACCTCTGAAAATATATAAAAATATTCTAATGATTCCCTCCCTACGTGCCGGTGAAAGGCTTTTGATCCAAGGAATTTCAGCTACGCTTTATTCGGATTTAATATGAGGACCAGTTGATGAATAAGACTGAACACATCGACTCTAAGTTAAGGGACTGATTACCTCTAACTTATGGTTTTCAACCATTCTCAGTATTGGACTGAGGAAATAACTGGTTAGCGAAACGTTTCCACAAAGATACCCAAATGTTGCACAAGTATCTAAATCATCAACCTGTCATCAACCAGTTATCTACAATAGGAGTGCCCGTATTCCTCAGAAGCTGTACGACTGACAGGTATATTGCTTCCCCATGAAGGCAGCTGGAATGGGATTCCCAATATCAGCCTATCCAGATCTTCCTGTAGCACTCTAGCGTTCTTATCACAGTTTATTTAACGGTTATTTTAAAGCCATCCAAACTTGCTTATGTCGCTATTTATTCCATCGTCTACATCGTTTATGTATATCATGAGCAGCGAGGGGCTCAGTGTTGACACTTGCGGAACACCGCTGGTAAGGGGTCCCCATTCCGATTTATCCTTATTTCACCTCCTGAAATGTTTTCACTGGTGAAGGGGATGTTCATGGTGGCAATGTCATGTTGGAAGATGATTCTTGCACTGTAATATTGAACACAGTGGACGAGAAAGTGCTGGGATGAATATTACGCTCGCCATCTTGCACCTTTCGAATTTTCGAAACATGCTGTCGTGTGTTTGGAATATCTCAAAGATTCTTTTGTACGTCCCTTGACACGTTTTGACTGTTCGGAACGTGCTCTATTCAAAATGTTTCAGAGCACATTTCAAACTGGACACGTTTTGAATGTTTGAAATCTGCTGTTGGGTGTCTGAAACGTCTTCGTACGCACTTCGATAGTGCTGGTTTCCCACCCCACTCACAACCAGCCCCAACTCATCGCCCACCTTAATCACCTCTAATCCTCCTCACCCTTCCCACTAACCCCCCCTATTCACCACCTCCACTCACAAACCCCTCTAACATGGAAGCCACATTCAATCAATAGGTTAACCTTCACCACTGGCTTCTTGAAGTTGGTACCTCCACCTTCCTAGTATCTCACTGTTATAGTACCTCACACCTGCTAGGAAGGAAAAGGTGACAAAATAAGCGCACGTGCGCCTCTTACGAGATGCATTAATTAAAGACATTGATTTTACACGCAGAAGTTCCTATTTTTAAAGGTGCCTCCCTCACATACGCATACCCAGTCCTCCATCACTTCCCATGGATAATACCCCAATATTGAAAGAGTTGCGTATTGTATGCAGTCACTTCTTTAAAAAATGCGTTCTATTTGATGCGATGAGTCCGTTGTATCTGTCGTGAGGTATTGATTAAGGCGGTGTTGAGGTTGTCAACTGGTTTTCCCGAGTTGGCTATACTTGCGCTACCGTTTTCTGTGATGACGCCATGAACCTCAAGTTGTATTTTCTCCTTCGTAAAGTTATTTTCCTGGTATTAGCGGTCTGTGATGAGTGAGACGCATGCGCAACACCATGAATCTTTATTGACGAAACGTGTCGTTTGCGCTGCAGACTTCATCGGTCTGTATTCGACTTATGAAGCCTGCAGCACAGGCGAAACTGTTCACCAGTAAAGAACCCTAGTCTTCAAATTCAAATTCTTTATTTCCACATAATACATTTTTGTACAAAAATGGATGATACTTAACATTGCATATGGAAAGCAACATTACCTGTCTTTGTTCAGTAATATAACAGTATATATTGTAGTATAGCAGTGTATAGGCATTAGTATGGGTGTTTGAGTTGATATGTGTTAGTATTTAAGTGAGCTGTGAATAAGTAGTGGCTCTTCCTTTGTGGCTCCTCCTGCATCACACACACACAAAGGAAGAGCCAATACACATATCTATGGTGCATCCAACAAAATAAGCAGACTCTTGGATATCACTACCGTCCGGCTCCGCCGGCTGGGATACAAGTATCTTTGGCAGGTTAAATCACCACCACCAGATGTAGACCAAACGAAATGCAAACTTTGCCAGATGGACTATTGTCGCACCCTGCGTCATTATGTACTGGAGTGTGATAAAATTAATGAATTCAGAGACAACTCACTCAGAAATGTTCAAGATATGTCAAAGTATTTTATCCAGAGTGGTATATTACAGACCATTCTGGAAAAATACCGACTGCTCCTCGTGTGTGTGTGTGTACTCACCTATTTGTGGTTGCAGGGGTCGATTCACAGCTCCTGGCCCCGCCTCTTCGCTGTGTGTGTGTGTGTGTGTGTGCACTCAACTAGTTGTACTCACCTAGTTGAGGTTGCAGGGGCCGAGTCCAAGCTCCTGGCCCCGCCTCTTCACTGGTCACTACTAGGTCACTCCCTGAACCGTGAGCTTTATCATACCTCTGTTTAAAGCTATGTATGGATCCTGCCTCCACGTGTGTGTGTGTGTGTGTGTCAACGCCCCCGCGGGGGTCAACGCCCCCGCGGCCCGGTCTGTGATCAGGCCTTATGGTGGATCAGGGCCTGATCAACCAGGCTGTTACTGCTGGCTGCACGCAGTCCAACGTACGAACCACAGCCCGGCTGGTCAGGTACCGAATTTAGGTGCTTGTTGTTAGGCATGGTTGTGACCGGGTATGGACGTGTGAATTGCTCATTACTCTATAATTTGTTCATGATTGTAGCCATGTATAAACGTAAGTAAGCAAATTTACTTACATTATTCATTGCCTTTGTAACTTGTGAGTTCATTACCTTTGTTCCTTGTTCAGCTATCAAAACTTTGGGGTCCAGTCCCTGGACCCATTATGTACCTCTGTAGTCATATATATCATATGTGGTATGTTGAGGAGCGTGTGTTGAGTATTATATATGAGTGTATTGAGCTGTGTATATGTTTGGAGTATTGCACAGTCTATGATAAATAGTATAAAGGTATATCTGCACTTACATAGCTGTGTGCATTTAGTAATAACGTATTGTGATCTCGACAGCAGTGTACAATATCAAAAAAAACCTGAGCCCTGTTATCATCCAACTGTGTCCCTGTTCTTCCAGCCTTCTTTAGACTCCCATATATTATTAGTAGCATATACTATCTCATATTTAAATTGTAATTTAAGTAACTAGTACTACTCACTGTGCTAAACTTGACCATTATCTTACTGTGATTTTGATTATGAATTAACTAGTAAATTTTAATTATAGTATAGACCACGTTTTGACAGAGGTGCATTGCATTCTTTGGGCCTTCAGTTTATTGTAAGTCTTGTGCAGTAATACTGAAATTTAAATTAGTATCTGAATTGTATTTGACCAACATTAATAACCTCCACAGACCGGCATTAATAACCTCCACAAATGTTAAAGCTAATTATCTTACTAAGACTTCCAGCAAATTGTTCTTGCAAAAATTCCACTAGTATTTTTGTTATAAGTAGTTATAAGTTATTTTAAGGCTGCTCAGAATATTCTGTATAACCAGGGGCTTTCTGTGTCAACAATATCACTTTTTCTGTATCAGTTATAAATCATTATAGAAATACATAGTTAATTTTATTTCAGACGTATTTCGGTTGTTGCGCGATCCGAGAGGAAACTTCCCTTATCTCGTAAGCCCAGCCCCCTCTACCTCAATGCACGTTAATGGAATAGTGGAGGGTGGTCATAAAATTCTAACGCAGCGTGTGTGAATGTATGCATGTTTGTGAGTGTATATGTATATGTGCACTTGTGTATGTATGGGTGTGTATATATGTACGTATGTAAACATTCTTATGTATTCGTGGGCAAATGTATTCTTAAAGCAAGGATTCCAATGATTCCAAGTTTTTTAATGATTTTAGTAGGCTGACAAATTTGCCCGCACACAAACTAAACTTAATAGGTACTATCCTGTCTGTAAAATACATCAGCCATGAAATATTAAAGCAGGTTAGAAGTAGACGCAAATATATTTAATATGATTTAAGGGGAATATAAAGTTCACACTATTTTACGCTTAAAACTGTGCACCCACACACACTTCAGTTTCACTCACCGCTGTCATCGATTAGGAGGCACCTTAAATGAACATTTGAAACCAAGCGGCGGAGGCTTTTGAAAGTTATCGGACCCTTTCCAGGAAGCTGGGAATGGGTTCTCCATTTTTTGAAATAGGACACCTGCACATGCCAATATTTGCATTTGAAAAGGATCATCATTGGCTTGGCATCTCTCGTTTGGAACGTTCTCATTATCCATCCTATCATTTTCTTTGCACGTGCGATCGTGGCACTGTTGTGATCCTTGAAAGTGAGATCCTCAGACATTACTACTCCCAGGTCCCTTACATTATTTTTCCGCTCTATTGTATGGCCAGAGTCTGTAGTATACTCTGTTCTAGTTATTGTCTCCTCCAGTTTTCCATAACGGAGTAGTTGGAATTTGTTCTCATTGAACATCATATTGTTTACCGTTGCCCACTGGAAAACTTTGTTATCTTCTTGGAGGTTAACCGCGTCCTTAGCAGATGACAGCCTCATGCAGATCCTAGTATCATCCGCAAAGGATGATACGCTGCTCTGTCTATGTCTGATATTAGGATGAGGAATAAGATGGGGGCGAGTACTGTGCCTTGTGGAACAGAGCTCTTCACTATGGCAGCCCCCGATTTAACTCTGTTGACCACTACTCTTTATCGATTTGTTAGGAAGTTGAAGATCCATCTCCCCACTTTCCCAGTTATTCCTTTAGCACGTATTTTATGGGCTATTACGCCATGATCGCATTTTTCAAATGCTTTTGCAAAGTCTGTGTATATTACATCTGCATTCTGATTTTCTAATAATAACTGCCACATGTTCAGACCTGCTACAAGTCAAGACCAGTCACAATCTCATACCAGCTACAAGTCAAGGCCAGTCACAATCTCATACCAGCTACAAGTCAAGGCCAGTCACAATCTCATACCAGCTACAAGTCAAGGCCAGTCACAATCTCATACCAGCTACAAGTCAAGGCCAGTCACAATCTCATACCAGCTACAAGTCAAGGACAGTTACAATCTCATACCAGCTACAAGTCAAGGCCAGTTACAATCTCAGACCAGCTACAAGTCAAGGCCAGTTACAATCTCAGACCAGCTACAAGTCAAGGCCAGTTACAATCTCAGACCAGCTACAAGTCAAGACCAGTTACAATCTCATACCAGCTACAAGTCAAAGCCAGTCACAATCTCATACCAGCTACAAGTCAAGGCCAGTCACAATCTCAGACCAGCTACAAGTCAAGGCCAGTTACAATCTCATACCAGCTACAAGTCAAGACCAGTTACAATCTCATACCAGCTACAAGTCAAGGCCAGTCACAATCTCATACCAGCTACAAGTCAAGGCCAGTCACAATCTCATACCAGCTACAAGTCAAGGCCAGTCACAATCTCATACCAGCTACAAGTCAAGGCCAGTTACAATCTCAGACCAGCTACAAGTCAAGGCCAGTTACAATCTCATACCAGCTACAAGTCAAGACCAGTTACACTCTCAGACCAGCTACAAGTCAAGGCCAGTTACAATCTCATACCAGCTACAAGTCAAGACCAGTTACAATCTAATACCAGCTACAAGTCAAGGCCAGTCACAATCTCATACCAGCTACAAGTCAAGGCCAGTTACAATCTCAGACCAGCTACAAGTCAAGGCCAGTTACAATCTCATACCAGCTACAAGTCAAGACCAGTTACAATCTCATACCAACTACAAGTCAAGGCCAGTCACAATCTCATACCAGCTACAAGTCAAGACCAGTTACAATCTCATACCAGCTACAAGTCAAGGCCAGTCACAATCTCATATCAGCTACAAGTCAAGACCAGCTACAATCTCATACCAGCTACAAGTCAATACCAGTTACAATCTCATACCAGCTACAAGTCAAGGTCAGTTACAATCTCATACCAGCTTCAAGTCAAGTCCAGTCACAATCTCATACCAGCTACAAGTCAAGACCAGTTACAATCTCATACCAGCTACAAGCCAAGGCTAGTTAGTCTCATACCAGCTACAAGTCAAGACCAGTTACAATCTCATACCAGCTACAAGTCAAGGTCAGTTACAATCTCATACCAGCTACATGTCAAGGCCAGTTACAATCTCATACCAACTACAAGTCAAGACCAGCTACAATCTCATACCAGCTTCAAGTCAAGGCCAGTTACAATCTCATACCAGCTACAAGCCAAGACCAGTTACAATCTCAGACCAGCTACAAGTCAAGGTCAGTTACAATCTCATACCAGCTACAAGCCAAGACCAGTTACAATCTCAGACCAGCTACAAGTCAAGACCAGTTACAATCTCAGACCAGCTACAAGTCAAGACCAGTTACAATCTCAGACCAGCTACAAGTCAAGAGCGGTTACATTGTCATACCAGCTATAAGTGAAGACCAGTTACAATCTCATACCAGCTACAAGTCAAGACCAGTTACAATCTCAGACCAGCTACAAGTCAAGAGCGGTTACATTGTCATACCAGCTACAAGTCAAGACCAGCTACAATCTCATACCAGCTTCAAGTCAAGGCCAGTTACAATCTCATACCAGCTACAAGCCAAGACCAGTTACAATCTCAGACCAACTACAAGTCAAGGTCAGTTACAATCTCATACCAGCTACAAGCCAAGACCAGTTACAATCTCAGACCAGCTACAAGTCAAGACCAGTTACAATCTCAGACCAGCTACAAGTCAAGACCGGTTACATTCTCATACCAGCTGTAAGTGAAGACCAGTTACAATCTCATACCAGCTACAAGTCAAGTCCAGTCACAATCTCATACCAGCTGCAAGGCAAGGCTAGTTAGTCTCATACCGGCTACAAGTCAAGACCAGTTACAATCTCATACCAGCTACAAGTCAAGTCCAGTCACAATCTCATACCAGCTGCAAGGCAAGGCTAGTTAGTCTCATACCAGCTACAAGTCAAGACCAGTTACAATTTCATACCAGCTTCAAGTCAAGGCCAGTTACAATCTCAGACCAGCTACAAGTCAAGAGCGGTTACATTGTCATACCAGCTATAAGTGAAGACCAGTTACAAGCTCAGACCAGCTATAAGTCAAGGTCAGTTACAATCTCAGACCAGCTACAAGTCAATGCCAGTTACAATCTCATACCAGCTACAAGTCAAGACCAGTTACAATCTCATACCAGCTACAAGTCAAGACCAGTTACAATCTCATACCAGCTACAAGTCAAGACCAGTTTCAATCTCAGACCAGCTACAAGTCAAGACCAGTTACAGTCTCATACCAGCTACAAGTCAAGACCAGTTACAATCTCATACCAGCTACAAGTCAAGACCAGTTTCAATCTCAGACCAGCTACAAGTCAAGACCAGTTACAGTCTCATACCAGCTACAAGTCAAGACCAGTTACAATCTCATACCAGCTACAAGTCAAGACCAGTTACAGTCTCATACCAGCTACAAGTCAAGACCAGTTACAATCTCAGACCAGCTACAAGTCAAGACCAGTTATAATCTCAGACCAGCTACAAGTCAAGACCAGTTACAATCTCAGACCAGCTACAAGTCAAGACCAGTTACAATCTCAGACCAGCTGCAAGTCAAGACCAGTTACAATCTGAGACCAGCTACAAGTCAAGGCCAGTTACAATCTCAGACCAGCTACAAGTCAAGACCAGTTACAATCTCAGACCAGCTACAAGTCAAGGCCAGTTACAAGACCTACAGGTTCAAATCATTTTCAAGTTAGACCAGCTAAAAGTTAAGAATGACCACAAATTAAGACCTAAAAGTATTTAGACCAACTTCAAGTTACCATTTGTTATTATTATTATTATTATTATTATTATTATTATTATTATTATTATTATTATTATTTACATTCATATAGAAGAGGTGAACCTGTAAGGGGTAATGCAATTTCTGGGGAATGAGAGGTAATCAGGTTTGATCCAAGGAAGGTGGAGGTCAAGTTAGATCTTAAAAGTTTAGACCAGCCATAAGCTTACACACCTATCACCCCACTCAACTACCCTACTCACCACCTACCCCACTCACCATCCACCCCACTCACCATCCACCCCACTCACCATCCACCCCACTCACCATCCACCCCATTCACCACCCACCCCACTCACCCCATTTACCACCCACCCCATTCACCATCCATCCTATTCACGACCCGCCCCACTCACCACCCACCCCACTTACCACCCATCCCATTCATCACCCACTCCACTCACAATCCATCTCACATGTCTTATTCCACTCACCCTACATGTGCATGTCCCACTCACCCCCTCTCACTTCCCTCCCCCACTCACCTCCCAGACCAGCTACACGAGAACCAGAAGCAGCGTAGCCGACGTTTGGAATTATATGGGATATCCTAGTCCGTTACCGAGCCAATTACTCTACCTAACTGCCTCCTACATCACCCGCTACGATAATTACCTCATTAGCATCACTCCATAATGTATTCCATACGCAGGAATTTTAATATAGCGACAACTGGAGGAGGAATTCGCAGGATGGTATCAGTGATCTTCATTTGTTTATCAGGAAGGATCGCATACAGCAGGGACCCTGGCAGGACCTTAACCTCCTCATTATTCAGTCCGTTCTCGCACCACCAGTGATAAACGTTCACATTTGAACGTTGTTTGTTTTTATTTTATGTTCCTCTGTGTCACTTCTTTGCCTAGAGAGTTCTCCCACCACGGGTGATAATTGTCCACATTTGAACGTTGCCTCTCTCTCTTTTATTTAGTTTTTTCCTTGGACACTTCGTTGCCCAGAAGTTTTATCGACACATTATTCACTCCTCGCACTGCGGGTGATGAACGTTCAGATATGAACGTTTTTCTTTTCTCCAATACGTTTGGCTACCCCAATGCCGACATATCGATCCCTGTTTTTTCATTTGCTTATTTGCGTTGAAATTTACGTTTTTATAGCTTTAAGTAGCCTAACTTACCTGGACCTGGAGTTTACCTGGAGAGAGTTTCGGGGGTCAACGCCCCCGCGGCCCGGTCTGTGACCAGGCCTCCTGGTGGATCAGCGCCTGATCAACCAGGCTGTTGCTGCTGGCTGCACGCAAACCAACGTACGAGCCACAGCCCGGCTGATCAGGAACTGACTTTAGGTGCTTGTCCAGTGCCAGCTTGAAGACTGCCAGGGGTCTGTTGGTAATCCCCCTTATGTGTGCTGGGAGGCAGTTGAACAGTCTCGGGCCCCTGACACTTATTGTATGGTCTCTTAACGTGCTAGTGACACCCCTGCTTTTCATTGGGGGAAGGAATCAGTTAATTTGTATATCTTATGTAGGTCTAAATTTTTATCTTTAAATTTCCGGCGACCTGACATCAACAAAGTTGGATACTCATGTAGATAAATGGTTCAGAGAACCGACAAGTTGATAAATTAGGCAGATGTGTTACACTTGGGTATCTTTATTGTGGAAACGTTTCGCCACACAGTGGCTTCATCAGTCCATTCTTTGTGTTGGACGGATGAAGCCACTGTGTGACGAAACGTTTCCACAATACAGATACCCAGCTATTGCACATGTGTCTAATTTATCAACTTGTCGGTTTTCTGAACCATTTATCTACATTCCTGTCAGACACAGCAACATCTTAAAATCTTGATACTGGGAATTCTACGTTTGCCTAAACTTGTAGGCATGACTTACTTCAGCCTTTGGATTTGTCGAAGGTGACACCGCCTACGACTGCTTCACCTTACCTATCTGCAGTATATAAGCCCCTTCGCGCATTTACTATATTCTTATCAAGATTGATGGACTGATTTCATCAACTCCAGGCTGAGGGACTGATTACCTCAAACTCCTTCTGATATTCACCATTCTTTGTATTGGACAGATGAAGCCACTGTATTGTGATACATTTCCACAATAAAGATACCCAGGTGTTGCACACGTGTCTAATTTATTAGATACTCATACTGGCAGGGAACGTTTTCTTTAACTCCTATCAGCGGCAAACTATTCTAGACCTCACAACATAGCTAGGAAGAGGATTGTATGTTTTCATGTATATTATTACTTCATACCATTCTACACTTGTTTATTTGCAATGACGCAATACCTTAATAACACAGACTGACAAAATTAAATTCTTTTACAAAAAACTCCTGCCTCAAACTTTTCGCTATTTTTCCGAGTATAAAACTGTTGGAACGTTGGTTGTATTCCCCAGGATCTTGTAAGTTTACTTAGGTACAGATACACATAAATACTTACACAAATTATCATATAAAGTAACATATGGGTAAATTACTAGGATAACCCCCCAAAAATTAGAGTGATTTATTTCTATAGTTGGGAGGACTGAAGGCAGAATGCTAGACAAGGTAGCAGCACACTTACAAATGGTCACTGGTCTAGAGGTGCAAGACTTCTGGCACTCTCCATCATAAACTCGTTTACAGTAAATATCAAGTCTGAAGAGGATAGTATATTTCCTGAGTGGACACCCGAAGGAAAATGAGCATGCCATGTTAGGAGTAAAGATTGCCTGCCTTCACACAAGGAATATTGGGAAGGACCTCTCCTCTAGCCTAAGATTTTTTTTTTTATCTCATTTGAATTCTGGACACTTGGAATCACTGAAAATTACCACACAGGTGATTTACTGTTCTCCACAAATAGTCGAAGCAATATCATTTAAATGTTCATTATATTTTCATCGCTGCCAGAGATGCGATGCAGTGTACCCGGTCTTGCATTTGCATCTACCTCACAGTAGTGCTGTAGGCCACTGATGACGCCAACGCCATCACAATCACAATGCTGAATTAATTTAGGATCTTCATGTACATAGGAAAATGTACTTCTCTTACTGTCTTTACTATATAAACGAAGTCTTAACTGCGCTAGATGACCGTCGACTGTATCTTGGGAACAAGATTCAGTTATCCCGTGATCACAGGCTTGAGTCAAGTAATGACTGATCGAAACTCCAAGTTCTGTAGACAATGCCTTGTGTATCAGCGTAGTGACACTCAATCAGAGACATTTCATCACCTGAGCTACCATTAGAGGAAACTGAAACACGTGTATTGTCGCTGGGAATGGGCATGTTAAAATCAATATTTGTCTCCGAGTGAAGAAACATTATTTCTACGTTTTGTTACCTCAGAAAACTGGTTTAAATAGGAGGAGTCCTGGAGGTGACTTCAGGGTACTTACTCACCAACACTGGAAGTATCTCAGAGAGTGCCTTTACTGCTGCACTGCCATATCCATACGAGTTTAGCTCTTGTTTTTAACGTAATGCCAAAAATTATATAGTATAAGAATAATAATCATAATGCCGTTTTATAGTATAGTAATTTCGAACCCTGCTCGTAAAAAAATAAAACTTGTCCGGTAGTAACTAAATACAATTACACAAGTTTTGGGTAATTATAATTGTCTCTCATAGTAAGAGATGTGTAAATTACGTAGGATAACCCAGAAAAGTCAGACAAATATCATTTGGAACATATTGTGTTACCCTCTTGGTGATACCTCAACATCGTGTGGATCCTTAGTATCTTATGTTATTGTTGTATGTTTGCCGGGTTCTTTGTGTGTATCACGGGACTTGTATGTAGTTTAAAGGAATAGTTTTGCTCATTGTTTCCGTTCTTAGTTGTTAATTAGTCGCATAATTGTTTTAATATTCCAGTGGTTGTATTATTATTATTATTATTATTATTATTATTAAGCGATATGCCCCTAGGGGTCATGGAGGAGATAATCATGTTTGACTGGAGGAAGAGAGGGATAACTCCAGTTCTTTAGCTCAAGAACCCTTCACCAGCATCAAGTCACCCACTTGAAGGAAGATCCAGTGGCTGTAGCATTTTACTACTTTCTCATGTATCCTGTAACAGTAGTCCATGGCTCAGTGAATGAGTATTTTCTGTTCTTTCGACACCGTTTTTTTCAGTTTATAATTACAATAATAATAATAATAATAATAATAATAATAATAATAATAAGAAGAAGAAGAAGAAGAAGAAGAAGAAGAATATGCATATATTTACGTTTAAAAAATGGGGTAGTACAAGTAGAATATTCTCACAGCCTCAAGAGCAATGTTAGCCTGTTTTCTTGAACCCTTTTTATTTACTCGGAAACTATGGGTCCCCACACCATATGTTTATGTTAACAATGTTACTTCCTGTCCTCTCTGCTGATGGTGATAAAATGTCCCTTTTATCAGTTTTTATGTGGTTATCATGTCGTCTTCCTGTGAGCTAACGTGAACATTGTGGGACCTAGTACACCCCTAGTTACACTCGACTGTTTTATTACTGCGTCTCTTCCTTTGTTTCTTTGCCATCAGTCGTGCCGATAAACCCCTTAATCCATGCACGTGTCACACACTATCCTGCATAGTAGTCCTACTGTTAGCAGTGTCAAAGACTAAGAATATGCCGTCCAGCCATCCTCTCTATTGTCTTAAATGTTAGTTTATTATTCAGGGTATAAAATCTGGCACTCTTTCTGTCATGTGATGAGCCATTGAGTCGTGTTGGCTATGTGTAGGGCGTGGTAATATGAGGTGTCTAAGCTTATGGCTCAATTAGTAGCAGCCTCACCTCACACTGAGGAACCGGATTTCGATCCGCAAGAGAGTGGAAACGTAGGGCGTGCTTCCTTATACTTGCTGCCGCTATTCACCTAGCAGGTGTTAGCTGACTGATGCGTACCAATTCCCAAACCTAATTAAAATGTGTCACCCCATCTCGCTGACTAGCTGTCTCTGTAAAACATTTGAAAGATTGGTGCTAAACAGATTACTATACAAAATTAAAGAATACATATCACCCAATGTCAAAGGATTTACACATTCAGTGTTGCAAATAGAGAAGTCATTTTTGTACGAACTAACTAAAATGAACGTTGGTTGTGTACTTTTACGGTGGATACTTGGTTATCTCACTAACAGAAACTCAGCTGCATTGTTTCAGGGATACAAAAGAGAAACTATAGAAATACATCTTGGCACTCCTCAGGATGGTGCATAAAGTCCTACACCGTTTAATCTACGTATTAGTCAATGCCCTACCCCCAGCAGTATCACAATTAGCTGTGCCAATTATACTCTTCTGGATAATAAAACGCATTGTGAAATGCAAACCGCACTATATGATATACAGATAGCCTGTGATACTCTTGGACTTAGAATTTCCACAGAAAAGACAGAAGTGTTTAACAGATACATTGGTAACCGTAAAAGTTGAACATCAAAATTAAAGGTCAATGGCAGTCTTATTGATTATGCGTCCTGTAAATATCTAGGTATTTCTGTTCCATGTACACTAATAACTGTGAATAAAATTAACCAACAATGTAAAGGTAGACTTAAAGCTCTCAGAACGATTGTGGGGTATAATCCCAAATATGGTGCAAATATTATAAGTGCAAAAATGATGTAATACTTAGCTTGTATAAAATCGTTGATAGGTTACCATGCACCAGTTTTAGTCCTGCAACACAGTAGAACTATTGAAAGACTCGAAAAGACACAAAATAAAGCCCTGAGAATTATTCTGGGCCGTCCTATAACTACCAAAATGTTAAATATGGGGACAGAATTAGGTATACCTAGTGTTGCTGGTGGAATACGTGAAATCACTGTCATGATAGGGATGAAGCTACTGCCTGATGATCAAAACAATGTTGTCTCTAAAAAATTACTAGAGCATATTATTCATGGGACAGGCGAATCAAGATGGATTCAGATAACAGCCACACACACATAAAATGTTTGGATTACATGAAGTTATCATGTTAGGAAACAACAGCTTTTCCCGCCACCATAACAGATAGCAGCTTTTGATACAACTATGCCAATCTACCCTCCCAAGAAACTGATCATGCACAATCCTCAACTTCGATTACTTTCTAAAAATAACACATACACGACCTTAGATTAAAGCATACTATATACGCTGATGGTTCCCTTAACCCTGACGGTGGGAGGGTGGGAAGTGGTGTTGTTATAAACCGGCCTCATGCTGATGTATTAGAATTAATAATTGGGCTTCCACCCTACAAACTGAGGTGTTTGTCATAGTTGTTGTTCTCAAACTTGTGGAAACTACGACCGCACACACTGTAATTGTAACTGACTTTCCTCATTACTTGCTCTAAATAGCCTGAAGCCTGAATGAGGCATGCTTGTATATGAAGCTAGGCACAGATATACACAGATTATTAAGAAAAGGATAACAGCTAAGCTTTTGTGGGTTTTCTCTCACATAGGCCTCCAGGAACATGACAGAGTTGATGAATTAGCTAAACAAGTATTAAATGAAGAGAATGTTGAGTATAACTTTGATTTTTCGAAAAAAAATTACGAAACATTGTCAGAAAGGAATTAGCAAACGAGCATGAAGCAGAACAGTACAAATAGAAACTAGCAGATCCATTCATTATCATAATGAAATGTGTGAAGTCAAATATATCTATGGAGAAAGTAACAAAGTTAGTAGATTGTAAGATGCTATTACACCTATATTAAGGCTAGGCTATAAGTATCTCTGGCAGTACGGTTTGTATGGTAATGTCAGTGACAAAATGTAAAGTGCGTGGACAGAGACAGGACCATACACTGCATATTATATCTTGAGTCTTCAAATATCCAACTTTTCTGAAGGGTTTTCCGGAGATCAATACCCCCGCGGCCCGGTCCATGGCCAGGCCTCCCGGTGCATCAGGGGCTGATCAATTAGGCTGTTACTGCTGGCCGCACGTAGTCCAACGTACAGACCATAGCCTAGTTGATCCGGCACTGACTTTAGGTATCTGTCCAGCTCCCTCTTGAAGGCAGCCGGGGCTCTGTTGGTAATTTTCCTTATGCCTGGTGGGAGGCTGTTGAAGTCTTGGGTCCCGGACACTTACTGTTTTCTCATGGTAAAATACCTCATTGTTAATGATAAGATATTTGAAATCCTAAGGTTCTATCAACATTTTGCATCGACTAGATGAACAAACTGTCTTTATATAGATTGCAACCTAGCTATGACCAATTTTTATTTTTTATTTTTTAGTGATAATAAGAATTCAGTTTTTAAATTGTATTCCTTTCTGTGCTGCGTATAACAGCTATATGAAGAACTTGAAAAAAAATTAGTGGTAATTAGATATCATTATTTTTAGATTGTATTTGTTAATGTACTGCACTGTGTACAACAACTATATATATATGAAGTAATTGTTAAATATGAAATGACTAATATTCCTTTCTAGTGATGAAACAAAACTCAGTGGGGTCTGACAAAGACCCATTGTGACCTCTGTAATCCTGTTTTTTACGTTAACGCTCACAGGATGAGCATGGGGTGCACAATAAACTAGCCGCTCAGGCGGCACAACTAACTGGTGTGGACCGCATCCTGGGGAAGAGGATTAAGAACCCCAGTGGGAATAAGCCAGTCTGACGACATGGCTTTATTTGGTTATCCTGGGTTACTAATCCTACGGTTAATAATCTGGGCAGAATCTCTCTCCTCTCCAAAATGGGTAGCTAGTGGCCCTATAAACGGCCACAGCAGCAGCTGCCGTTGGCTTGCCGGTGTTGAACTGTGGTCTAGCCTGAGTGACCTGACTGAGCCTTTCTCTTCTTATTCTTTACTTTGAAAGGTAAGCTTGTCGTATTATGTTTATCACGAGACACTGGAAAATGTCTCCTGACTCCGGTCCTAGTCATATGACGACCTGCTCAGTGAATATTTAGGTTATTTGACCAAATCATTCTACTGGCTTACCCGTCCACTCGGTATAAAAATTAAATTGCATGTCATCTGATGGCAAGACTATTTCTTGAATATTGGTACTGAATTTGTATGTATGATTTAACACACCCTTTAACCACATCTGCAACCTACTCCCACCAAACCCCACATTTCCCTGCAACAACGCCCTTATGTCTCCTTTTAATCAATATTTCAGCCACTTTCGTGTGAGCACCACCAGTACCACCTTCCCTCAGCGCTACATGGTTCTGTCCACTAGTTAGAGTATGTTGGTTAATGGAGTTTAAAACCTATCGGCTGCACGAGTCATTAAGGTTATTCGGTAACCTTTTAACCATCAGGCAAGAATACTTTAATCCCTCTTTTAGGGGTTAAAGCAAATTCAGCATATTTACGCTGAGAAATATATTCCTCAGGATATATATATATATATATATATATATATATATATATATATTATATATATATATATATATAATATATATATGTCGTGCCGAATAAGCAGAACTTGCGATCTTGGCTTAAATAGCAACGTTCATCTTGCCATATAGGACAAGTGAAATTTGTGTATGCAATAATTTCGTCAAAATCATTCTAAACCAAACGAAAAAAATATATTTCACTGTGTTTGTTTAGTATTAATTACTGTAAACAAATCTAAAATATATTTAGTTGGGTTAGGCTAAAATAAATTGCTCTTGTTATAATAAGGTTAGGTAAGTTTTCTAAGATTCTTTTGGTGCAAAATTAAAAAATTTTACTTTAACGTTAATAAAAAATATATATCTTTAAACGTATAAAGAGAAAATTTCAGAAAGAACTTAATTTTATATGAGTTCTTGCTAATTGACCAGTTTTTACATATTCGGCACGACATATATATATATATATATATATATATAATAATATATAATATATATTATATATTATATAATATACTATATATATTATATACTATTATATAAATATTATATAAAATATATATATAATATAATATATATAATATATATAAAATATATATATTATATAAATATATATATATATATATATATAATATATATAATATATATGTATATATATGTATATAATATATTATATATATATATTATATATATTATATATATATATATATTAATATATATATATATAATATATATATATATGTGTTCGAGTAATTTTTTGAGTAAATTATATAGCTTGTTAGGTTAGCTTACATGTTAAATTATAATAGGTTAGTTTGTAATGAGAGACTAGATTAGTTTGTTAAGTTAACATTTATCGACCACACAAGGGTTATTAATATGGAGTAAAGTGAATTCTGTTTATACATTATGAGATATGATTCTCTTGATGTATATACCCTGGCAGGTTAGTTTACGTAAGATTCGTCCGGAAACAGGACAAGTGTTTCCTGACGTGAGTCATAGTCATATGATGACCCGCCACTGGAGCTTATGGCCATCTGACCATACCGGTCCGCCCCTTTAAAAATTAAGATTACAGTTATAACCATAATAATCCAGGAAAATACACATTTCTCATTGTATATATACGTAAGTATATATCTGCCAATGTATATATACGTAAGTATATATCTGCCAATGTATATATACGTAAGTATATATACACTGGCAGATATACATCTCAGTTTTTATACTATCAGCATCATCATCCACAGTAGGGGGAAAGGGAGGGCCTCTTGCACCCCGTCTCTGCTTTCCTTTAGCCAGCGGACGCCATTACAAACAGCCAGATGCCATTTTTCTTCCTGCCTCTGCATTCATTAGCCAAACAAACATAAGTATAGATATGTAGCTTTCCATGCATCAATTTTGGAACGTATTTCTTGAAGCATCCATTTATTCTTCTGCTGGCCCGGGTGCTGGCCTGGCAGCCTATGTTTACCTTGTGTCGGGCCAGTGTTGCCACTCCTGGTCCTCGCTACTGCCTTACACACCCTCTTTCCTACACATATTTTTTCTGAGCTTGGTATTGTTCACATAAGGGATACTGATTTTCATCTAAATCAAGTAGAGCACAGTGAAAAAAAATGGCTTGTTTTAGGGTCACGTTAACTGGGATAGTAGGAAGACTTTTTGTTTTGTATGGAATTCAGTGTAGAAAATCATTAGCATCAGCTGGTAGCGTTAGTAGGACTGGTGGCAGGGATGGGGGAGAGGGGAAGTAACTGCTCTCGGCATCGCATCAGAGCTTAACCACATTTTATCGCTCAGGGACGTACAACTGGAGTAGGGCAGGGACGAACGGTGGTGCGATGGGTGTGGAGGGGTGTGGGAGAGGGGGTAAAGAGTGGGTACGGTGATGTAGGAGGTATGGCTATTGGTATGTTATGGTGGAGCGAGGGCTGGGGCCCTGGACTACTGGCCTTACTGCACCCACCACCGCTATTTTGCTACTGAAGATTAGCAAGAAAGAATATCTGATTTCAAGGAAAACAATTGCTCGTTAAATGATGACGCAGAAGTCATTGTGATGGAATTTAATGGACAAGGTGTTCATCCTTGTCTCTTGCTTCGCTTCTTATCTTTCCCCATCAAATTTTCGAAGCCTCAACACTTTTTGTTTTGTTTTGCCTATCACTGTTTACCTCAAACTGGAGACTACCATGCTGACCTCTGATCTAATTCAAATAAAATTTATTACTCCGAAGATTGTCCAACTCATATTTCTTTCAACTTCAGAGGCGCTGCGATGTACTCGAGTCAGTTTAAAAAAGTTATTAGTTGGTGTTGCCTGGGAAAGTCACGTTTACAGCTCCACATTTATTCCTATCTCTTGGCTCAGTAAGTTACCAGGAGTGGTACCAGCCTAGTCAGGAACCGGGCCGCGGGGGCGGTGACCTCCGGAATCGACTACAAGTAACCAGCAAATCATGACTTGGTAAAGCAGGCCCAACACTGTCCCACTGAAAAGTTGTTCTGCCATGTCTATTTTGTCGATAAATGTTGTCTTCGTAAAGCCAACGAGAATGTTTCTGCTTAATAGTGCCAGTGCTATGATTCTAATTTGAATGCATTACTTCCTGACTTCTGAAGACCATATTGCTTCTTTCTAAATATATTTTAGTGGTTTTCACAAAGATCCAGGAGTAACTTCCTGCTCTTGTTGTGGTCTTAGGTATCCCAGTATTTCTTTGTTGTTTGTTGCTGTCTTCAAGGAGTTGGATAGGCGCCTAAAGTCAGTTCCCGACCAACCTGGCCGTGGTTTCTACGTCGGTTTTGCTTGTGGCCAGCAGTAATAGCCTGATTGATCAGGCTCTGGTTCACCACGAGGCTTGGTCATGGACAGGCCGATGGGGCATTGACCCCCGATACCCCCTCCAGGTATGCTCCAGGTAGGTATTTATCATCACAACCTTTAACTTATTGAGACCTGTATCATAATGTAAGTTGCATTTATATCTTACAACCATTTCTTCATCTCTCTCATACTTTACTAGTTTTTTTTTCTCAGTCCCCATATGGGTTTAGCGCTCCACTACGAATTTAATAATATTCTACAACCTATTACAATATAATTAGATAAGAAAAGTGTTCCTGGCTTGGATTGCCAGTAACTACCTCCGACAGTCGTTCGTGTTTGTACTCACCTATATGTAGTTGTAGGGGCTGAGTCCTCGCTCCTGGCCCTGCCTCGCAACTTGTTGCTTGCCATATGCATTCCCTGCTAGTCTCTTGGACCCTGTCGTACCTGCTCTTAAAGCTATGTATGCAGCTTGCCTACATTACTTAGTCAAGGTCGTTCCACTTCTCGACCACCCTGAGACTAAAGAAATA
This sequence comes from Cherax quadricarinatus, assembly GCF_026875155.1. NCBI lineage: Eukaryota > Metazoa > Arthropoda > Malacostraca > Decapoda > Parastacidae > Cherax > Cherax quadricarinatus. Next base: position 3,158,661 of record NC_069446.1, read on the forward strand.
CTTCCTGACATCCCTGTGGCTCATTGCATCTTTAACTTCCAGTTTTGCTCCCGGGTACCTGTTTCCCGCCTCCCCAGTAGCTTATCCATGTCTGTCTTATCAGTTTCTCAGATTATTTTCTATGGTATCCTGTTTTCCCTGTTTTTTTTTTTTTTTTTTTTTTTTTTTGTCTTCCATTATCATTAGAATTCACAACTGGGCGTCTACACTGCAAACTAAATTGTTTGCAATGCTAATGGCGCTAAAGCTAATTTATGACACTGAGCTTGACTCTTTTATCATTACTGATTTTATGTCATCATTGAAGGCTCTGACTCATATAATGACTCCAGCAACATGCTTATTGGAGAAGCCAGGTATAGATACTCAGAAATCCGGGAACAAGTAATTAATGTACAATTGCTGTGGATCCCATCACGCATTGGATTACTCGTTCATGATAAAGTTGATATGTTAGACAAGGAGAGTACCCAGAAGGAGAATGTGGAATTTAACTTGGGTATATCTGTGTCTAGCATTAGGAATAATATTAGGAGAGAAGTAAATAATGAAAATCAATGTATCAGGAATGCAATTAGAAGCCTGAGTAGAGCTATAACCCACTATGATAATATGAACATAGATAAGTATGTTTATGGAGCAATTTGTCATGAGAACAGACTGACTGATGTTGTAGTGGCCAGGCTTAGGCTTGGTTACAAGTACTTCTGGAAGTTTGGGAGACACACAGATTATCAGACCAAATGCAAATTATGTGATCAGGCATATGGTCACTGTCTTGAACACTATGTGCTTAATTGTCCTCTTATTGAGGAATATAGAGGTAGACAGTATAATAACCTATGTGACATGTCAGAATAAGTGAACTGTAGATATAAATCCAAATGTACACCTATTAACCCTTATTGGGGCCTAGTTCCTAGGCCTTTTGTGTATTCATATGCTCTTGCGCTATCGTCCACAGAATGGATAAGGGGTGCACAATAAACTAGCCACTTCGGTGGCAAAATCTAATCTAATCCACTGTCGTTATCAATTCAGTTAGCCTCTCTCCATAGCTCATTTTTCACAGTTCTGGAACTAATCTCGTTGCATACTTTACACCTCCGGTTTCGTATTATACATTTTCAAGTGTGGATTCCATGCTGGTGCTGTGTACTCCGACACTATTTGTGTCATCAGCTATATTATACTCACATATGTGTGGTTGCAGGGGGTCGAGTCACAGCACCTGTGTGTATGTGTGTGTACTCACCTATTTGTGGCTGCAGGGGTCGAGTCATACCTCCTGGCCCCGCGTGTATGTACTCACATATTTGTGGTTGCAGGGTTGAGTCATACCTCCTGGCCCCATGTGTGTGTACTCACCTATTTGTGGTTACAGGGGTCAAGTCTCAACTCTGTGTGTGTGTGTGTGTATACTCACCTATTTGTGGTTGCAGGGGTCGATTCACAGCTCCTGGCCCGTCCTCTTCGCTGTGTATATACACGTGTGTGTGTGTACGTGCATTGAGTTTGCAGGTGGTGAACGCTAGCTCTTGGTCCAGTCTTTCGATTCACCAACGTGAAAAAGCTTTGTCATAGCTTCTTTTGAACCCGTACTTGAAGTCCACGTCTAGGTCATTCCACTTTTTTTTTTTGCCTACTTTTTTGCCTCTTATGTTGCAGAAATGCCTTCTGGCATTTCTTTGGCTCATTTGATTGTGCAGTTTTCGAACATGCTCTCTGCTCTTGTTTTTCTTTTTTTCGTCCCTGGTTAAGGGCTTATCCTTGTCTTCCTTATCTCTGCCCGACTATTTTGTATGTCTTGATCATGGCCCCTCGTATTTTTCGTTCTTCATATCTCATTTCCTCTCAATTCAGGCACGGGCATGAATGCACTCCTGTAGATTTCCTTGAGTTTCACTTTGTTTTACTAGGCGAGGTGCACCACAGGCTCTGCGTGCTCAAGAATGGATCGCACATATGAGGTGTGTTTTCAACCTGTCACTGAACAGTTTTCTGAATGCCATTAATATTCTTCAGAACTCAGCCTGTGCTGCTGATGTTTTCTGTTTATATTTGCTTTAGAGAATAGATCCGGAATAATGGTAATTCCTAGGTCTTTTCATTAACTATTTTTTTCGCTTTTTTTAACCATAAGAGACTGTCTGCGGTAACCCCTTCTCAATTTCCAACTTCTGACATCCCTGTGGATGTCAGAAGTTGGAAAATGAGAAGGGGTTATATTTTAGTTACTTTATTCTATTATTACTTACGTGTATCCAGATCGTCTTGCAGTTTACTTTCCTATTCGGTTTGCATTCACTGTTTTAGTACCATTCGCAAACAAGAATATGTAGGCGTTTATTCCTGTTAGGTCATTAATATACGCTAGGAACAACATGCAACTCCACTAGTTGTCCTGTCTCTTCCTGATACTTTATCTCTTATGCTGTGTGTGTGTGTGTGTGTTTTGTGTGTGTGTGTGTGTTGTGTGTGTGTGTGTGTGTTTTGGTGTGTTGTGCTCATTTTATTGTGGCTTTGGGGTCGATCTCGGTTCCCGGCCTTCGCATTATAACTACATACGGCCTGGGTTACTAGTTCCCTACCTGGAGGGCCTTGTCGTACCTATTATTAAAACTGTGTATGAAATTTGCTTTCATCATTCTCCCCGTCAAGGTAATTTTACTTCCTGTCTACCCTTAGATTGACAAAAAGTCTTTCCAAGCCTCCCCGTGGTTCATTTACCTCCATTCTGTGTCGCCTTGTCCCCAATTCCCGCTTTTCAAAGCTAGGAGGAAAAAAAAAAAGGAATGTGATAACCTTTCTTTACGCCACGGGCAGAGTGGGTGACTGCGTGACGTCGGGATCGTGGTTCCGGACCTTCGGCTGGAGGGTTCATGCGGACCTAGTGCCACTGGAGCCCTTAACCCCAACAAAAACAGTATCAAGTAGGGTAAGCATTTAAGCCTCTTAAGAGGGTACGAAAAAATATTTAGGAAGATGTGGATGAACTCCAGCTTGTGAGCTGCGTGCAAGAATGTATAATTTATATTATTGCCTATTTTTTTTTTTATGAAAATTGAGTTAGCATTAGGATTAGTCTACCTGAAATACACTGCATGGTAGTGGCTTTATTTTGTGCTTAGGAATATTTTATTATATGTAAACTACATTTTGTGTACTGCAGAAATAAATAAATTGTTTAGCACCAGTTATATAATGATAAAACAGACAAAGGAAGAGCGCAAAATAGAGAGTGAAAGTTATAGGAAAAATATGAGTATAGGGACATGAAGAAGAAAAAGAGGGGAAAGAGTAGGAGACGGCACCAATTTACCATGCTTATAATTTTCCCTGTTAATTATGAGGCAGCAAACAAAAAGGCTGGCAGTGTTAGTTGTAGCAGTCGACCAGGAGTCCATCACCGCACTACTGTCCCGTCACCACACTTAATTCTGCCCCTTCTGTGTGCGTGTGTGTGTACTCACCTAATTCACCTACTCACCTAATTGTGGTTGCAGGGGTGGAGACTCAGCTCCTGGCCCCGCCTCTTCACTGATCGCTACTAGGTCCTCTCTCTCCCTGCTCCATGAGCTTTATCATACCTCGTCTTAAAGCTATGTATGGCTCCTGCCTCCACTACCTCACTTTCCAGACTATTCCACTTCCTGACAACTCTGTGACTGAAGAAATACTTCCTAACATCCCTTTGACTCATCTGAGTCTCCAATTTCCAATTGTGACCCCTTGTTCTGTGTCCCATCTCTGGAACATCCTGTCTCTGTCGTTATCATGTCTCCCCTAACCCTCCTGTCATCCAGTGTCGTCAGGCCTATTTCCACTTGACAGGAAATTTAGAATCAAGTGACTTTCTTGATACGATTCAGGATTGTTTTTTTAAAGCAGCTTGTGACAGAGCCAACTAGAGGAAATAACCTGCTTGACTTGGTTCTTGCCAGCAGGTAAACGCTAATTAATAATCTTGAGCTTAATGATGAGCTCGGGGAAAGTGATCACAAATCACTCAGTTTTAATATATCATGGAATTCCCCTAATAATGGCAGTCAAGTCTCTGTCCCTGACTTCCGCTTGGCTGATTTCATAGGACTGAAAAATTACTTGGGTGGGCTGAACTGGAATGACCTGACTATGGGTCAGGTAGGTGGTGATGATTGCCGATATGACGTTTTCCAGGGCATAGTTCTAGCTGCTCAGACAACTTACGTTCCAAATAAGGAAATCAGATCAAGCAAAAATGATCCTAAATGGATGAACAATAGATTAAAACATCTCATTGGTCAAAAGAGAGGCACATATAGGCAAATCAAAAGAGGAGAGGTGCAATTAAGAAATCAATATATTCAGTTAAAGAGAAAAATAAAAAAGGGAATTAGAAAAGCAAAAAGAGATTATGAGGTTAAAGTTGCAAGAGAATCGAAGACTAACTCAAAAGGATTCTTTCAGGTATACAGAAGTAAGATCAGGGACAAGATAGGCCCACTCAAAAGTTACTCGGGTCAGCTCGCAGACAGTGATAAGGAAATGTGTAGAATTTTTAACACATACTTCCTCTCAGTTTTTACTCAGGAAGATACTAGCGATATTCCAGAAATAATAAATTATGTAGAACAGGATGATAATAAACTATGCACGATTAGGGTCACAAGTGACATGGTTCTTAGGCAAATTGATAAATTAAAACCTAACAAATCCCCAGGCCCTGATGAACTGTATGCAAGGGTTCTAAAGGAATGTAAAGAGGAGCTTAGCAAACCTCTGGCTAATCTTTTCAATATATCACTACAGACTGGCATGGTGCCAGATAAGTGGAAAATGGCAAATGTGATACCTATTTTCAAAGCAGGTGACAGATCCTTAGCTTCGAACTATAGACCAATAAGCCTAACCTCCATAGTGGGAAAATTTATGGAATCAATAATTGCCGAGGCAGTTCGTAGCCACCTTGAAAAGCACAAATTAATCAACGAATCTCAGCATGGTTTTATAAAAGGGCGTTCCTTCCTTACGAATTTATTAACTTTTTTCATTAAGGTATTTGAGGAGGTAGATCATGGTAATGAATATGATATTGTGTATATGGACTTCAGTAAGGCTTTTGACAGGGTCCCACATCAGAGACTATTGAAGAAAATTAAGGCACATGGAATAGGAGAAATTTTTTCCTGGATAGAGGCATGGTTGACAGGCAGCAGAGAGTTTGCATAAATGGGAAGAAATCAGAGTGGGGAAGCGTCACGAGCGGTGTTCCACAGGGGTCAGTGTTGGGCCCCCTGTTGTTCACAATCTACATAAACGACATTGATGAGGGCATAAAGAGCGACATAAGCAAGTTTGCCGATGACACTAAAATAGGCCGTCGAATTCATTCTGACGAGGACTTTAGAGCACTCCAGGAAGATTTGAATAGACTGATGCAGTGGTCGGAGAAGTGGCAGATGCAGTTTAATATAGACAAATGCAAAGTTCTAAATGTTGGACAGGAAAATAACCATACCACATATAAACTAAATAATGTCGATCTTAACATTACGGATTGCGAAAAAGATTTAGGAGTCCTGGTTAGCAGTAATCTGAAACCAAGACAACAGTGCATAAGTGTTCGCAATAAAGCTAACAGAATCCTTGGCTTCATATCAAGAAGCATAAATAACAGGAGTGCTCGGGTTGTTCTTCAACTCTATATATCCTTGGTTAGACCTCATTTAGATTATGCTGCACAGTTTTGGTCACCGTATTATAGAACGGATATAAATGCTCTGGAAAACATACAAAGGAGGATGACAAAGTTGATCCCATGTATCAGAAATCTTCCTTATGAGGATAGACTGAGGACCCTGAATCTGCACTCTCTAGAAAGGCGTAGAATTAGGGGGGATATGATTGAGGTGTATAAATTGAAGACAGGAATAAATAAAGGGGATGTAAATAACGTGCTGAAAATATCTAGCCTAGACAGGACTCGTAGCAATGGTTTTAAGTTGGAAAAATTCAGATTCAGGAAGGATATAGGAAAGCACTGGTTTGGTAATAGAGTTGTGGATGAGTGGAACAAACTCCCAAGTACAGTTATTGAGCCTAAAACATTGTGTAGTTTTAAAAATAGGTTAGATAAATACATGAGTGGGTGTGGGTGGGTGTGAGTTGGACCTGATTAGCTTGTGCTGCTAGGTCAGTTGTCGTGTTCCTTCCTTAAGTGAATGTGACCTGCCCTGACTAGGTTGGGGCATTGGCTTAAGCCGGTAGGAGACTTGGACCTGCTTCGCATGGGCCAGTAGGCCTGCTGCAGTGTTCTTTCTTTCTTATGTTCTTATGTTCTTAACCTTTCTTTGTAGGACATTCCTCTTACCTCTGGAATTAATCTTGTTGCAAACCTTTGCACTGTCTCTAATTTCTTGACGTGCTTGACCTGGTGTGGGTTCCAAACTGGTGCTGCATACTCCAGTATGGGCCTGACGTACACGGTGTACAGTGTCCTGAACGATTCTTTACTGAGGTATCGGAATGCTATTCTTAGGTTTGCCAGGCGCCCATATGTTGCAGCAGTTATCTAGTTGATGTGTGCTTCCGGAGACGTGCTCGGTATTATACTCACCCCAAGATCTTTCTCCTTGAGTGAGGTTTGTAGTCTTTGTGTGTGAGAGGGGTGTACTCACCTAGTTGTGGTTGCAGGGGTCGAGTCACAGCTCTTGGCCTCGCCTCTTCACTGGCCGCTACTAGGTCACTCTTCCTGCTCCATGAGCTTTATCATACCTCCTCTTAAAGCTATGTATAGATCCTGCCTCCACTACATCACTTCCCAGACATTTCCACTTCCTGACTATTCTGTAAATGATAAATACAGTGGTGACCTGTACTTAACTCAGTGGTGACCTGTACTTAACAGTGGTGACCTGTACTTAACTCAGTGGTGACCTGTACTTAACTCTGCGAAGAAGTGTCTTGTGTGCTCCCCGTGGACTGAACCAAGATGTCCTCGATCGAGCAACTTTACCAGCAGCTTAAGGAAGAATTGAGGGTAGCGAAGATGGAGATACGGCGATTAACCGAGGAAAACAAGAGGATTCGTAGTAGTCCTCCTGTTTCGAGTCCTCAGGTCAAAAAGGGATCATGGTCAGTGGCAGGACAGCAGGGGACGAAGTTGATGATCAAGAAGACAAATGGAAAGCCAGAAACGATGAAGAAGAAAGAGACTGCTGTGGAAACTCTTGTGGAAACCTCCAACGCATTCTCGGTGCTACCCGACGAATGTGAGTCTACTACTGGGATCGTCACGACGAACGACAACAAGGAAGGTAAGAATATTGTTGTTGTTGGGGATAGCCAGGTTAGATACATGGATAGGGCATTCTGCTTGAAGGACAGGAGTAGGAGACAGAGGGTTTGCTTTCCTGGGGCTGGGATGGAGGACAGTGTTAGCCGGCTTGACAACATCATGAACGGTAATGGGATCAATCCTGTTATTTGCCTCGGTGCTGGAGGCAATGATGTAGGCAAGCGTAGAAGTGAGGATTTAGTTAGTTCAGGACAGCTATAAACATAATTAGGAAGAAGGGGGGGGCGCCCTGTTATATGTGGCATTTTGTCAAGAAGAGGTGTTGGTAATGAATGGTTGTCCAGAGCAATTGGTATTAATTGTTGGCTGGATAAACACTGTAAGGATAATGCAGTACCATTCATTGACAACTGGGACAACTTCTATGGCCGAAATGACATGTATGCCAGGGATGGGGTTCACTTATCCAGGGCAGGTGTGGGTTTTCTTGCTAACTCAGTTGAGGGGGTTGTTAGGACTTTAAACTAGGATTAGTTAGAGGTATGGGTTTAGAAATGATAAATAATGAGTATAGATATATTGACTTATGCTCTGATATTAAGAATCTTAATAGTAACTGTCATGGAGTAACTCTGGGTAATGATAATTTCAGAAATTGTGTAAAAACAAAGATGAATAGGAAAAATGTGCAGAAGAAAAAACATGGTATTTTATGCTAACAGTCGAAGTGCAAGAAATAAAATTAATGAACTACGTTTGGTAGCATGTGCTGAGAACTTTGATATCATTACATTAACTGAAACGTGGTATGATTTAAAGAGTCGGTATATGACTGCTGAGTGTAATATTCAGGGATTTAAGTTGTTCAATGTGGATAGATGTGATGGGAAGGGGGGAGGAGTTGCATTGTATGTTCGAGAAAATATTAATTGTTGCATAAAAACTGGTATAAAAATAAATGGAGCAGTAACAGAATCTGTTTGGGTAGAGTTTGTGGAGGGTCAAGAAAAACTAATTCTAGGTGTAATATACCGACCTCCAGGCTTGGATCACGATAGAGGGAGACTTCTTTGGGGCGAAATTGTTAGGGCTTCTAGACACAATAACGTAGTCATAGTAGGGGACTTTAACTTTAGTCAAATTGACTGGAATTCTTTGATAGGTAATCTAGAGTCCAGTGACTTTATGGAAACAGTTCAGGACTGTTTTCTGAAGCAGAGCGTAACAGAGCCTACCAGGGGTAATAATTTGCTAGACCTAGTCTTGTCAAATAAGGAAACACTCGTGAATAATCTGGAGAGCACTTAAGAGCTTGGCGCAAGTGATCACAAATCCATCACTTTTAGCATTAACTGGGAATGCAAGAATAATGATAATACAGTAAAAATCCCTGATTTTCGTTCTGCCGACTATAATGGACTTAGGGAACATCTGTCTAATCTTGATTGGGGTTATCTAGCTAATAATTTTATTGGCGATGATCATACTTATGATTATGAAGGGATCTGCTTTTATGATTTTTTTCTTAATAATTTACACCATGCCCAGAGTATATACATTCCCCAGAGAGATATTAGGTCTAATAATAACGATCCCAAATGGGTTTACAGTAGGTTAAAGCATCTATTGGGGGAGAAAAGGGGAATTTATAGGCGCATCAAAAGAGGAGAGGTTAACCTTACTGACCAATATGTTCAGCTTAAAAGAGAAGTAAAAAAGGGGATTAGAAAGGCTAAATGTGACTATGAAATTAGGGTTGCTAGTGAATCAAAGACTAATCCAAAGGGGCTCTTTCAAGTGTATAGGACGAGGGTGAAGGAAAAAGTAGGACCTCTGAAAATTGGGAATGGACAGCTGACGGATAACGAACTGGAAATGTGTTCCTTATTTAATGACTATTTTTTGTCAGTTTTTACACAGGAAGATGTAAATGAGATTCCAGTAATTAACAATTATTTAGTTCCTGATGAATTTAAATTAACTAATATTACTGTCACGAGGGACATGGTTATTAAACAGATAGACAAGCTGAAGCAAAATAAGTCCCCGGGACCCGATGAGTTGTTTTCCAGGATACTTAAGGAATGCAAGATGGAGCTTAGTCAGCCATTAACGAGTGTGTTTAATGCGTCCATCCTTACCGGTGTTGTGCCAGAGCTGTGGAAGATGGCTAATGTGGTTCCTATATTCAAATCAGGGGATAAGTCCGTTCCTTCAAATTACCGTCCAATAAGCCTGACATCTATAGTGGGCAAGTTATTAGAATCAATTATAGCTGGCATTATTAGAAGTCACCTTGAAGAGCATAACTTGATAAATGAATCTCAGCATGGATTCACGAGAGGTCGTTCCTGCCTGACAAACTTACTGACGTTCTTCAATAGAACATTTGAGGCAGTTGACAGTGATAAGGAATATGATATTGTTTATTTGGATTTTAGTAAAGCCTTTGATAGAGTACCTCGCAAGAGACTCTTAAGAAAAGTGGCAGCTCATGGTATAGAAGGTAAAGTTCTAGCATGGATAGAGGCATGGCTTACCAATAGAAAGCAGAGAGTTACCATTAATGGAGTGAAATCTGAATGGGGATTAGTCTCTAGAGGCGTCCCACAAGGATCAGTTTTAGGCCCTCTCTTGTTCATAATTTACATTAATGACCTTGATGAAGGGATTACGAGTGACATGAGTAAGTTTGCTGATGATACAAAGATAGGCCGTATAATTCACTCTGAGGAGGATATCAATGAACTCCAGGACGATTTAGACAAATTAATATCTTGGTCTGAAAAATGGCAGATGAAGTTCAATGTGGATAAGTGTAAGGTACTTGCCCTTGGTAATGAAAATAACCCTCGAAGCTATAATCTAGGTGAAGTAGAGCTTGATCATACAGAATGTGAAAAGGACTTGGGAGTCATGGTGAGCAGAAATCTAAAGCCAAGACGGCAGTGCCTTAGTGTGCGCAACAAGGCCAACAGATTACTTGGATTTATCTCAAGAAGTATAAGTAACAGAAGTCCAAAAGTTATTTTGCAGCTCTATACATCACTAGTGAGACCTCATTTAGACTATGCTGCTCAGTTTTGGTCCCCTTACTACAGGATGGATATAGACTCATTAGAGAACATACAGAGAAGAATGACTAAAATGATTTACTGTGTAAGGAACCTCCCGTATGAAGATAGACTTAAAGCCTTAAATCTCCACTCTCTGGAGATGCGTAGAACGAGGGGAGAGATCATTGAAGTGTATAAGTGGATGACGGGCATAAACAAGGGAGATATTAATAAAGTACTGAGGGTGTCAAACCAGGTAAGAACCAGAAATAATGGATTTAAGTTGGATAAATTTAGATTTAGAAAGGACATAGGTAAGTACTGGTTTTCTAACAGAGTTGTAGATGCGTGGAACAATCTTCCCAGTGGGGTGATAGAGGCTAGGACCTTGGGTAGCTTTAAGAAGAGATTGGACAAGTATATGAGTGGGAGGGGCTGGGTTTCATTGGTGTCATTGGGTACGGGAGTTATTTATTGGGTAGCTTTAGGTAGAGGCTGTTTTGATAAGGACCTGTCTCGCATGGGCCAGTAGGCCTTCTGCAGTGTTCCTCCATTCTTATGTTCTTATGTTCTTATGAAGAAATACTTCCTGACATCCCTGTGATTCATCTGTGTCTTCAACTCCCAACTGCGACCCCTTGTTGCTGTGTCCCATCTCTGGAACATCCTGTCTCTGTCCACCTTGTCGATTCCTCTCAGGATTGTATATGTCGTTATCATATACCCCCTATCTCTCCTGTCCTCCAGTGTCGTCAGGCCGATTTCCCTTAACCTCTCCACGTAGGACATGCCCCTTAGCTCCGGGACTAGTCTTGTTGCAAACCTTTGCACTTTCTCTAATTTCTTTACGTGCTAGGCTAGGTATGGGTTCCAAACTGGTGTTGCATACTCCTATGTAAGCCTAACGTACACGATGTACAGAGTCCTGAACGATTCCTTATTGAGATGTCGGAATGCTATCTAAGGTTTGCTAGTCGCCCATATGCTACAGCAGTTATTTGGTTGATGTGCGCCTCAGGAGATGTGCCCAGTATTATACTCACTCCAAGATCATTTTCCTTGAATGAGGTTTGTAGTCTCTAGACTCTACTTTGTCTGCAGTGTGGAAAAAGACACTTATGTACAGTTCAGGGCATTTATTAAAGGAAACGTTTCGCCACGAGTGGCTTCTTCAGTCCTAATACAGAGAAAACTAAGAAAACATTTATATATATAGTGGCAGGAGTCAGGTGAGGTGACGCGTGGGTAGGGGTGGTAGTAGTAGTAGTAGTAGTAGTAGTAATGGAACTAAGGAGGTGAGGCAAGAGAGGGACCTGCTGGCATCAAGTAACACCAGTTCCCAGGATGGGTAATATCCTCTTGCTTAGTAATTTTGAAATACTGTAACTACCGGATATTTGCTTTATAGTGTTACTGACAGAAATTAGTGCAGCTTCAATGCATTTTCTCCGTCTTAAGTCGTCTTCTTTAATAACTAGTTTAGCTTCATTGAATTTCATGAGGTGTCCAACATCGTCTCTATGTTGAACACATGCGTTTTTGCGGTCATCATTTCTGCAAGCATTTTTGTGTTCTGCTATTCTAATGTCCAGAGTTCTGGCTGTTTCCCCTACATATACTTTGTCACACCCCCCATATGGTATAGTGTAGATTCCTGCACTTGTGCCAGAATCATGCTAGGGTTTTTGTATCAGGTTCCTAATAGTAGTTGAAGAGCTGGTAGATATTTTAGCCAGTTTTCTGTCAAACATTTTTGAAACATTAGTGGCAACGTTGCTGACCGGTAAAACGATGTAACTTGGAGGCTTTTCTTCAATTTGATAGGTGTTGGTCTTGCTGAGGATACGTGTTGCACGTTTCCTGCAGTCACGTATGAAGTGTAGGGGAAAGTGTAGTGAACTAAAAGAGTTGGTGATGTATGTACATTCTTCTTCGAGGAACTGTGGACTGGAAATTCTGTAGGCTCTCAGAAAGAACCCAATAACTACCCCTCTTTTAGTACTTGTGTCATGGTGAGAGAAGAAATGTAGAAGATCGTTCTTGTAGGTAGGCTTCCGGTAGACTTTAAAAGAAAGTTTATTTCCCCTGTGCGTAAGAGAACGTCGAGAAAAGGTAATTGGTTGTCCTTCTCCTCCTCTAGTGTAAATTTAATACTAGGCTCCAGAGTGTTGATGGTGTTGAGGATGCCCCGTACGTCAAGATTTTTGGGTACAATGACCAAAATATCATCTACGTACCGCATCCATGTAACTGAGCGAGGGATGTTACTGAGGATCCTTCTTGATTCCAGGTCCTCCATATATAAATTGGCAAGAACTGCACTAAGGGGGGATCCCATGGCTAGTCCGAAGAGTTGTTTGTACTTCTTGTCCTCAAACCTAAAACAGTTATAACGAACACAAAGATTTACACTAGAGGAGGAGAAGGACAACCAATTACCTTTTCTCGACGTTCTCTTACGCACAGGGGAAAATAAACTTTCTTTTAAAGTCTACCGGAAGCCTACCTACAAGAACGATCTTCTACATTTCTTCTCTCACCATGACACAAGAACTAAAAGAGGGGTAGTTATTGGGTTCTTTCTGAGAGCCTACAGAATTTCCAGTCCACAGTTCCTCGAAGAAGAATGTACATACATCACCAACTCTTTTAGTTCACTACACTTTCCCCTACACTTCATACGTGACTGCAGGAAACGTGCAACACGTATCCTCAGCAAGACCAACACCTATCAAATTGAAGAAAAGCCTCCAAGTTACATCGTTTTACCGGTCAGCAACGTTGCCACTAATGTTTCAAAAATGTTTGACAGAAAACTAGCTAAAATATCTACCAGCTCTTCAACTACTATTAGGAACCTGATACAAAAACCCTAGCATGATTCTGGCACAAGTGCAGGAATCTACACTATACCATATGGGGGGTGTGACAAAGTATATGTAGGGGAAACAGCCAGAACTCTGGACATTAGAATAGCAGAACACAAAAATGCTTGCAGAAATGATGACCGCAAAAACGCATTTTTTCAACATAGAGACGATGTTGGACACCTCATGAAATTCAATGAAGCTAAACTAGTTATTAAAGAAGACGACTTAAGACGGAGAAAATGCATTGAAGCTGCACTAATTTCTGTCAGTAACACTATAAAGCAAAAATTCGGTAGTTACAGTATTTCAAAATTACTAAGCAAGAGGATATTACCCATCCTGGGAACTGGTGTTACTTGATGCCAGCAGGTCCCTCTCTTCCCTCACCTCCTTAGTTCCATTACTACTACTACTACTACTACTACTACTACTACTACTACTACTACTACTACTACTACTACTACTACCACCTCTACCCACGCGTCACCTCACCTGACTCCTGCCACTATATATATAAATGTTTTCTTAGTTTTCTCTGTATTAGGACTGAAGAAGCCACTCGTGGCGAAACGTTTCCTTTAATAAATGTCCTGAACTGTACATAAGTGTCTTTTTCCACATCTTGTCGGTATCACCATACCATTTCCTCTCTGTCTGCAGTCTTCTTTGCCCTTCTCCAATCTTCATGACTTTGCACTTGGTGGGGTTGAACTCCAGGAGCCAGTTTCTGCCTGGTCCTCGTCCGTTTGAATTCTACTCATCAACTTCACATCATCTGCAAATAGGGACACTTCGGAGTCTATTCTTCCGTAATGT
>NC_069446.1:3175181-3217681 GCF_026875155.1 Cherax quadricarinatus
ACTGTCTTCACTTGACACTGTCTTCACTTGACACTTCACCTGACACTGTCTTCACCTGACACTGTCTTCATCTGACACTGTCTTCACCTGACACCCCTCATCTGATGCTGTCTTCATCTGACACTGTCTTCACCTGACACTGTCTTCACCTGACACTGTCTTCATCTGACACTTTCTTCACCTGACACTGTCTTCATCTGGTACTGTCTTCATCTGACACTGTCTTCATCTGGTACTGTCTTCATCTGACACTGTCTTCATCTGGTACTGTCTTCATCTGACACTGTCTTCACTTGGCACTGTCTTCACTTGACACTGATTTCACCTGACACTGTCTTCATCTGACACCGTCTTCACCTGACACTGTCTTCACCTGACACTGTCTTCACTTGGCACTGTCTTCACCTGACACTATCTTCACCTGACACTGTCCTCACCTGATGATGTCTTCATCTGACACTGTCTTCACCTGACACTGTCTTCATCTGACACTGTCTTCATCTGACACTGTCTTCACCTGACACTGTCTTCACCTGACACTGTCTTCACCCGACATTGTTTTCACTTGACAATGTCTTCACCTGACACTGTCTTCATCTGACACCGTCTTCACCTGACACTGTCTTCACTTGGCACTGTCTTCGCTTGACACTGTCTTCATCTGACACCGTCTTCACCTGACACTGTCTTCACCTGACACTGTCTTCACCTGACACTGTCTTCACCTGCAGTATATATAGAGTGAACATATGTGTACTCACCTATATGTGGTTGCAGGGGTCGAGTCACAGCTATTGGTATATGTGAGTGTGTACTTACCGATTTGTACTTGCGGGGGTCGTTGCTTATTTCCTGCCCCTCCTCCTAGATCGCCTTGATCACTTGACATCTGGCTTCTTGTGCCTTATCAACCAAGAAATGTTTTCTTTCATCTCTGTTGTTCTGTGTCTTCAGCTTCCACCTGTATCCCCTTGATATTTTCTCTCTTAACGAAAAATTCTGTCCCTGTCAGCTCCGTCAATTCCTCTTATGATTTTGTCATCTCCTCTAAGGTTGTCAGGTTAAGTTCTCTTAACCTCTCCTCATAGTGCATTATTCTGAATTCCGGTACTTGCTTGGTTGCAAACCTTTGTTCTTTTTCCAGTTTCTTCACGTGATTGACCAGGTGTGGGTTCCATGCTGGGGCCACATACTCGTTGATTCGCCAGTGTTATGCCGTGTATAAGGTTCTGAAGGATTCACTGTTCAAAATCCTGAATGTTATTCTGAGGTTTGTTAATTTGCTGTTATATGGTTTATATGCAAATCTGGCAATATTCTAGGTACTGTATTCACTCCAGCTTCTCTCCGCCCATGCTGTACTCTGCGTCTGGTCTGCCTTCGCCTTCTCCAAAACGCTTGACCTTGCATTTACTTGCGTTGAACTCGATAAACCACTTGTCTGACCCCATCTGAAGTCTGTTGAGGCCTCTAAGTCATAAAAGAGAGACAGACAGAAAGAGAGAGTAATTACTTAATTTGAATCTCAGTTCAGCACTCTCCCTCACTTTGAAAAATATATTTTTTTAGAAACCTTTCAATAATTTTTCTTCAATTTACAGTTGTCTTGTCATCAGTGTTGATGGTACCAGCAGAGTTCTACTCGTCACCTTCGTTGATGTTAGACGGTGATGATGTCTCCTCAGTTCTTCCATTACCATCGTGGAGGGTTCTGTGGTGTTTGTGTAACTCCACCTCCCCACATTAGCTCGCACACACACACCAGCAGCCCCCTCACACCAGCATCCCCCCACACACCAGCAGCCCCCTCAAACACATCAGCATACCCCTACACACCAGCAGCCCCCTCACACCAGCATCCCCCACACAAAAGCAGCCCCCTCAAACACATCAGCATCCCCCTACACGCCAGCAGCCCCCTCACACACACCAGCATCCCCCACACACCAGCAGCCCCCTCACACACCCCAGCATCCCCCCACACCAGCAGCCCCTCACACACATCAGCATCCCCCCACACAAAAGCAGCCCCTCACACACATCAGCATCCCCCCTACACACCAGCAGCCCCATCACACACACCAGCATCCCCCACACACCAGCAGCCCCCTCACATACATCAGCATCCCCCCACACACAAGCAGCCCCTTCACACATCAGCATCCCCCTACACACTAGCAGCCCCCTCACACACACCAGCACCCCCCACACAACAGCAGCCCCCACACAAACATCAGCATCCCCCCTACACACCAGCAGCCCACCCACACACACAGCAGCCACCCACACACCAGCAGCCCCTCACACACATCAGCATCCCCCCTACACACCAGCAGCCTCCCACACCCCAGCAGCCCCCTCACACACATCAGCATCCCCCCACACACCAGCAGCCCCTCACACACCCCATCAGCCCCCTCACGCACATCAGCATCCCCCCACACACCAGCAGCCCCCTCACACACACCAGCAGTCCCGTCACACACACCAGCATCCCCCCTCACACACACCAGTAACCTCCTCACACACACCAGCATCCCACCTACACACCAGCACCCCCACCACACACATCAACATCCCCCCTACACACCAGCAGCCCCTCACAACATTCAGCATCCCCCCACACACCAGCAGCCCCCTCACATACATCAGCATCCCCCCTACACACCAGCATCCCCCCTACACACCAGCAACCCCTCACACACATCAGCATCCCCCACACACCAGCAACCCCCTCACACACATCAGCATCCCCCTTACACACCAGCAGCCCCCACAACACACCAGCATCCCCCCACACACCAGCAGCCCCCTCACATACATCAGCATCCCCCCACACAAGCAGCCCCTTCACACATTCAGCATCCCCCCTACACACCAGCAGCCCCCTCACACACACCAGCATCCCCCACACAACAGCAGCCCCTCAAAACATCAGCATCCCCCCTACACACCAGCAGCCCACCCACACACACCAGCAGCCACCCACACACCAGCAGCCCCTCCACACACATCAGCATCCCCCCTACACACCAGCAGCCTCCCACACACCAGCAGCCCCCTCACACACACCAGATTCCCCTCACACACATCAGCACCCCCCACACACCTGCAACCCCCTCACACACACCATCAGCCCCCTCACGAACATCAGCATACCCCCACACACCAGTAATCCCCTCACACACACCAACAGCCCCACACACACCAGCAACCCCTCACACACATCAGCATCCCCCTACACACCAGCAGCCCCTCACAGACACCAGCATCCCCCCACACACAGCAGCCCCTCACACACACCAGCATCCCTCCACACACCAGCAGCCCTCCACACACCAGCAGCCCCACCACACACATCAGCATCCCCCCTACACACCAGCAGCTCCCTCACACACATCAGCATCCCCCACACACCAGCAGCCCCCTCACACACATCACATCCCCTACACACCAGCAGCCCCCTCACACACACCAGCATCCCCCCTACACACCAGAAAACCCCCTCACACACATCAGCATCCCCCCACACACCAGCAGCCCCTCACACACATCAGCATCCCCCTACACACCAGCAGCCCCCTCACACACACCAGCATCCCCCCACACACCAGCAGCCCCCTCACACACCAGCATCCCCCCACACCCCAGCAGCCCCTCACACACACCAGCATGCCCCACACACCAGCAGCCCCATCACACACATCAGCATCCCCCCTACACACCAGCAGCCCCTCACACACATAAGCATCCCCCACACACCAGCAGCCCCCTCACACACTCAGCATCCCCCTACATACCATCAGCCCCTTCACACACACCAGCATCCCCCCTACACACCAGAAACCCCCTCACACACATCAGCATCCCCCCACACACCAGCAGCCCCCTCACATACATCAGCATCCCCTACACACCAGCAGCCCCCTCACAAACACCAGATCCCCCCACACCAGCAGCCCCCTCACACACATCAGCATCCCCTACACACTAGCAGCCTCCCACACACCAGCAGCCCCCTCACACACAACAGCATTCCCCTCACACACATCAGCATCCTCCCACACACCTGCAACCCCATCACACACACCATCAGCCCCCTCACGCACATCAGCATACCCCCACACACCAGTAACCCCCTCACACACACCAGCAGCCCCCCACACACCAGCAACCCCCTCACGCACATCAGCATCCCCCTACACACCAGCAGCCCCCTCACAGACTCCAGCGTCCCCCAACACACCAGCAGCCCCTCACAAACACCAGCATCCCTCCACACACCAGCAGCCCCACCACACCATCAGCATCCTCCCTACACACCAGCACCCCCCTCACACACACCAGCATCCCCCCACACACCAGCAGCCCCTCACACACACCAGCATGCCCCCACACACCAGCAGCCCATCACACACATCAGCATCCCCCTCCCACCCAGCAGCCCCTCACACACATCAGCATCCCCCACACACCAGCAGCCCCCTCACACACATCAGCATCCCTACATACCAGCAGCCCCTTCACACACAACCAGCATCCCCCTACACACCAGCAACCCCCTCACACACTTCATCATCCCCCCACACACCAGCAGCCCCCTCACACACATCAGCATCCCCCTACACACCAGCAGCCCCCTCACACACACCAGCATCCCCACACACCAGCAGCCCCCTCACACACATCAGCATCCCCCCTACACACTAGCAGCCTCCCACACACCAGCAGCCCCCTCACACACAACAGCATTCCCCTCACACACATCAGCATCCCCCACACACCTGCAACCCCTCACACACACCATCAGCCCCCTCACGCACATCAGCATATCCCCACACACCAGAAAACCCCCTCACACACACCAGCAGCCCCCCACACACCAGCAACCCCCTCACACACATCAGCATCCCCCCTACACACCAGCAGCCCCCTCACAGACACCAGCGTTCCTCACAGACACCAGCGTTCCTCCACACACCAGCAGCACCTCACACACACAGCATCCCTCCACACACCAGCAGCCCCACCACACGCATCAGCATCCTCCCTACACACCAGCACCCCCCTCACACACACACCAGCATCCCCCCTACACCCAGCAACCCCTCCACACACTCAGCATCCCCCCACACACCAGCAGCCCCCTCACACACACCAGCATCCCCCACACACCAGCAGCCCCCACACACCAACAGCCCCCTCACACACACCAGCATCCCCCCTCACACACCAGCAGCCCCCTCACACACACCAGCATTCCCCTCACATACCAGCAGCCCCCTCACACTCACCAGCATCCCCTCACACACCAGCAGCCCCCTCACACACACCAAAATCCCCCCACACACCAGCAGCCCCCTCACAAACACCACATCCCCCCACACCAGCAGCCCCCTCACACACACTAACATCCCCCTACACACCTGCAGCCCCCTCACACCCCACCGGCATCCCCCCACACACCAGCAGCCCCTCATACACACCAGCACTCCCCACACACACCAGCAGCCCCTCATACACTCCAGCACTCCCCACACACCAACAGCCCCTCACACACACTAGCACTCCCCCCACACGCCAGCCCCCTCATACACACCAGCACTCCCCACACACCAGCACCCCCTCACACACATCAGCACTCCCCCCACACACCAGCCCCCTCATACACACCAGCACTTCCCCACACACCAGCAGCCCCCTCATATCCCACCAGCACTCCACCCACACACCAGGAGCCCCCTCACACACAACAGCACTCCCCCTACACACCAGCAGCCCCTCACACACACCAGCACTCCCCACACATCAGCCCCCTCTTACACACCAGTACTCCCCCCACACACCAAGCCCCTCATACACACCACCACTCCCCCCCACACACCAGGAGCCCCCTCACACACACCAGCACTCTCCACACACACAGCAGCCCTTTCACACACCAGCACTCCCACACTCACCAGCAGCCCCCCACACACCAGCAGCCCTTACACACCATCACTCCCGACACACACCAGCACTCCCCCCACACACACCAGCAGCCCCCACACACACCAGCAGCCCCACACATACACACCAGCACTCCTCCACACACACCAGCAGCCCCCACACACACCAGGAACCTCTCCCCACACACACCAGCAGCCCCTACACACCAGCACTCTCCCACACACACACATTTATCTCCATCAGCACACACCTGTTCCCCCACAAACATATATTCCCTCATACACACCTGCCCCCACACATTCGACCAGCATACCTGTAGGTTTGCACGTAAGCACTTTATATCTATAAGCTTTCTCTCTCTCTCTCTTTCTCTCTCTCTCTCTCTCTCTCTCTCTCTCTCTCTCTCTCTTCTCTCTCTCTCTCTCTCTCTCTCTCTCTCTCTCTCTCTCTCTCTCTCTCTCTCTCTCTCTCTCTCTCTCTCTCTCTTTCTCTCTCTCTCTTTCTCTTTCTCTTTCTCCCTCCCTCTCCGTCTCTCTACATGTGTTAGTTTCAGTGCTCTAACAAGGTGTTATCTTACCTCTTCTCATTTAAAAGCTTTTGTCTAGCAGTATCTTAAGTACATTTTAGCTATTGTTTATGACTTTATTAATATAAAGAGGTAGGAAAAAGGATGAAGTTGGAGCCACCTGAAACTCAGAAACAGCCATTTGTTGGCTTGACCTCCCAGATGTTTACATATTGCCAGAACCTGCCCTAAACACGAGTCAGTCGAAGAATTAATGATCATTGAGAGGGTCGTCCTTGAAAATGATGAGAGAGACAGAAAAAAAAAAATAATGCCGATGCCTGCCCGTCGTGTAGTATAACAGCTGTTGTTTGAGTGTTCGCCAAGCTGGGGAACCTTGACAGTAATGATTTTATACATAGCAGTAAGACAATCATTTCTAACTAGGCTGTGTCCAGGCGTCTTGCCGGCTCCTCGGCTTTGTTCCTAAGTCTTGCAAGGTGGTCCCATGGGGGCAAGGAAGGGCTCTTAATCCAAGGAATTGGAGCTACCCTCCCCTTCATTATAATAAACTTAATTACTGCCCATTCCTATGGCGCTGCAGGATCCATACTAAATAGGAGAAGGGGGGGAAGGGGAAAGCAGTCCAAGAAAGAGGTGCATACTCAAGGTAGGAACGAACTTTTGCTTCATATATAGTTTTGCAATTTACACAAACGACCCGCATTAAGGGGAGGGAAACGTGTGACGACGTTTCAGCCCGACTTGAACTATTGAAAAATCAAACTGTGACTTGTCATTAGTCCAAGCCCGACCTAAACACTATATTTCCCTCTCCTAAGTGCGGGTTATTTATATATTGTTCCAGCCACGGTATTGTGATTTTTTTTGTTTTAATTTACAGCTTCTTCTGTCGAAGATTTAGAAGATGCCTCGTAGCACTGTTATCGTGGCTGCCTTGCTTGTAAGACTCACCACCTGACTACCGTCACTACTCTCACATCTCACACCAAAGAGATCAGTATCACTCTCCGATGCTAAGAGATTCAGTCAGTCTTACCACACTTTCAGTAGCAACAGCCCCATGTCTAGAGAAAATTATAATTTGCTTTTTCTCGGAAGCAAAAGTAAATTGGGTTCGTTTTTTTCGGGTTGATTTATGTGTAAGAGGATGATTGATGTGTGAGGGACGTGGACATCTCAGCATTTGTATAAGTAATTATTAAAGTGTTGCTGTTTGCATAGGCATGAGATTCTGGGATGAGGTGAAGTTGATTAAGCTATATCAAGACAAAGCTGCCGCTTTTAGTATTTCCAGAGACCTAGGAAGGCTTATGCCTATCTGAATGATACATCCAGCCCACGATAACCTATAGTACAGAGATTAGCATGTCTCTACTACTTTTAATAAATTTGTCCGGAGTGAACTAGCATCAAGGTCAGGATTAGTCAGTGTCGCTAGGAAATTCTTTCGACTAAACCAGCAACAATTCATTTGGAGCGCTGACACTCATTGAGGTTCTTACAGTCTCTGCTCCTGCAAGGACTATCGTAAGAGTAGTCACTCAGGTGTTGAGTGGAGTTAAATTCCCGGTGTTTGTAGTTTTTACAAGATGATTCCGGCGCTTTTCGCGATCAGTGCCATCAGAAATTTTCAGAACAGCTACACTGCTGATCTTGGATTCATCCAATGACGAGTAACCACGTTGTAGAGAGGTTTAAGAGATCTAGTAACCACGTAGTGGAGAGGCTTAAGAGCTCTAGTAAACACGTAGTGGAGAGGTTTAATAGATGTAGTAACCACGTAGTGGAGAGGTTTAACAGGTCAGCTGCAGGGTGACCTCTACTGAAACCGTAACGGCAGTCACATAATAATGAGCAATAATACAAAAAGGGGTGTCATTTATCGCGAGAGTGTTTCCAAGAAGTTTGTCTTTGACAGAAGCGACGCTGCTCTGTTTTTGTTAACCATCGCTTGGCTCTTGTTTCTGAACAGGGACTGTGTGCCTTTAATACAGAGAACAATCTGTGCAAAGGTAGACATGAATTAAAGTCGTTGTTCGCTGGTCAGCACATCATCCTTGCAATTTTGGTCTCAGTCCGGCCTCAGTCATTTGTAAACTTAAGATTTAAAGAGCAAGGTAAGTTGTTGCTAAGACTAGGAGCGTATCGTACATTGGGCCAGAGGGACGAGGTAGTACATTGTGCAGAGGTCAGCGGTAGCATTATCAAATCATGACTGGATCAAGCTCTATACAGAGCGAAATGTTATCCCGGTAAAAGCTTATTCCTCAGTGCGTGTTTCGCTTCTTTATTGTTGTCGACAGTACGTCATTTGGATGTAGGTAGCGTACCGTGTTGTGGGCAACAGAAGCTTAACCTGTAGCGGTAAGCATTTGTGGCACCCGGAGACGCGGGCAGGGCCACTTTCTCCAGTAATTACAGCGGCTGCTGAAGAAAGAACCTGCCTCAGCCAGCACATGTACTCACTAAGTTGTACTCACCTGGTTGTCTGGTGTGGCTTACTCCCAGCTGCTGAACAAAGAACTTGCCTCAGCCAGCATATGTACTCAGGTGGCCACGCTCTGAACTTTCTCAATTTTCTTGGAATGCTTGGCGAGATGAGGGTTCCAAGTTTGTGTGTGTGTGTGTGTGTGTGTGTGTGTGTGTGTGTGTGTGTGTGTGTGTGTGTCTGTCTGTCTGTCTGTCTGTTCGTCTGTCTGTCTGTGTGCGCTTGCGTGTTTATTAACTTTAGAGAGGATGAATGTCATTTATGATTGCCGACAGTTCAGCGCCTCCTGTCTGTTCGCCTTCTTAATGTGACTGTATTATCCACGTCTCAGCTATCAGGGAGCTGTATCGTCTGTAGTGATCTTTGTTGTGACCTCACACAGTGATTCTGGGCCTTTCCTTTGGTACCCAAAGGGGAAGGAAGGGATTGTAATTTCTGTCCACCAAGCCTTCGTCGTCTGCCTAACGTCTCATTCCTCGAGTTTGAAGAATGAGACACTTGTGCAACACTTAGGAATCTTTACTGAGGAAACGTTTCGCCAGCCAGTGGCTTCTTCAGTCCAATACAGAGAAGAATGAAGAAGGATGAGGCGTTGGGGACATTAACAGTCAGCTTCACATCACACCAGTCTTCACCTATGTTACTATCAAGGAAGAAGAAATAACAGTCAGCTTCACATCACACCAGTCTTCACCTATGTTACTATCAAGGAAGAAGAAAATTAACATTAGCCTCAGCACCAGGGTTAAATTAAAGTATTCATGTGTTTCAGTGGAGGTGGTGGTAGTAGTAGTAGTGGTGGTGATGGAGGTAGTGGTGATGGTGGTAGTGGTGGTGTTAGTAGCAGTGGTGGTGATGGTGGTAGTAGTGATAGTAGGCAGGAATGCCGTCTACCATTCCCTCACGGTCCACCTACTCTCGTCTCTAATTTACAACTCGCATAGTTTTCTCTGAAATGTTAGTTATTTTAATACAATGTTGGAGAGAGAGAGAGAGAGAGAGAGAGAGAGAGAGAGAGAGTTTGTGTGTGTGTTCGTGGGTGGAATCAGCTATATGTGGTTGCAAGGTTCGAGTCTCAGCTCTGGGACTAATCTTGCAGATCTCTGCACCTTTTCCAGCTTACTGACAAGTTCATAACAGTCCTTATCTGACCAACAGTTTACACCAGTTGTCCTAGACATTCATACATTGCCCACGTCTCTTACAGACAAAATGCTACATATGATCGGAATCCCTCCCTTTGACCTAATTAACTGTATGAGGCGGATAATGGGGTTGGTCCCATCACCTGATGGGACCAACCATAGCTGTTACAGACACCTCGGTACATATATCTGATCAGTGAGTCAACAACAATGAGAATATTCTTACCTGTATTAATAGAGGAATTAATAGTACCTTTTTCCCTATTACCCACTGGAGTACATTCATCCTGGATAACTGCACAGCACTTTCATACCTACATTCCAGCATTTTTTCCTCAATTTTATTCTTCTACCTTTGCCGCAAACCACCTCCCACTTGTTACTGTTAGCATCCTCTTCCTCGTCGCTGTTAATATGCTTCCCTTCGTAATCCCAACCACTTCACCTTCATTGTTTCACTTATCCAAATGAATTTTTAGTTTCTTTGTCTCCCTTGAGAAGTTGAGTCTTCTCCTTTAACATCTTCGGTTCTAAAACATTACACAACAACTTGTGTTCTAGTTCTGAAACACTACAAAACTTGTGTTCTAGTTCTGAAACACTACAAAACTTGTGTTCCAGTTCTGAAACACTACAGAACTTGTGTTCTAGTTCTGAAACACTACAGAACTTGTGTTCTAGTTCTGAAACACTACAAAACTTGTGTTCTAGTTCTAAAACACTACAGAACTTGTGTTCTAGTTCTGAAACACTACAACAACAAACTGTGATATCATTATCACACTCGACACTTATTCTCCAAAGAACAAATGAAGGGCAGTACACAAATAACCCGCACATAGGAGAGAGAAGCTTACGACGACGTTTCAGTCCAATTTGGACCATTTACAAAGTCACAAATCAGACCGAAACGTCGTCGTAAGTTTCTCTCCCCTATGTGCGCGTTATGTGTGTTGTTCTAGCCACTGTATCGTGCCTTTTTTTTGTTCCCTACATGCAGGACAGATAGGGTGACCTCGTGTGACCACTGACTTCACTAAGTGTAACTATTTATGTGTACAGGTACACGTAAATACAGTTACATAAATTATCATACATAACAGCATATGTGTAGATTACCTGGGATAACCAAAAAAAAAAGTCAGTGAACGTAGAGTGTATGGGAGAATTTTCTACATTAGTGTGTGTGCTGATTTACAGACTGTCAGGTACTGCTGAGCACATCTCACCACTGAGCTAGGCGGCATCTCCTGCTCCTCCTTCCCCCTTCCCCATGGCTTAAGGGAGATGGTGAAAGGTAGGGGAGGGGGAGGGTATGAGGGATGCTGGGAGGGGCAGGGTGGGGGCGTAAATGGAGCAGTTAGTGTGCATAGCCAGCTGCGGACGGTGGTGTGTGGCGCCACCCTGACCAGGGCTTCTATCTACTACCTGGCCAGGAATCCTATCTACCTACCTACCTGGCCAGGGCTTCTGTCTACTACCTGGCCAGAAATCCTATCTATCTACCTGGCCAGAGCTGCTGTCTACTACCTGGCCAGGAATTCTACTTACCTACCTGGCCAGGGGTTTGTCTACTACCTAGCCAGGAATCCTATCTGTCTACCTACCTGGCCAAAGCTTCTGTCTACTACCTGGCCAGAAATCCTATCTATCTACCTGGCCAGAGCTGCTGTCTACTACCTGGCCAGGAATTCTACTTACCTACCTGGCCAAGAATTCTACTTACCTACCTGGCCAGGGTTTGTCTTCTACGTGGCCAGGAATCCTATCTACCTACCTACCTACCTACCTGGCCAGGAATCCTATTACCTACCTGGCCAGTGCTTCTACCCATCCTGGCCAGGGCTTCTATCCATCTGCCTGGAGGTTACCTGGAGGTTATTCCGGGGATCAACACCCCCGCGGCCCGGTCCACGACCAGGCCTCCCGATGGATCAGGGCCTGATCAACTAGGCTGTTACTGCTGGCCGCACGCAGTCCGACGTACGAGCCACAGCCCGGCTGATCCGGCACCGACTTTAGGTATCTGTCCAGCTCTCTCTTGAAGGCAGCCAGGGGTTTATTGGCAATTCCCCTAATGCTTGATGGGAGGCTGTTGAACAGTTTTGGGCCCCGGACACTTATGGTGTTTTCTCTTAGTGTACCAATGGCGCCCCTACTTTTTATTGGCGGCATTTTGCATCGCCTGCCAAGTCTTTTACTTTCGTAGGGAGTGATTTCTGTGTGCAGATTTGGGACCATTCCTTCCAAGATTTTCCAAGTGTAGATTATGATATATCTCTCCCTCCTGCGTTCCAACGAGTACAAGTCAAGTGCTTCCAAGCGTTCCCAGTAGTTAAGGTGCTTGACAGAACTTATACGTGCAGTAAAGGATCTCTGTACACTCTCTAGATCTGCGATTTCACCTGCTTTGTATGGAGATGTTAATGTACAGCAGTATTCCAGCCTAGAGAGAACAAGTGATTTGAAAAGGATCATCATGGGCTTGGCATCTCTCGTTTTGAAAGTTCTCATTATCCATCCTATCATTTTCTTTGCACGTGCGATCGTGGCACTGTTGTGATCCTTGAAAGTGAGATCCTCAGACATTACTACTCCCAGGTCCCTTACATTATTTTTCCGCTCTATTGTATGGCCGGAGTCAGTAGTATACTCTGTTCTAGTTATTATCTCCTCCAGTTTTCCATAACGGAGTAGTTGGAATTTGTCCTCATTGAACATCATATTGTTTACCGTTGCCCACTGGAAAACTTTGTTGATATCTTCTTGGAGGTTAACCGCGTCCTTAGCAGATGACAGCCTCATGCAGATCCTAGTATCATCCGCAAAGGATGATACGGTGCTGTGGTGTATATCTCTGTTTATGTCTGATATGAGGATAAGGAATAAGATGGGGGCGAGTACTGTGCCTTGTGGAACAGAGCTCTTCACTATGGCAGCCTGGCCAGGGCTCCTATCTACCTTCCTGGCCAGGATTCCTATCTGTCTACCTACCTAGCCAGGACTTCTCTCTGCCTACCTGGCCAGGACTTCTATCTACCTACCTGGCCAGGACCCCTATCTGTCTACCTGGCCAGGGTTTCTATCTTTCTACCTGACCAGGGTTTCTACCTACCTGGTCAGGGCTCCTATGTACTTACCTGACAAGGGCTTCAATCTACCTACCTAGCCAGGGCTTCTATCTACCTGCTTAGCCAGGGCTACTACTTACCTACTTACCTTGTCAGGGCTCTTACCTGCTACTCACCTAGCTGGTCAGGGCAACCTACCTACCTACCTGTTTAGGGCAGCTGCTTACCTATATACCTGCAGCTACCTGCCTACCTAGTCAGGGCATCTACCTACCTACCTACCTGGTCAGAGCCTCAGCGTGCTAATTACCGCACGTTGCCTTCACCTCTAATTGCCTGTAAACACTGGTAGGTGCATAACCCCTTATTCCATTCTCTGTCCCTTCCTCCTTCCTACTTCTCTCTTCTTCCCTTCTCCCTCCCTTTCCACTCATTACCTTCTCCCTATTACTTCCCTTCTTTTCCTCGCCGTTACAACAGTGAATCTGCATTATTTATATTTTGTTATATGTACGTGTGTGTGATGAAGATATCGCCATACAAATTATATTTCTCTTGTTTATGGTTGGGCTCGGCCATCCTGAGAGAGATGGTAACTCTCAAGTAGCAGTAACTCCAGCTGCAGTAACTAGTGAACCTTTGATGGAATACTTGGCGATATTCTCGTTGTCTTACTAAAGTCTCTCTGCTCAGACTGAAATAATTCAACACTGGAGTCCATCCTGACTGGTGGAATATGACAAGAAAACAGTAGCTATCTTCTGTTCCCACACTGTAATTATCATAGAAAATACTGTAACAGCACACTGCCGATGTATCTAACTTTTGTTAATAAAAATGATGAAACCCTGACTGCTTGTTTATTTCCATTATATATATATATATATATATATTATATATATATATATATATATATATATATATATATATATATATATATATATTATATATATACATATATATAAATAATGGGGTCCACCTTTGAAGTAAAATTGTGGGACCTACAGCCTCGGAGAAGTGGATAAAAAGGCTTCAAGGAAGAATATTTGGATTTCTTCCTGAAAGCCATTTGAATATTCCACTTCCCCCACCACCCTATCTTTTCATTCTTTTTTACCAATAGGTACATATTATTACATAATACGGTACAGAAGATATATATATATATATATATATATATATATAATATATATATATATATATATATATATATATATATATATAAGCATTGATGAGGCTTCGAACCGTGGTTGATGTGTGTAGGAAACCCAGCACTGTGACCATTCAGTAACCAGACACTCGTCTTTCCGGAGATCTTGGAAGCTGATACTGACAGTCAGGATGGTACCTCACCTCATCTTGTCTCATTGTCTCCATTAAGGCTTCCATTTTGCCATGGTATCTTGGTTCGTTGATGTGGCATAAAGCCTATCGACTACCCAAGGGTCATTAAGGTCGCCTATTTACCACCAGTCAAGAATAATTTAATCATGAAATAGGATTAAAGTTATATTTCAGCATAAGTTTATTTAGGCACAAGTACACATAAGTACAATATACAAATGACCCGCACATAGGGGAGCTTACGACGACATTTCGGTCCTACTTGGACCATTTACTCAGTCACACTAATACAAAAGAGTGAGGGAGGCAGTATATATAGGTGGAAGCTTCTCTCTCTCTCCTGTGTGCGGGTTATTTGTGTATTTTTCCAGTCACGGTATTGTGTGTTTTTTTATTCTCTGAGTACAGTTATCATACATAGTGAAAATTACCTAGCATAAACACACTTGAGAGATATATATATACGTCAGTCTGTTTTTATCAACTTGTCAGTGTGAAAAACTCGAAACTCATCAAAGGTGGTATTCAACCTCATTCCCAACAAGTAATTATATGACAAAGACCACTGAAAAAAATACAAACTTAAACATTGAGAATTCCGTTCTCAAATGCAATGTGTCTAATCATTATTTAACCTCCAAATTTTTAATCATAGAAACAGCGGCTAAAATGCTAAGCAAATTTTTTAAATCGTTATCCTGCTTTCAAACACTGGAATGAGTCATACGAAGGTCCCTCAACACATGCACAGGTTATAAAACACTTGATGAAGCTTTTAAAGATAAATCTCGCAAGACTTATAACACCCAAACGAGTTTTAAAACAGCAGAGTGAGTCTGAAGACCAGTATGGTGTGAGAGCGGTTGTTGATACCCTGGAAGCCAGACTGACGGGGCTTCTGTCAGGGGTAATGCCTCACGTATCCACCATTAGTGCTGCTGCAGCAGGTTAATGTGCACGCAGGAGGGATGCCGGGGGCGGGGGAAGGGCCACCCCCACGTACGAGGAGCAGAGCTGGGGAAAGACCTACCCTCGTAGAAGGGGTAGGGAAAGGTCCTCCCCCCCGTAGAAGGGGTGGCCTACCCTTCGCTGGAGAAGGGGTGATGGTGAAGTATGACCTTCCTGCGTGCCGGGCCTGAACAGTCTTACCTGATTTCATAACCAGGACGAGTAGTATAAGATATCGTCGTGGTTATGGGCATCTTTTAAGGGACGAGGATTGATAGTTTCAGAAACGTGATAGAGACGGGGATGCAGTAGAGTTTGTACTCTCAGTGTTGTTCTTGTCGGGGTATGATGGTGGAGGGTCGAGTCTCGGCTCCTGGCTAGTTCCTAGCTCTTAGGGTCCTCTCATTTCCACAGTTATACCACTTTCGAAATTATCTACCACTTTCTACCAAATTCAAACCCAGGTAATTCCACTTAATTTGTTCTTCCCTTACATCGAAAAAAATATTTCCTTACATTTTAGTTTAATTTCAATTATACACTTTTGTTCTTGACACTTTTATGTTAGTCTATTTATCCACCCTGTCATTGTCTCAGTCTGTCTCACATGTCACCATCTCTACTCGTCCAGTGACTTAAGGTTCACTTCCTTAAACCTTGCAGGAGAGTTAATTCCCGATCAGCTTCAGAACTAGTCTAATTGTGAACTTCTGGACTTTCTCGCTCTACTGTATATACACAAATAACCCGCACATAAAAGAGAGAAGCTTACGACGACGTTTCGGTCCGGCTTGGACCATTGACAAAGTCACAGTGTGACTTTGTCAATGGTCCAAGTCGGACCGAAACGTCGTCGTAAGCTTCTCTCTTTTATGTGCGGGTTATTTGTGTATCGTTCCAGTCACGGTATTGTGCCTGTTTGTTATTTATTCTCTACTGTATATGCTCGATGAGGTAGAGACTCTACGTTCGTGGTACATACCCAGTGATTGACCTGACATATGTTGTGTAACTTCCCGTGTGCTCTAAGTGGAATATAATACCGACAAGTTGATGTGTAAGACATGTGCAACAGTTGGGTATCTATTGTTAAAATGTTGCGCCTACACGGTAGGCCTCTTCGGTCAAATACAGAGGAGAATAAATTTGAGGCAGCAGTAGGGGCGAGGTAAAGGTGATATAATCGGTCTGTCAACCTTGGAAAAATAGTTTTTGAGGTGGTCAGTCCCGTAGCCTGGAAAATAGCTCAGCACTATGGAACATTGTGAAGCTGAAGCATGAGAATGGAGTCTTATATACTGGCAAAGGTGAGGCGTGGAAGATCTCGAAGACATTCCTGGAGGTGGGGCCCACAGTAGAAACAAGAATGCAAGAATTGAGAACTGCAGTAAGCCTGCTAGCCCATGCTAAGGAAGTCCCTCTCGAATCAAACCCTTCTTATAACTAATGGTTAAGCGCTGAAGTTGTGGAGGGTGTCCTCTGTCCTGTGATACTGTTGTGTTCCTGTGTACTGACTGAAGAAGTCTACCGTGTAGGCGAAACGTTTCAACTATAAAGATACCGAACTGTTGCACATGTATCTTACTTATCAGCTTCGTGTGTGTGTAAACAAAGGAGGACTTCTGAAGAGTACAAGTTAGCAACGCCGAAGCCAAAGGTTGCTAGGCTCGAACTTAAGATGAACAGACTCGTCAGTAGGAGTGAAAAGACTCGAAGAACATTTGTTGGGAGGAGCACAACGAGTCGCATATCAAAGACATATAAAAAAGCTTTTAGAGTCTGGACCTTGAAAAGGTAAGACGTTGGTAGAAGCCTGGGAAGCCGAGGACTCTGGGAGGAGATCTTATCTAAGAGGTAAGTGTACGAGAGGGAGTAGATGTTAAGAGGTCATACTGCCCTGCCCTGGTCCCTCTCCAAGGACCTCCAGGTTTCCGAGCCTGGTCCCTCTTAAAACTAGTAGGCTTCAGGACCTGGCCAATAGAAACTAGTGGGTTTTAGAGCTTGAGCTTTCTCTAAACATTAACTGGTTTCAGGGCCTGGTTCTTCTCTATAGATCATCACCTTTCAGAGTCTGGTCCTTTTCTAAAGCAAACATTGCTAGCGTTGCAGTGTTTGGCCCCTTTCAAAAGCTAGCATTGCAAAGTCTAGCCCTTTTCTAACGCTAACGTTGCAAAATCTGGTCCCTCTGAAGTATAAAAGATTTCAGTTCTTGGTATGGACTGCCAGGTTTCCAAGATAATCATAAGAGTGGCATGTTGAACAATGTTACTTGAGGTCAGGTGAGTAGGTCAGCAAGCCATTAAGGAGAGCAGGTCAGCGAGCCATTAAGGACAGGTCAGGAGGTCAGGTCGACGCAGGCATCGGGGGATCCATTAACTGACAATATAATTGTTCCCTGAATGTACCTTGACTAAGCAAGATGTATGCTAGCGCAGGAGCGCCGCCAGACGTGTTTTTAAAACCAGTAAATTCGTGGTGTGCGTGTGTGTGTGTGTGTTTGTGTATGGTTCAGTTGATGTATGAGGCACATGTGCAACAGTTCGGTATCTTTATTGTTGAAACGTTTCGCCTACACAGTAGGATTCTTCAGTCATATGCAGAGGCATCAGGTGTAGTAGTAGTAGTGGAAAAATAGTGTTTGAGGTGGTCAGTCCCTCAGCCTGGAGAAGAGTTGAGCAAGGTTGATAGATTGAGTACATCATCTTCATTTCACAACTACACCTGACGCCTCTACATTTGACTGGAGAAGCCTACTGTGCAGGCGAAACCTTTCAGAGGTTAAGATACCGAACTGTTGCACACGTGGATACAAGCATATCAGGTGTATAGTGTTCCTTTATTTTAGGTGAGCTGTGTATTGTATGTCTTTGTAACAGTGAGAGACAATGTCGTGACTGCTTTCATGCACAGCAGTTTTACCCGAGTCCCTGTGTTGTGTAGTAGTAGTAACAGTAGTGAGTAGCTCATTGTGGGGGTGGTAATAGTGGTACTGCAGGTAACATAAGAAAGAAGGAACAGGCCTACTGGCCCATGCGAGGCAGGTCCAAGTCTCCTACCGGCTTAAGCCAATGCCCCAAACTAATCAGGTCAGGTCACATTCACTTAAAGAAGGAACACGGCAACTGACCTAGTAGCACAAGCTAATCAGGTCCAACTCACACCCACCCACACCCACTCATGTATTTATCTAACCTATTTTTAAAACTACACAACGTTTTAGCCTCTATAACTGTATTCGGGAGCTTGTTCCACTCATCTACAACTCTATTACCAAACCAATGCTTTCCTATATCCTTCCTGAATCTGAATTTTTCCAACTTAAAATCATTGCTGCGAGTCCTGTCTAGGCTAGATATTTTCAGCACGCTATTTAAATCCCCTTTATTTATTCCTGTCTTCCATTTATACACCTCAATCATATCCCCCCTAATTCTACGCCTTTCTAGAGAGTGCAGATTCAGGGCTCTCAATCTATCCTCATAGGGAAGATTTCTGATACATGGAATCAACTTTGTCATCCTCCTTTGTACGTTTTCCAGAGCATTTATATCCATTCTGTAATACGGTGACCAAAACTGTGCAGCATAATCTAAATGAGGTCTAACTAAGGATATATAGAGTTGAAGAACAACCTGAGGACTCTTATTATTTATACTTCTTGATATGAAGCCAAGGATTCTGTTAGCTTTATTGCGAACACTTGTGCACTGTTGTCTTGGTTTTAGATTACTGCTAACCAGAACTCCTAAATCTTTTTTGCAATCCGTAACATTAAGATCTAATAGCTACTGAGTAGATCATTGTGGGGGTGGTAATAGTGGTAGTGCAGGTAGCTACTGAGTAGATCATTGTGGGGGTGGTAATAGTGGTAGTGCAGGTAGCTACTGAGTAGGTCATTGTGGGGGTGGTAATAGTGGTAGTGCAGGTAGCTACTGAGTAGATCATTGTGGGGGTGGTAATAGTGGTAGTGCAGGTAGCTACTGAGTAGGTCATTGTGGGGGTGGTAATAGTGGTAGTGCAGGTAGCTACTGAGTAGATCATTGTGGGGGTGGTAATAGTGGTAGTGCAGGTAACTACTGAGTAGATTATTGTGGGGGTGGTAATAGTGGTAGTGCAGGTAGCTACTGAGTAGATCATTGTGGGGGTGGTAATAGTGGTAGTGCAGGTAGCTACTGAGTAGGTCATTGTGGGGGTGGTAATAGTGGTAGTGCAGGTAGCTACTGAGTAGGTCATTGTGGGGGTGGTAATAGTGGTAGTGCAGGTAGCACTGAGTAGATCAGTGTTAGGGGGGTGGTAGTCCAGGGGGTGGTAGTACTAGGGGGTGGTAGTACTAGGGTGTGGTAGTACCAGGGGGTGGTAGTAGGGGGGTAGTGCAGGTAGCTGGGTTGATAATGGGACTCGCAAAAACTAGCGGTGGCAGTTACGATACCAAATTATGATGGCGTTGGTAGTAATAATGCTGGTGGGTAGGAATGGTAGCCCTGGTTGGTAACACTGTGCTGGGCAGGGATGGTGGCTAGGGTGGTAATGGTGCCGTGCCGGGTTTGGCAATGCTGCTGAGCAGGAATGGAGATCATTCTGGCAACAGCGACGCTGGATTATCCATGGGATTAAAGTCTCATGTATTAACAGCAGTGTGTTCAACCAGACTGTTGTTGTTAGCAATTCGCTGTTCCATACGGCCATCACAGTGTGGTTGATCCGGTAGAATGAAGCTGATTGTGCTGATTGATCGGATTGGCCTGATTACAAATGAAATCTCTGGTGAATATACATCGTGTGCATTAGTGATGACCAGCTGACAGATGGTTGTAGGGTCGTGGTGGACGGTTGATCACCGTGATGACCAGATGACAGATGGTCGTAGGGTCGTGGTGGACGGTTTATCACCGTGATGACCAGATGACAGATGGTCGTAGGGTCGTGGTGGACGGTTTATCACCGTGATGACCAGATGACAGATGGTCGTAGGGTCGTGGTGGAC
Source organism: Cherax quadricarinatus (assembly GCF_026875155.1). Lineage (NCBI taxonomy): Eukaryota > Metazoa > Arthropoda > Malacostraca > Decapoda > Parastacidae > Cherax > Cherax quadricarinatus. Next base: position 3,195,640 of record NC_069446.1, read on the forward strand.
GGTTGATCACCGTGATGATCAGCTGACAGATGGTCGTAGGGTCGTGGTGGACGGTTGATCACCGTGATGATCAGCTGACAGATGGTCGTAGGGTCGTGGTGGACGGTTGATCATCGTGATGATCAGCTGACAGATGGTCGTAGGATCGTGGTGGACGGTTGATCACCGTGATGATCAGCTGACAGATGGTCGTAGGGTCGTGGTGGACGGTTGATCACCGTGATGATCAGCTGACAGATGGTCGTAAGGTCGTGGTGGACGGTTGATCACCGTGATGATCAGCTGACAGATGGTCGTAGGATCGTGGTGGACGGTTGATCACCGTGATGATCAGCTGACAATTGTTTATTAGTTGTCACTATAAACAGCTGTTGAACACTGTCACCATAAATCCTAATTGACAGAAAATATACATTTCTTGATACTATGTTTGTAGTGTTTATAAATGTGGGTTATTATTATTATTATTATTATTATTATTATTATTATTATTATTATAATCAAGGGGAAGCGCTAAACCCGTAGGATTATACAGCGCCTGGAGGGGATGTGGAAGGCATTCAGGCTTAATTCGGGGAACTGGAGCACAGATCCAATTACCTAAATCAAGAGCCCCTCACCAACATCAAGGAACCTTCCCTGAGGGGTATAAATGTGGAGAGTCTTGAAACCAAGGTAGACTAGACAGGGTAGCGTAGACAAGGTAGCCTAGACAAGGTAGCCTAGACAAGGTAGCATAGACAAGGTAGACTAGACAAGGTAGCCTAGACAAGGTAGCATAGACAAGGTAGACTAGACAAGGTAGACTAGACAAGGTAGCCTAGACAAGGTAGCCTAGACAAGGTAGCATAGACAAGGTAGCCTAGACAAGGTAGCCTAGACAGGTAGCCTAGACAAGGTAGCCTAGACAAGGTAGACTAGACAAAGTAGCCTAAACAAAGTAGACTAGACAAGGTAGACTAGACAAGGTAGCCTAGACAAGGTAGCATAGACAAGGTAGACTAGACAAGGTAGCCTAGACAAGGTAGCATAGACAAGGTAGACTAGACAAGGTAGCCTAGACAAGGTAACCTAGACAAGGTAGCCTAGACAAGGTAGACTAGACAAGGTAACCTAGACAAGGTAGACTAGACAAGGTAGCCTAGACAAGGTAGCCTAGACAAGGTAGACTAGACAAGGTAACCTAGACAAGGTAGACTAGACAAGGTAGACTAGACAAGGTAGCCTAGACAAGGTAGACTAGACAAGGTAACCTAGACAAGGTAGACTAGACAAGGTAGCCTAGACAAGGTAGCCTAGACAAGGTAGACTAGACAAGGTAACCTAGACAAGGTAGCCTAGACAAGGTAGACTAGACAAGGTAGCCTAGACAAGGTAGACTAGACAAGGTAGCCTAAACAAGGTAGACTAGACAAGGTAGACTAGACAAGGTAGACTAGACAGCAAGGTAGACTAGACAGCAAGGTAGACTAGACAAGGTAGCCTAGACAAGGTAGACTAGACAAGGTAGCCTAGACAAGGTAGACTAGACAAGGTAGACTAGACAAGGTAGACTAGACAAGGTAGACTAGACAGCAAGGTAGACTAGACAGCAAGGTAGACTAGACAGCAAGGTAGACTAGACAAGGTAGGCTGGACAGCAAGGTGAGCTGGACATCAAGGTTGGTTGAATAACTAGGTAGGCTGGATAACAGGATACTCTGGATGACAAAATATTGTAATGTGGAAAACTAAGAATGTTTAAAAGAAGAGAGTTGTTCCAGAGTAATGTGGGTACATATCAAGTCACTTGTACTCTCTAGACTGCAGTATTGTTCTACACTAGCGGTTCCATTTATTGTAGGAGAAAGCCTGGCTATAGGAGTAGCGTGTCTCTCTCGCTATTAGCAAACGAAGGATCGAACCTTAACCACTCCTTCAGCTGAATAACCAAAGCTGGTTTAGCATGCCTCATATATAGCTCCATTTATTGTAAGCCAAACTGAAGATCTGAAGAATGTACAGAGAACATTCACGACCTGACTCGATTTAAACACTTAAATATTATTGAGAAAGCTTCAAGTCTCTTGAGCTGTACTCTCTGGAGTGCAGTCGAGAACGATGTCATAATTCATATCGGGAAGATATTGGAGGAACTAGTTCCTTATCTGCACACTGAAATTATTCCGTATAAGCGAAAGAACAGCAGAGACTGCAAAATTCTCCCAGTGAAAAGCAGGAGTACAACGAACATACTAAGAGATAAGTGAGTAAATGTTAAGTGCTAATGTATGCTCAGAATTTATTGCTCACATCACACTTAACCAGTGCGAGGCTCTTAGAACAAGGAGATGCTTAAAAAAATAATGAGGTACTAATAAATAATAAAAAAAATATATGGAAGTACTACGGTCTAGTCATGTGTCTGTGTAAACAAAAGTCTGTTTGATGGTAAAGTAGTTAAAAGTGTACAACATCCTACCTTCATATATAAGGTGTTTACGTATGAGAGGAATAAGTTCCTCGAGTCAATGCGTGATCAGTCGGGATTTGGCGATTAAGTTTACATGTTGCTAGCATCAGTAGCCTGATTTATAAAGTTATTAAGCACGAGCCCTTGTCTGGGTTCGGGTCGTTGGGGGCGATGACCCCCGTAACCATCAACAAGCGCTCTTTAGTAACATAAACAGCGAACTTCCTACTTTCCCGCCAGGGGTAAGGGAGGGTTCCACCCCACTTCCTCATTTCCTCTGTACCCTTCCACTTTCTCCCCCACCCCTTTTACTACTTCCCTCACTTCCCCGTTCACTAACCTTCTTCCCTTCCTCTCCCCATCCACCCCAGCAAGGAAGGTCTGAATTCCACGACGTTAGTTCCACATTCCTCCATCCGTCTTGAAGCCTCGAAGTTCCACCTCGTTCCTTTCCTCATCCCCAAGCCACGATGGAACAAGCTCTTCCCCCGTCTGCCCCCTTCCCAATTACCCTTCCCCCTCCCACTCTCACCCTTCCCCCTCCCACCTTCCCACCATTCCGGACAAAATTGGTGCTGCCTGTTTGGTATTCATCCCACGAGTGTGTGTGCTTGCTGCCTCTTCGTTGTGTGAGAGGTATTTAGGTCCTGTTAGATGGTGGGTGTGCGGCCAGGGTAGAGAGAGAGAGACAGACAGAGAGAGAGAGAGACAGAGAGAGAGAGAGAGAGAGAAGAGAGAGAGAGAGAGAGAGAGAGAGAGAGAGAGAGAGAGAGAGAGAGAGAGAGAGAGAGAGAGAGAGAGAGAGAGAGAGAAGTCGAAAACCCTAATGGAAATAAGTCACTTTATCTGACTGTTTTAGATTATCCTAGGTAATTTACACATTTGTTACTTATGTATGATAATTTGTGTAACTGTATTTATGTGTGCCTGTACCTAAATAGACTTAGAGAGAGAGAGAGAGAGAGAGAGAGAGAGAGGGAGAGAGAGAGAGTAGATTGCCAGGAGGGTGGAGGTAGGTCAGGTGTAGTGATCTGTTTGATGCCTCTAACATGACATCTTTCCCCTCGCCATCCCTGCCCGTTCATTCATGTCCTGACCTCCCAACCCCTCCCATCCCTCGTGTCCTCACCCCCGCACCTACCCCCCCCCCCCTGCCTGCTTGTGGGTCGGGGTGTTCGTGATCCAATTAGCTTTCGTTTTCATTGCGTTTTATGTTGCTGTTATTGTTATCCGCCGCCGTCTGTCTGGCTCTTCTTGTGTCACATTAAAGCGCGCTCGCACACACACACACACACACACACACACACACACACACACACACACACACACACACACACACACACACACACACACACACACACACACACACACACACAATATTGAGAGGAATTGACAAGGCGGATAGACAGAATGTTTCAGAGATGGGACACAGCAACAAGGGATCACAGCTGGAAGGTGAAAACTCAGATGAGTCATAGGGATAATAGGAAGTATTTCTTCAGTCATAGAGTTAGCAGGAAGTGGAAGAATCTTGAGAGTGTTGAAGTAGAGGAATACGATAAAGCTCATGGAGCAGGGAGATAGTGGACTTAGTAGCGACCAGAAATGAGGACGGGCTAGGAGCTGTGACTTGGCACCTGCAAGGAATTGACAAGGCGGACAAAGACAGGGTGTTCCAGAGGTGGAACACAGCAACAAAGGGTCACGGTTGGAAGTTAAAGAATCAGATGAGTCAGAGTGATGTTAGGAAGTATTTCTTCAGTCACAGAGTTGTCAGGAAGTGGAATAGTCTGGAAAGTGACGTAGTGGAGGCAGGATCTATACATAATGTTAAGATAAGGTATGATAAAGCTCATGGAACAGGGAGAGAGAGGACCTAGTAGCGACCAGTGAAGAGGCGGGGCCAGGAGCTATGAATCGACCCCTGCAACCACAATTAGGCGAGTACACTCACACTCATTTGGTGATTTCAACCACAAAGAAATAGAATGGGAGACCTGAGACCCACATGAGTAACGGAAAGCATGGAGGTCTAAGTTGATGGAGGCGGAATGGAGAAACTTTGTATCAGCACAAGGGAAAGGAGATGTGTCAGCAAGACTGGATCTGGTATTTACCACAAGTAAGTCACATAGGTGCAGTAGAATACGAGAGCCACCTAGGTGCCAGCGACCACACTGAACCTGTGGAAGTAAACGTAGAGGGAAGAACAGCAAGGCAAGAAGCCAGACTTTAGAAGAGGGAACTTCGAGTGAAAGTCAGGAGATGATAGAGTACTTCGCTGGAAAGTGCTGGGAGGCAGAAGAGACCAGATTAGATTTTGCCACCGAAGTAGCTAATTTATTGTGCACCCCATATCCATCCTGTGGACGGTAGCGCAAGAGCATATGCACAGAAGACGGAAATTGCAAGGACAAAGCCCATGGTTCAACCAGAGATGCACTGTTCTAAAACAGGGAAGCACAAGAGAGTGGAAACACTATAGAAATCGAAGAACAAATGAGAGAGATTAGCCAGAAGAGAATATGCAAGAGTGAGGAGAGAGGCTTAAGTGAAAATTTTAGAATGACAGCAGCAAAGATCAAGTCTGGATCAAAACTGCTTCAGAACCCACACGAGAAGAATGACGGGAGTAAATAGCCAGGTGAGGCCGCTCAATGGAAAGAGGGGAGTGCCAGAGAATCTAGGGGACAGCAGGCATTGGACAAGTACTGGATGCCATCCACACAGCAGGGCAAGACGTAGAAAGTTTTGATGGAAATGGATACATCAAAGGCAGTGGGACTTTTTCCTAATATTCTTGCATCATCCACACATTCCTTTGGCTTAATATTCCTTCTGGTAAGCCATTTATGTAAAATAATATCGGAAGAAGTACAGATCCTTGTGGCACCCCACTGGTGACATCTCTCGGGGACATTTTTCCTTTTATAACTGTTCACATTTTCCTCAAACAGAAAATCTTTTAACATAGATTCTACATAAGGGAGCAGAAGCACTGTTCCAACCACTTGTTAAGATTTACAAAAAAATAACTCATTGTCTTTTTTAGACGTCTTAATTATTAAGGCAAAAACCATGATTTTAAATTCAAAACATTGAGAGAACCATCAGACAACTGCTCTTATGTGCAATATTATTCTTCACTTCATGACAAAGTTAAACTTTCTGTATTCTCCTCCATGTTTTTGAGAGTTCTGTGTATTTGCAGCGCAGATGAAGAAAATTTGAAGATTTATGAAACAGCTAATGATCTAAAATTTCCAAATACTTAATTGGTAAATACTTTAAAATTACCAGAAATACATTTTACAATTCGAAAAGGACAAACGAGTATATTCAGCAAAGAATATGTTGGTTCTCCCATACCATGAAAGTCTTCTTAGTATACCTTCTCTACTTAACAATTTAAAGAGCAAAATTGTATATAAAAATCTTAATACAGTAAAACAAAACATTTAAGAATTCCCTCCAAATTTCTGGTGGCTCTGTCTGTAAGATTCCCTGTTTAAAAAATGCAATAAATTTTATAACGGTCAAACTGGTAAAAGCTTTGAACTAAGATTACATCAACAAATATAGCATTAGAACTGCGTAAGAGTCTAGTGCTCTGTTTATTTATGCGAAAGATTTTAACCGTCCAAATGATTTTCAAAAGGCCAAAAAAGATGTATCAAGCAGGTCCATTGTTGAGAGAAATATAATTAAATAAAGTTTCATAAAAAAATAGTACTGATTTTAGTATAAATATTAGTTCAGGGCTATATAAATTAGATTTATTTGCAATTAGTTGAATTTGTGAGGAATTTAAGCTATGCGTGACGTGACCTTTCTCACTTGCCATGTTTCATGACACTTCCACCCGCATCATACTGGGTTAGGTGTAAGGTCGTGTGTGTGCTGATAGTATCTCAACCTTTTAAGTTTTCTGCTATTCTATTATTTTTATATTTCCTTGATAGTGTGAGAAATCACGAAAGTGCTTCGAAGAGAAGTCACTATTGTTTTTTCACAGTGGTTGTTTTGCATATTGCGATATATCCTGTTTACTCTCTCTCTCTCTCTGTATTATATATATATATATATATATATATATATATATATATATATATATATATATATATATATATATATATATATATATATATATATACACACACACACACACACACACACACACAGAGACAAAGTCAGGAAAAATGCAGTGCCCTTGGGAATAGGCAGGGCAGGACCATGATAAGCGGACCTGACTCGCAGCAGACAGAAATAGACACATTGACGACATTACTGAGAGAGAGAGAATACTTTATAAAGAAACAGTGAAGCCTTAAGGAATATTTTATAGTATACTACCTTGGTGACGTTGTATATGTACCTAGCTGTTGACTTCACTAAAATATAGAGCACTTCTCGCCACTTTCACGTGCCTTAAATATTCTATGGACAGGGAGCATAGACACAGGGCTCATCACACAGTTACTAAAAACAACAAATATAGCCACATTCCGCAGAGGTGGCATTAAAACTATTGCAAAGAATTACAGACCGATAGCACTAACGTCCTACATCATAAAAATCTTTGAAAGGGTTCTAAGAAGCAAGATCACCAACCACTTGGCTATCCAACAATTGCACAACCCAGGGCAGAATGGGTTTAGAGCAGGTCGCCCCTGCTTCTCACAACTACTGGACAACTATGATATGGTCTTGGATGCTCTGGAAGACAAACAAATTGCAGACAAAGTGCGATCATGGTGTAATAACTTTCTTCTTCTTCTTCATCTTATGTGATAAAGAAATAACAGGAAAAGTAGGGAGATGTATCTATAACTAAAGAAATTGAACACAAAGAATAATAGTAAAAAGAGTAAAGTCAGAGGCGGGCTTCAGAAAACAATATGAAGTTCACTGAAGAGAAATTTCAATTACTCCACTATGGAAAACTCGAGGAAATAAAAACTGGATCGGAGTATAAAACAAATTCAACCACAAACCAGCAATGTCTCTACCACATCTGCTAGGAAAATAATAGGGTGGATATTGAGAACCCTAAAAACTAGGGATGCCAAGTCAGTGATGATTATTGTCAAATTGCTTGTTCTTTCTAGGCTGGAATGTTGTTGTACACTAATGACCCTTTTCAAGCAGGCGAAATTTTAGACCCGGAGAATATACAGAGAACTTTCACTGCACATATAAGTACAATAAAGCACCTAAATTACTGGGAACGGTTGAAGTCCTCTGACCTGTACTCCTTGGAACACAGGTGAGAAAGGTACATGATAATATACACTTGGAATATCTTAGAGGGACTAGTCCCAAATCTGTACACGGAAATCACTTCCTACGAAAGCAAAAGAATTGGTAGGGGGGTGCAACATCCTCTATTTCCATGGTTCTTCTTTGTATTGGACTGATGTAGCCACTGTGTGGCAAAACGTTTCTTCAATAAAGATTCCACAAGGTTGCATAAATGTCTCATTCTTTAATCCCGACATTTTAATTTTAGATAATAAGGCAGACAAGGGCTCGTCGATTGTCATTATGAAGAGGGGAAATTACGTGAAGGCAGGTGATGAACATCTGGAGAATTCTAATAGAGAATCCTAATAGAATCCTAGTGGAACTCCGGTGTTTGAACTTAATTGCTTCATAGGTGGTGTTCCAACTGCGAAAAGTTTGATGTTTGAAACAGTGTTTCCCAGGCTTTAATTATCAGCCTCACACACACTGGAGGAAGTTGAACCGACTCTTCCAAGTCTTTGAGAGTTAGATCAGGATCAGAGGCCACTTCAAATCACTTTTGAAACAGGTCTCTAGTGTAATTTTTTTTTCATAACTGAATTTTAAACAAGTCATCGCGTTCAAACTCCAGAAAAACGTTCAAAAACCGGGTCTATTCTGAACAGAACTGTTCGGACTCCCGTTTGTTCGAGATCCAGTACGTTGGAACACCGGGGTTCCACTGTACTTATATATAACTCGATAGGCCCCTCAATATACTCTTTAGAGCCTTACCAATAAGTAGGAAGAATCAGATGCTTTCCATTCAGGAGGGAGGAAGGAGGGGGATGTGATGCTAATCTGGAACAAGAGCAGGTTAATATTGACGTGGCTGCTAGAGTGAGAGCAGGTTAATATTGACGTGGCTGCTAGAATGAGAGTAGGTTAATATTGACGTGGCTGCTAGAGTGAGAGTAGGTTAATATTGACGAGGCTGCTAAAGTGAGAGCAGGTTAATATTGACGTGGCTGCTAGAGTGAGAGTAGGTTAATATTGACTTGGCTGCTAGAGTGAGAGCAGGTTAATATTGACGTGGCTGCTAGAGTGAGAGCAGGTTAATATTGACGTGGCTGCTAGAGTGAGAGCAGGTTAATATTGACGTGGCTGCTAGAGTGAGAGCAGGTTAATATTGACGTGGCTGCTAGTGTGAGAGCAGGTTAATATTGACTTGGCTGCTAGAGTGAGAGCAGGTTAATATTGACGTGGCTGCTAGAGTGAGAGCAGGTTAATATTGACGTGGCTGCTAGAGTGAGAGTAGGTTAATATTGACGTGGCTGCTAGAGTGAGAACAGGTTAATATTGACGTGGCTGCTAGAGTGAGAGCAGGTTAATATTGACGTGGCTGCTAGAGTGAGAGCAGGTTAATATTGACGTGGCTGCTAGAGTGAGAGCAGGTTAATATTGACGTGGCTGCTAGAGTGAGAACAGGTTAATATTGACGTGGCTGCTAGAGTGAGAGCAGGTTAATATTGACGTGGCTGCTAGAGTGAGAGCAAGTTAATATTGACGTGGCTGCTAGAGTGAGAACAGGTTAATATTGACGTGGCTGCTAGAGTGAGAGCAGGTTAATATTGACGTGGCTGCTAGAGTGAGAACAGGTTAATATTGACGTGGCTGCTAGAGTGAGAGCAGGTTAATATTGACGTGGCTGCTAGAGTGAGAACAGGTTAATATTGACGTGGCTGCTAGAGTGAGAGCAGGTTAATATTGACGTGGCTGCTAGAGTGAGAGCAGGTTAATATTGACGTGGCTGCTAGAGTGAGAGCAGGTTAATATTGACGTGGCTGCTAGAGTGAGAACAGGTTAATATTGACGTGGCTGCTAGAGTGAGAGCAGGTTAATATTGACGTGGCTGCTAGAGTGAGAGCAAGTTAATATTGACGTGGCTGCTAGAGTGAGAACAGGTTAATATTGACGTGGCTGCTAGAGTGAGAGCAGGTTAATATTGACGTGGCTGCTAGAGTGAGAACAGGTTAATATTGACGTGGCTGCTAGAGTGAGAGCAGGTTAATATTGACGTGGCTGCTAGAGTGAGAGCAGGTTAATATTGACGTGGCTGCTAGAGTGAGAGCAGGTTAATATTGACGTGGCTGCTAGAGTGAGAGCAGGTTAATATTGACGTGGCTGCTAGAGTGAGAGCAGGTTAATATTGACGTGGCTGCTAGAGTGAGAGCAAGTTAATATTGACGTGGCTGCTAGAGTGAGAACAGGTTAATATTGACGTGGCTGCTAGAGTGAGAGCAGGTTAATATTGACGTGGCTGCTAGAGTGAGAACAGGTTAATATTGACGTGGCTGCTAGAGTGAGAGCAGGTTAATATTGACGTGGCTGCTAGAGTGAGAGCAAGCAATATCATAAACACGCGTCAAAACCAGCCAGATCACTACCTACCTAATCTGGCATTAAGAGCGATACACGTTCAAGATTCAACGTTCTCTGTTTGTTTTCCACTACCACATTGCTAGACGTATCTCGTTGTTTTCTGATTTGTTTATGTGTTGTTAAATATGTGTTTTTATTGATTTTGGAACTCTAACTTAACCCAACCTAACTTAACTTCACTCATATTAACGTAAATTAATTAAAAGTCAAGAACAAACAGCGTTTGAGGAAAAGTGGGAAAATTTGAGAAATTGATGGTGATTCACCACGTCAGATAATTGACGGTGATTCACAACGTCAGATAATTGACAGTGATTCACCACATCAGATAATTGACAGTGATTCACCACGTCAGATAATTGACTGATTTACCACGTCAGATAATTGACAGTGATTCACCACGTCAGATAATTGACGGTGATTCACCACGTCAGATAATTGACAGTGATTCACCACGTCAGATAATTGATGGTGATTCACCGCGTCAGATAACTGACAGTGATTCACCACGTCAGATAATTGATGGTGATTCACCACGTCAGATAATTGATGGTGATTCACCACGTCAGATAATTGACGGTGATTCACTACGTCAGATAACTGACGGTGATTCACCATGTCAGATAATTGACGGTGATTCACCACGTCAGATAACTGACGGTGATTCACCATGTCAGATAACTGACGGTGATTCACTACGTCAGATAACTGACGGTGATTCACTATGTCAGATAATTGACGGTGATTCACCACGTCAGATAATTGACGGTGATTCACCACATCAGATAATTGACGGTGATTCACCACGTCAGATAACTGACGGTGATTCACCACGTCAGATAATTGACGGTGATTCACCACGTCAGATAATTGACGGTGATTCACCACGTCAGATAATTGACAGTGATTCACCATGTCAGATAATTGACGGTGATTCACCACGTCAGATAATTGACGGTGATTCACCATGTCAGATAATTGACGGTGATTCACCACGTCAGATAATTGACGGTGATTCACCACATCAGATAATTGACGGTGATTCACCATGTCAGATAATTGACGGTGATTCACCACGTCAGATAACTGACGGTGATTCACCACATCAGGTAATTGATGGTGATTCACCACGTCAGATAACTGACGGTGATTCACTATGTCAGATAATTGACGGTGATTCACCACGTCAGATAACTGACGGTGATTCACCACGTCAGATAATTGACGGTGATTCTCTACATCAGATAATTGACGGTGATTCACCATGTCAGATAACTGACGGTGATTCACCATGTCAGATAATGGACGGTGATTCACCATGTCAGATAACTGACGGTGATTCACCACGTCAGATTGACGGTGATTCACCATGTCAGATAACTGACGGTGATTCACCACGTCAGGCAATTGACGGTGATTCACCACGCCAGATAACTGACGATCAAATTGACGGTGATTCACCATGTCAGATAACTGACGGTGATTCACCATGTCAGATAACTGACGGTGATTCACCACGTCAAATACTTGAGGTAGTAAAATGAGAATGAGTTGCAGACTTACTTGAAGTTTGAAAGTGCGGTGAGAAGATAGCGGTTCACTGGGTCAACACAGGACTCCCAACTCTCTCCTCTCTCTTCTCTCCTCTCCTTCTTTCCTCTCTCCTTTTCTTCAGAATTCCTCCTTCAGTTATCCCTCTCTGATTTTTTTTAAAAGCATAATTGTGTAGACTCACAGTGTGTTGTTACCCTATTCTGTATGATAGTTACATTGAGCACACACACGTTAGCTGTGTTTCCCTGTCATATTACGTCATGGACATCGGTTTCCTGTCCAACGGTAATAAGGCCTGCTAGCCTGAGCTGGCGTTCAAGTATTCCTCTCTGGGTTGAGCAGTTACGACGGCCTCGAAATTTTCCTTCCAGCAAAGGCGAAGTTACTATTGCGTGGGAATTTTCATCTCTCAAAAGGGCCAGCACAAAAATGGACTATCTATCTGTCTATCAATATATATATATATATATATATATATATATATATATATAATATATATATATATATATATATATATAATCATCATATATACATATAATATAGGGGGTGGTAGGAGAAAATTCTCAAACAGCTTCAGGGAGAATCTTGAGTTTTCCCTGAAGCAAGTTTATTCTTTTCTCTGAGGATGAGGATCCCTATAACAGTTCTAGAGGTGGTACCTCCCTATATTTATATATATATATATATATATATATATAATATATATATATATATATATATATATATATATATATATATATATATATATATATTTCAACAAGTCGGTCGTCTCCCGCCGAGGCAGGGTGACCCAAAAAAGAAAGAAAATCACCAAAAAGAAAATACTTTCATCATCATTCAACACTTTCACCACACTCACACATTATCACTGCTTTTGCAGAGGTGCTCAGAATACAACAGTTTAGAAGCATATACGTATAAAGATACACAACATATCCCTCCAAACTGCCAATATCCCAAACCCCTCCTTTAAAGTGCAGGCATTGTACTTCCCATTTCCAGGACTCAAGTCCATCCGCCGACACGTCAACTCCCAAGTATCTGAAAACATTCACTTCTTCCATACTCCTCCTCCCCAATTTGATATCCAATTTTTCTTTATCTAAATCATTTGACACCCTCATCACCTTCCTCTTTTCTATGTTCACTTTCAACTTTCTACCTTTACACACATTCCCAAACTCATCCACTAACCTTTGCAATTTTTCTTTAGAATCTCCCATAAGCACAGTATCATCAGCAAAAAGTAACTGTGTCAATTCCCATTTTGAATTTGATTCCCTGTAATTTAATCCTACCCCTCTCCCGAACACCCTAGCATTTACTTCTTTTACAGCCCCATCTATAAATATATTAAACAACCATGGCGACATTACACATCCCTGTCTAAGACCTACTTTTACCGGGAAGTATTCTCCCTCTCTTCTACACACCCTAACCTGAGCCTCACTATCCTCATAAAAACTCTTAATAGCATTTAGTAACTTACCACCTATTCCATATACTTGCAACATCTGCCACATTGCTCCTCTATCCACTCTATCATATGCCTTTTCTAAATCGATAAATGCAATAAAAACTTCCCTACCTTTATCTAAATACTGTTCACATATATGCTTCAATGTAAACACTTGATCTACACATCCCCTACCCACTCTGAAGCCTCCCTGCTCATCCGCAATCCTACATTCTGTCTTACCTCTAATTCTTTCAATTATAACCCTACCGTATACTTTTCCTGGTATACTCAGTAAACTTATTCCTCTATAATTTTTACAATCTCTTTTGTCCCCTTTCCTCTTATATAAAGGGATTATACATGCTCTCCGCCAATCCCTAGGTACCTTCCCCTCTTTCATACATTTATTAAACAAAAGTACCAACCACTCCAACACTATATCCCCCCCTGCTTTTAACATTTCTGTCATGATCCCATCAGTTCCAGCTGCTTTACCCCCTTTCATTCTACGTAATGCTTCACGTACCTCCACCACACTTACATTCTGCTCTTCTTCACTCCTAAAAGATGGTATACCTCCCTGGCCAGTGCATGAAATTACCGCCTCCCTTTCTTTCTCAACATTTAAAAGTTCCTCAAAATATTCTCGCCATCTACCTAATACCTCCATCTCCCCCTCTACTAACTCCCCTACTCTGTTTTTAACTGACAAATCCATAGTTTCCCTAGGCTTTCTTAACTTGTTTAACTCACTCCAAAAATTTTTCTTATTTTCATTAAAATTACTTGACAGTGCCTCTCCCACTCTATCATCTACTCTCCTTTTGCACTCTCTCACCACTCTCTTCACCTTTCTTTTACTTTCCATATACTCTGCTCTTCTAATAACACTTCTGCTTTGTAAAAACCTCTCATAAGCTACCTTTTTCTCTTTTATCACACCCTTTACTTCATCATTCCACCAATCACTCCTCTTTCCTCCTGCCCCCACCCTCCTATAACCACAAGCTTCTGCCCCACATTCTAACACTGCATTTTTAAAACTATTCCAACCCTCTTCAACACCCCCACTACTCATCTTTGCACTAGCCCACCTTTCTGCCAATAGTCGCTTATATCTCACCCGAACTTCCTCCTCCCTTAGTTTATACACTTTCACCTCCCTCTTACTTGTTGTTGCCACCTTCCTTTTTTCCCATCTACCTCTTACTCTAACTGTAGCTACAACTAAATAATGATCCGATATGTCAGTTGCCCCTCTATAAACATGTACATCCTGGAGCCTACCCATCAACCTTTTATCCACCAATACATAATCTAACAAACTACTTTCATTACGTGCTACATCATACCTTGTATATTTATTTATCCTCTTTTTCATAAAATATGTATTACTTATTACCAAATTTCTTTCTACACATAGCTCAATTAAAGGCTCCCCATTTACATTTACCACTGGCACCCCAAATTTACCTACTACTCCCTCCATAACATTTTTACCCATTTTAGCATTGAAATCCCCAACCACCATTACTCTCAAACTTGATTCAAAACTCCCCACGCATTCACTCAACATTTCCCAAAATCTCTCTCTCTCCTCTACACTTCTCTCTTCTCCAGGTGCATACACGCTTACTATAACCCACTTTTCACATCCAATCTTTATTTTACTCCACATAATCCTTGAATTAATACATTTGTAGTCCCTCTTTTCCTGCCATAGCTTATCCTTCAACATTATTGCTACTCCTTCTTTAGATCTAAGTCTGTTTGAAACCCCTGACCTAATCCCATTTATTCCTCTCCATTGAAACTCTCCCACCCCCTTCAGCTTTGTTTCACTTAAAGCCAGGACATCCAGCTTCTTCTCATTCATAACATCCACAATCATCTCTTTCTTATCATTTGCACAACATCCACGCACATTCAGACTTCCCACTTTGACAATTTTCTTCTTCTTATTCTTTTTAGTAATCTTTACAGGAAAAGGGGTTACTAGCCCATTGTTCCCGTCATTTTAGTTGACTTTTACAACACGCATGGCTTACGGAGGAACGATTCTTATTCCACTTCCCCATGGATATAAAAGGAAAAGTAATAAGACCAAGAACTATTAAGATAAAATCAAAGAAAACTCAGATGAGTGTGTATAAATATATATATATATATAATATATATATAATATATATATATATATATATATATATATATATATATGCAAAACAACCACTCTGAAAGAATAGAGAAATTTTATAAGAGTAGTCACGAAAGCGCTTGGAATTTCTCTATTCTTTCAGAGTGGTTGTTTTGCATATTTTGAAATCACCTGTTTACTGTGATCTTATTGCATATATATATATATATATATATATATATATATGTCGTGCCGAATAGGCAGAACTTGCGATCTTGGCTTAAATAGCAACGCTCATCTTGTCATATAGGACAAGTGAAAATTTGTGTATGCAATAATTTCGCCAAAATCATTCTGAACCTAACGAAAAAAGTATATTTCACTGTGTTTATTTAGTATTAAATTATTTTAAACAAATCTAAAATATATTTCGTTGGGTTAGGCTAAAATAAATTGTTCTTGTTATAATAAGGTTAGGTAAGTTTTCTAAGTTCCTTTTGGTGCAAAATTATAAATTTTTACATCAACATTAATGAAAAAAATATATCTTTAAGCGTATAAGAGAAAATTTTAAAAAAGACTTAATTTTAAAGGAGTTCTTGCTAATTGACCAGTTTTACATATTCAGCACGACATATGATAAAATATATATATATATATATATATATATATAATATATATATATATATATATATATATATATATATATATATATATATATTATATATATATATATATATATATATATAATATATATATAATATATATATATATATATATATATATATATATATATATATTATATATATATATATATATATATATATAAGCTGGTCAGTTAGCAAAAATTCATTTAAAAATTAAGTTTTTTCTAAAAAATATTTCTTATACGTTTAAAAATATATATTTTTTTTAATTTATGTTAATGTAAAAATTGAAAATTTTTTACCAATAGAACCTTAGAAAACTTACCTAACCTTATTGTAACAAGCGCAATTTAATTTAGCCTAATCCTTCTAAATATATTTTAGATAAGTTTACAATAATTTAATATTAAACAAACACAATGAAATATATTTGTTCCGTTAGGTTCAGAATGGTTTTTGCGAAATTATTGCATGCACAAATTTTCGCTTGCCTTATTCGGCAAGAAGAGCGTTGCTATTTAAACCAAAATCGCGTTTTACCTATTCGACACGACATACATACATACTTTATATATATATATATATATATATATATATATATATATAATATATATATATATATATATATATATATAATATATTATATATTATTTATTTTTTTCAAAAAGTGGGCCGTCTCCCACCGAGGCAGGGTGACCCAAAAAAAAAGAAAGAAGATCCCCAAAAAGAAAAACTTTCATCATCATTCAACACTTTCACCACACTCACACATTATCACTGCTTTTGCAGAGGTGCTCAGAATACAACAGTTTAGAAGCATATACGTATAAAGATACACAACATATCCCTCCAAACTGCCAATATCCCAAACCCCTCCTTTAAAGTGCAGGCATTGTACTTCCCATTTCCAGGACTCAAGTCCGACTATATGAAAATAACCGGTTTCCCTGAATCCCTTCACTAAATATTACCCTGCTCACACTCCAACAGATCGTCAGGTCCCAAGTATCAATTCGTCCCATCACTCCTATCTAACACGCTCATGCACGCTTGCTGGAAGTCCCAAGCCCATCGCCCACAAAACCTCCTTTAACCCCCCTCTCCCCAAAACCCTTTCGAGGACGACCCCTACCCCCCCTTCCTTCCCCTATAGATTTATATGCTTTCCATGTCATTCTACTTTGATCCCTTCTCTCTAAATGACCAAACCACCTCAACAACCACTCTTCTGCCCTCTGACTAATGCTTTTATTAACTCCACACCTTCTCCTAATTTCCACACTCCGAATTTTCTGCATAATATTTACACCACACATTGCCCTTAGACAGGACATCTCCACTGCCTCCAACCGTCTCCTCGCTGCTGCGTTTACCACCCAAGCTTCACATCCATATAAGAGTATTGATACTACTATACTTTCATACATTCCCTTCTTTGCCTCCATAGATAACGTTTTTTTGTCTCCATATATACCTCAACGCACCACTCACCTTTTTTCCCTCATCAATTCTATGATTAACCTCATCCTTCATACATCCATCCGCCGACACGTCAACTCCCAAGTATCTGAAAACATTCACTTCTTCCATACTCCTCCTCCCCAATTTGATATCCAATTTTTCTTTATCTAAATCATTTGATACCCTCATCACCTTACTCTTTTCTATGTTCACTTTCAACTTTCTACCTTTACACACATTCTCAAACGCGTCCACTAACTTTTAAAATTTTTCTTTAGAATCTCCCATAAGCACAGTATCATCAGCAAAAAGTAACTGTGTCAATTCCCATTTTGAATTTGATTCCCCATAATTTAATCCCACCCCTCTCCCGAACACCCTAGCATTTACTTCTTTTACAACCCCATCTATAAATATATTAAACAACCATGGTGACATTACACATCCCTGTCTAAGACCTACTTTTACCGGGAAGTATTCTCCCTCTCTTCTACACACCCTAACCTGAGCCTCACTATCCTCATAAAAGCTCTTTACAGCATTTAGTAACTTACCACCTATTCCATATACTTGCAACATCTGCCACATTGCTCCTCTATCCACTCTATCATATGCCTTTTCTAAATCGATAAATGCAATAAAAACTTCCCTACCTTTATCTAAATACTGTTCACATATATGCTTCAATGTAAGCACTTGATCTACACATCCCCTAGCCACTCTGAAGCCTCCCTGCTCATCCGGAATCCTACATTCTGTCTTACCTCTAATTCTTTCAATTATAACCCTACCGTATACTTTTCCTGGTATACTCAGTAAACTTATTCCTCTATAATTTTTACAATCTCTTTTGTCCCCTTTCCTCTTATATAAAGGGATTATACATGCTCTCCGCCAATCCCTAGGTACCTTCCCCTCTTTCATACATTTATTAAACAAAAGTACCAACCACTCCAACACTATATCCCCCCCTGCTTTTAACATTTCTGTCATGATCCCATCAGTTCCAGCTGCTTTACCCCCTTTCATTCTACGTAATGCCTCACGTACCTCCACCACACTTACATTCTGCTCTTCTTCACTCCTAAAAGATGGTATACCTCCCTGGCCAGTGCATGAAATTACCGCCTCCCTTTCTTTCTCAACATTTAAAAGTTCCTCAAAATATTCTCGCCATCTACCTAATACCTCCATCTCCCCATCTACTAACTCCCCTACTCTGTTTTTTAACTGACAAATATAATATATTATATATATATAAATATATATATATATATATATATATATATATATATATATATATATATATAATATATATATATATATATTATATATATAAGAAAAAAAGTCAGGGTTGCAAATAGAAAACCGTGAGATCAGCTCAGTAAGTGTTAAGGTACCAAGACTTTTAATCACTCTCCCTTCATTGTTAAAGTTAATTACCAACACCCTCTACCTGTCTTCAGGATGAAAATTGATAAGATCCCTAAGTCAGTTGCACATCAGCAAGGCTGTGGTGCTTACGCTGGTCTGTGTGCTGCCAGCACGAGCAACCTGGCTGATCTGGCCACTTGTCAGGACAGTGGGGTCGATGACCTTCCGAATCTATAACAGATATTGAGCAAGTATAAACACCTTCCCCATTGACCGTCAAGTTCCTCCCTCATGAGAATCTCATCTTTCATTGCTTTGTCTCCACTCTGTAATTATCATATAGAATAGGGTAGCAGCACACTGCTGATGTATACCTACCTGGAGAGGGTTTCAGGGGTCAGCGTCCCCTGCGGCCCGGTCTGAGACCAGGTCTCGTGGTGGATCAGGGTCTGAAGACCATTCTTGAAGACAGCCAAGGGTCTGTTGGTAATCCCTCTTATGTATGCTGAGAGACAGTTAAACAATTTTGGGCCCCTAACACTTGTTGTCAGGATAATTGACCTAATTGGGAAAAATTGCTTAGGCCATCTCTAATGCAGTCATTGAATTAATCTTATAAATATTCAGAGCTTTCGTGGGCATTGTCATTATTATTAGCCTCTTGTGTCTTAACAGAGTAGATTCTAAAATACACTGAACACTGGTATAATTTCTTACGCGTATGAGTTTTAATATGTTTTGATAGTGCGGATTTATCTGAAAATGCTCTAAGACACAAGGAGCATTGATATGGTTTTTCACCTATATGAGTTCTTAATGTATCACTAAAGAAGATTTCACTGAAAACCCTCTTGTATCCAGTTTTATTAAATAAAAATCACCCATTCTTGTTTCCTTATAGTCTTTCTTCCCTCACCCACATTACTTTCTACCCTCTCATCCGTGATTCTTCACCTCCTTACCCCTTTCCCCTTTCTCTAATTTCTTTTCCCTTGCTCCCTCACTTTTTTTCTTTGTGTTCTCTACTCCCTCACTTGACCCTCCCCTCTCTCACTCCTTCACCTATAATCATGAGGGGAGTCTTCCAAGGTTGAGGGTGTTGGTTGGGGAGAGAGGTGTTGGTGTGGGTAATGGAATGTGTAGGAGTGTGGAGAGCGAGGATATGTGTGGGGAGGGTGAGGGTGAAGGTGTGTAGGGAGGGTGAGGGTGAAGGTGTGTGGGGAGGGTGAGGGTGAAGGTGTGTGGGGGAGGGTGAGGGTGAAGGTGTGTGGGGGAGGGTGAGGGTGAAAGTGTGTGGGAGAGGGTTTGGGAGCAGGGAGGAAGGGTTGGGGGCTGCGGTTATTAGCTGATAAGACGACCACACGTAAATCTTCGCCTTGTTACCTAGCGTGTGTGCGTGTGGACAAGGCCACAACCCACCTGCCCTGCTACTTGTAGCTGTGGCCTGCCTCCAGGGAAGGAGGGGGTGGCCAAGGAAGTCTTGCCTCCCCCTCCCTCCCTCATGTGTGGGGTGTGTGCAGGTGGGGTGGCCAGGCTGTGGTGGTGGGGGGCTTGCTTCTCCTCGGGCATGAGGCCACAGTCAATCGTATGTACATAATATAGGGTCGATGTGTTAAATTTCGCGCCGTAAATCTTGGCTTGTCAACCATCACCTTGCACCTGCCCTTCCAGGCTGACTCAACCAGTGTTTATGGTGCTCAGCGTCTCCTCCTCCTCCTCTTTCTCCTTCTCCTCCTCCTCTTCCTCCTCCTTCTCTTTCTCCCCCTCTTCCTCCTCCTCCTTCTCTTCCTCCTCTTCCTCCTCCTCCTCCCCTTCTCCTCCTCCTCCTCCTCCTCTTCTTCCTTCTTTTCTTCGTCTTCCTCCTTATTCTTACATTCGTTGGGGGAGCGCTAAATCCGTAGGGAGCTCATACAACTCCTGGGGGAATGAAATGTATCAGACTCGACTGAAGAAATTGAAGCACAGATCAAGGACCCCTCACCAGCATCAAGGAACCTTCCTTGAAGAGCCCCGTCTTCCTCCTCCTCCTCCTTCACTCTCGACTAACGTAGTTTATTCCTAGCTCTTGGGCCTTCTTGACTCCTTCTAAGGAGAGTTCCTCCACTCTCTCCCTTCATCCAGTTCCTCAACAATTGTTCAGTGTTTGTGAATATTGAACAATTATTTCCTCGCTTGATAATTGTCCAGGACAGACCCAAACGTCGCGCGCTAAATTTTCCCTCTCAAAATCTATATTCTTCATGAGATCTGGTGTCACTTCCTACCATCACCGTTACATCGTCCTAAGCTGCCAGGAATTCCATTACATGGTACATTCAGTAAATTCCATCACCTTTTACACACACACACACACACACTCGGGGCCAGGAGCTCGGACTCGACCCCCGCAACCTCAACTAGGTGAGTACACACACACACACGTATATACAACAGGCCTAGTGTCTAATCGACATGTGCCTAGGACAAAATGGTAACACACACACACAAACACACACACACACACACACACACACACACCACACACACACGCACACACACACCCACACACACCACACACACACCACACACACCACACACACAACACACACACACTCACAACACCACACAAAACACACACACACCACACACACACAAACGTGGAAAGTACTTGAGCTGAAGAATTCATCCCACTTGGTATGTCTTGCATTAAGTCGTCTGTCAGCGATTGTGATGCGTATATATAATATAATATATAATATATATATAATATATATATATATAAAATATATATATATATATATAATATATATTTTAATATAATATATATATATATATATATACAGTGGACTCTCGCTTAACAATTACCTCCCAATGCGACCAATTACGTAAGTGTTTTTATGCAAGTGCATTTGTACGTGTATGTTTGGGGGTCTGAAATGGACTAATCTACTTCACAATATTCCTTATGGGAACAAATTCGGTCAGTACTGGCACCTGAATATACTTCTGGAATGAAAAAATATCGTTAACCGGGGGTCCACTGTATATATGAATAAACAGAAGAGAGGACGAGGGGCTCGAACCTCGGTCCGTAAATCGACAGTCCGACGCTCTACCGACTGTCCATTTAGGGACCGCGGTTTGAGTCCCTTGTCCACTCTTCTGTTTATTCATCGAGAGTTATTCATTAGAACTTAATTTGAGTTCATAGATGATGTGGCATTGAGGGGGTAAGAATAAATATATTGTTAAAGCTCCTGGGCCGAGGGAAGGAATTCAACTGGATTACGGTAAAAGGGTGAGGAGGAAGAGAGGGA
>NC_069446.1:3222681-3250181 GCF_026875155.1 Cherax quadricarinatus
AAACAATCACAACTATCACTACCACAATCACAACTATCACCACCAGTCATAACTATCACTACCACAATCACAACTATCACCACCACAATCATAACTATCCCCTACCACAATCACAACTATCACCACCACAATCATAACTATCACTACGACAATCATAACTATCACTACCACAATCACAACTATCACTACCACAATCACAACTATCGCCACCACAATCATAACTATCACTACCACAATCACAACTATCGCCACCACAATCATAACTATCATTACCACAATCACAACTATCACCACCACAATCATAACTATCACTACTACAATCACAACTATCACCACCACAATCATAACTATCACTACCACAATCATGACTATCACTACCACAATCATAACTATCACTACCACAATCACAACTATCACCACCACAATCATAACTATCACTACCACAATCACAACTATTGTCAAGTGGGTTTTTGATAACGTGGATGGGGTAAGGATACTCACGTAGGCTGGTAGTACGTATAATATAACGGAAGTATGGGTAGCGCCAACAGCCGACCTGCCTCTCTCTGCTCCCTATCTTCGACTGACTCTCAAAGTGCCTACGGGTGACGGGTGTTTGAAATCCTGCTATGGTCAGCAGCAATATGAATACAGTCAATGATTCACACAGACGGTTGGTAGTGAGTCATCTACTGGTACACTGGTTACTGGTAACTGGTTACTAGGAACTGGTACTACTACTGAGAGCTTGGCGACACTAACGTATGTCGTCCCGACATACAGCTACTACAAACTAGAGACGGCAGGTGTACGGCTTGGGCTGATTCTATACAATGTCAAAGTACACAACAATTGAACATTATAACATACATCAGTAGAATATTGGAATGGAAGCTTACGTAACTGAAACTGTAATGAAACTGTAATGCAATACAAGGTATAATATAGCACAACTCATCGAATGAAACTCAACATTGGGATTACACAATAGAAGTGATAAAAAAAAATTGATCGATCGATCTGTATTCATGTGATCTATGGATTCTGAGGAAGGAATATATACAAAGAAAGAAGTGTTTAACAGAAAGGCAGATTCGGTGCACTCAAATCTAGACTGTTAACTCTCAGAATTCGGAGAGAACGTGAACACAAAAAAAAAATTCTTGAATACTGATAAGTTGATACTGTAATTGTTCATCTATACAGGTTATTTACATTTAACCCCAACTCTGCTAGGGTGAGATTGATATATGCAGAATTTGTGTCATCTCTGTGAGGATCAAACTCTGTTGCACTGGCTAACTCATGCTGTATTTGAGGCAAATCTGAATTGGTAGTTACAAATGATACTTGAGGATTTCTCAATACCTGTCGTGTACGTAGGGAATAACGACATTCAGGTTGATCGTCTGACTGAGTATCAGAGGTAGAGAGTACAGGATCAGGAGGATTGTCAGAGTCTGTCACATTAGTCTGGGTTGGAACATCATTACATCACATACTAACTTCATATGATCTAAATGCAATTCTTTATACTGACCAGTACTAATTTCTCTAACCTTATACTTATTACCAGTGATATGTTCAACTACTCGATAAGAACCAACAAACTTTTGATCAAGCTTAGGCATTGCAGATGTTTTGTTAAAGTTAGTCAGCATAACTCTCGAACCTACTTTGATTTTTTGGATGGCTTTGCTCGAGTGTTTGCGACTCTTGTAAATTCTGCTGTTAATTTATGAAGTGTTTCACGGATTCTTCTAAAAACACTTTGAGCTAAGTTGGTACGAGTTGCTATGAAATCATCAGGGTTGTAATTTGGTTTCGGATTAGAATATAGCAACTCATAAGGCAAACGTTTATCTACACCATACAATGCATAATGTGGAGTGTCACTTATAGAAACATTGTAAGCAGAATTTATAGCAAAACTGCACATCAGGTATATCTTCATCCCAAGTTTCACTGTTGGGATTGATAGTGGCTCTCAAGACATCAAGTACTTTCTTATTGGTACGTTCCACTAACCCATTGATGGCAGGATGATGAGGAACAATGGTGGATTTAGAGATCTTGTACAAGGTACACAAATTTTCAAGAATCTCATTACAGAATTCACCTCCATTATCTGTTACTAGGGACTTAGGGGTGGTATGCCTGCAGATAATGCGTTCTTTAAACACTTTAGCTACTGTCTCGGCAGTCTTATCTGCAATAGGAACTAACAATATCTGGTGAAATGATCTACCATAACACATAGATGTTTGTTGCCCTGGAGGAAACATTGGAAATTAGTTAACAGATCTAGCGCAACTCTTTCCCATGGTTCGTCTCAGAGCAAATACCAATCTTGTTGACCTTGTTCACTATCCTTACCCTGTTCAGGTAGAGGATGAGTTGTCACCTGACCAGTGGGTCGGTGCTATTTCTACCGGGAGACCTCATCCACTTCACCGGATCAATCTGTTCCACCATTGAGGAGAAAGACTTAGCTCCCACTGACTTCCCAGATGAAGTCAAGCGTTTGTTGACTCTGTTGAACAAACGTCGTAAAGCCATTGCCTTACCAGGTGAGAAGATGGGTATAACGAACTTATTGTCCCATCGTATTCCACTTGAACCTGGTACTAGACCTATCTATATACCTGCGTACAGAATGCCTCATTCACAAGTTGCTGTTGCAGAAGAATTGATCAATCAAATGCTTGATGATGGAGTTATTGCACCTAGCAATTCACCTTGGAATGCACCCTTGATCCTAGTACCTAAGAAGGATGGTACTTGGCGCCCAGTGATAGGAAGTTAAATGCGAAAACTATCCCAGATCGCTTCCCACTTCCTGTACTGGGTGATCTTTATGTAACATCGGAGATAACAAAGTCTTTTCAACCTTGGACTTGTTACAAGGGTTTTGGCAAGTCCCTCTTCACGAGGACAGCCAAGAGCTAACTGCATTCTCCACTCCTACAGGTCATTATCACTTCCTCCGTATGGCATTTGGATTACGATCCTCCCCTATCACGTTCTCAAGGCTCATGACTAATATCTTTAGAGGTCTCATAGGTAATGCACTTATGGTGTACTTAGATGACGTAATCGTCCCTGTCTAAAGACGTGGATACACACTTGAAAAGACTTGATGTAGTACTTGGTAAGCTTGAAGAAGCCAATTTAAAGATCAAACTGTCTAAATGTCAATTTTTCAGATCAGAAATTAAGTTTCTTGGTCACGTAGTCACTCCTAGAGGGGTTACGACTGACCAAAGTAAAGTAACTGCAGTACTAAATTTTCCAACTCCCAAAACTGCTGATGCCATAAGATCCCTTGTGGGCTTAGCAGGTTTTTATAGATCTTTCATTGCCAATTTTTCTTCCATAGCTGCTCCTCTAACTGAGTTGCTTAAGAAAGATGCTCCTTTTGTTTGGACCTTCTGTCAAGAAAGAGCATTCCAAACTCTAAAAGAAAAGCTAACATCTGCTCCAATTTTGAAATTTCCAGATTTTTCTAAGCCCTTCTATCTGAATAGTGAGTTATCTACTGGTACACTGGTTACTGGTAACTGGTTACTAGGAACTGGTACTACTACTGAGACTATCACCACCACAATCATAACTATCACTACCACAATCACAACTATCACCACCACAATCACAACTATCACCACAATCACAACTATCACCACCACAATCATAACTATCACTACCACAATCACAACTATCACCACCACAATCATAACTATCACTACCACACTTACAACTATCACCACCATAACTCTACTGTTAAGCAAATACGGTAAATGCACTTCAAATAAAAAATTGCCTCATTTTTATTACTAATGAAAACAATTCCATTTGATTAATTATCCTCCACAAAAAAATACATTAGTGTTGCAAGTTATGGAACAAAACTAGACGCAAATTCATTATAAAATATTAAATTGTGAGGGCAATATCAGGTTTATGATTTATTGTCATGTAAATATCGCCGGTGCTGTCGCTGCAGCGTAATCCTCAGTTAGGAAGAAAAAGGGACAATACCGTGGAGGGAAGGCGGGGTGGGGGTCGCCCTAGGAAAAGTTGGAGGGAGGGGGTGAAGGAGGTTTTGTGTTCGAGGGGCTTGGACTTCCAGCAAGCGTGCGTGAGCGTGTTAGATAGCAAATGGAGACAAATGCTTTTTAGGACTTGACGTGCTGTTGGAGTGTAAGCAGGGTAACATTTATGAAGGGATTCAGGGAAACTGGCAGGCCGGACTTGGTTCCTGGAGAAGGGAAGTACAGTCTCTGCATTCTGAAGGAGAGGTGTTATTGTTGCAGTTTTATAACTGTAGTATCAGCAAGACAGTGATGGAGTGAATGATGAAAGTTTTTCTTATTCGGGCCACCCTGCCTTGGTAGGAAACGGCCGATGTGTTAGAAAAAAACAAGAAAAAATTGAAAGAAAAAAGAAAGTAACTGAAAGTAAATGGTTTAAGTTGAAACAAAACGTCGTCGTAAGCTTCTCTCTCCTATGTGCGGGTTATATGTGCAACATTCCACTCTGTATATAGTCATAGCT
Organism: Cherax quadricarinatus; assembly: GCF_026875155.1. NCBI lineage: Eukaryota > Metazoa > Arthropoda > Malacostraca > Decapoda > Parastacidae > Cherax > Cherax quadricarinatus. The sequence continues at coordinate 3,227,236 of NC_069446.1, forward strand.
ATAAGCACTGACTGGGTGACAGCTTCTTCGTGAATATATATAATAATTTTGGTGAAATAGTCATCATTATTGCAATGGGAAACGAACACCAAACTAGTATGGTTCCTGCAGCTGGTGAAAAAATGCTTGGTGACATATCTATGGGTGTTGAGCTTTCATCAGTGTCACTTGTTGTGGCTCCTCCTTGTTTCTCTTCTCTATCACCTGAAGTACTTTCTGTGTCCTGATCATATCACCTCTTGCTGTGCATTCCTCTTGGAAGAAGATTGTTATGCTCGGGGTCAGCACTAAATCAGTAGGGGTGAGGCAGGATTGTAAGACAAGTGGCCTCGCTGTGCAGACGTGTATCGTGGTTTACACCTGATAGCCCCACCACCAGTGATGAATATACAGATTCATGAATAACCTGGGTAATAGGCCAAGGTATCTTAGTAATGAAAATAAGAGACCACTTATTTTAAGCAAATATCCTAAATTTGTTGGCAACTGTAATATATACACACATGAACCTCTGGTCACGAACGCTTCCGAATACGAACAAATCGGCTCACGACCAAAAAATTCGCCAAATTCTTGCATCTGGTCTCGAACACATAATCGGGAGCCGAACAGAAACAGCCGCACCAATTTTCACATTCCGCGTCATTTTTTTTTTTTTTTTTTTTTTTTTTTTTGCGCACGCCGATTTTCCCTACTTCCTGTTATTTGTGTATACCTAACAAAGACTCTCGCCTTGTAGTCGGTCTGTGCCAGACGTGCGTTCATTCGCTGTGAACTCCTTGTGTTGTATTTCGTGTGTTTTTTAATACATTTTGCATTCTTGGTTGTTTTCGGTATGTTTTCACTCTGTTATTAAAGTATTTTCTCCATTAAACTGTGCATTATTTTGTATAATTAAGGATTTTTCAAACTTTGATTATTTTTCTGTGCTTAAAACTCTTAAAAAACTGTTTTCAGCGAACGGTTCGTAGGAGTCTAGAATGCATTTATGTAATGTTAGTTTTCTCTGTTCTTCAAGGTTTTCTCAGTGTTATTCAAGGTTTTTACATTTAATTTACAATTACACTGTGCATTCTATGGCACAATTAACTTTTTGTGCTTAAAAATCTTAAAAAACAATATTTACATACAGTTCGTAGGGGTATGGAATGGATTAATCGTATTTACATACAATCCATTGGGGAAATTAGGTTTAGGTCACGACCAAATCGGGTCGCGACCAGAGTTTTGGAACGAATTATGGCCGTGACCAGAGGTTCCACTTTATATATATATATATATATATAATATATATATATATATATATATATATATATATTATATATATATATATATATATATATATATATATATATATATATATATATATATATATATATATATATATATATATATTATATATATATATATATATATATATATATATATATATATATATTATATATTATATATATATATATATATATATATATATATATATATATATATGTATATATATATATATATATATATATATATATATATATTATATATATATATATATATATATATATATATATATATATATATATATATATATATATATATATATTATATATATATATATATATATATATATATATATATATATATATATATATATATATCAATGAAATCACGAAACAAGTGATTTTGAATCATTAACAAAACTGCGGCTTGGCCGGAACTCGATCCTGTGTTCCCATGCCGAAGTGTTAAAAAAAATTTTGTTGTCCAGGCAGCTCATTCTCCATTTTTTAAAGTTCGAGGAAACGCACGTACCAAATTTTGCATCATACTCAGCACTGCCAGACAATCCCCCTCGTTGTTTATTTGGCAGGTGTCAACAGCCTCACCCTTGGACCCGTCCCATAAGAGACATATGCACATTGTGCAAGCTCATCAACATGTGCACATTGTGTAAACTCAACATGTACACACGTGACCTTACATGACTTGTGTCGCGCGCACATAAATATTCATGGCAGGTGTGACACGCGCACACACGTTGTTCCCTTCCCATTGTCTGGTTCTTTGTACCTGTGTGCGTGTCTGTACCTGTGTGTGTGTGTGTGTGTGTACTCACCTAATTGTACTCACCTAATTGTGGTTGCAGGGGTCGAGACTCAGCTCCTGGCCCCGCCTCTTCACTGATCGCTACTGGATCCTCTCTCTCTCTGCTTCCTGAGCTTTGTCATACCTCTTCTTAAAACTATGTATGGTTCCTGCCTCCACTACTTCACTTGCTAGGCTATTCCACTTGCTGACAACTCTATGACTGAAGAAATACTTCCTAACGTCCCTGTGACTCGTCTGAGTCTTCAGCTTCCAGTTGTGACCCCTTGTCCCTGTGTCCCCTCTCTGGAACATCCTATCTCTGTCCACCTTGTCTATTCCCCGCAGTATCTTGTATGTCGTTATCATGTCTCCCCTGACCCTTCTGTCCTCCAGTGTCGTCAGTCCGATTTCCCTTAACCTTTCCTCGTACGACATTCCCTTGAGCTCTGGGACTAGCCTTGTTGCAACCTTTGTACTTTCTCTAACTTCTTGACGTGCTTGATCAGGTGTGGGTTCCAGACTGGTGCTGCATACTCCAGTATGGGCCTAACATACACAGTGTACAGTGTCTTGAACGATTCCTTATTAAGGTATCGGAACGCTATTCTCAGGTTTGCCAGGCGCCCGTATGCTGCAGTGGTTATTTGGTTGATGTGTGCCTCCGGTGATGTGCTCGGTGTTATGGTCACCCCAAGGTCTTTCTCCCTGAGTGAGGTCTGTAGTCTTTGTCCACCTAGCCTATACTCTGTCTGCGGTCTTCTTTGCCCCTCCCCAATCTTCATGACTTTGCATTTGGCTGGATTGAATTCGAGAAGCCAGTTACTGGACCACATGTCCAGCCTCTCCAGGTCTCTTTGCAGTCCCTGCCTCATCCTCGTCCGATTTAATTCTTCTCATCAACTTCACGTCATCTGTGAACAGGGACACTTCAGAGTCTATTCCTTCCATCATGTCGTTCACATATATCAAAAATAGCACTGGTCCTAGAACTGACCCCTGTGGGACCCCGCATCGTAACAGGCGCCCACTGTGATACCTCTTCACGTATCATGACTCGTTGCTGCCTCCCTGTCAGGTATTCCCTTATCCATTGCAGTGCCCTTCCTTTTACGTGTGCCTGATCCTCCAGCTTCTGCACTAATCTCTTGTGGGGAACTGTGTCAAAGGCCCTTCCTGCAGTCTAGGAAAACGCAATCTACCCAACCCTCTCTCTCGTGTCTTACTTCTGTTACCTTGTCATAAAACATCCAGGAGGTTTGTGATACAAGATTTGCCTTCCATGAACCCATGCGGTTTTCTTTATAATCTTGTTCCTTTCCAGGTGTTGACCACTCTCCTCTGATAATCTTCTCCATGACTTTGCACACGATACATGTCAGAGACACAGGTCCTGTAGTTTAGTGCCTCGTTTCTGTTTCCTTTCTTAAATATGGGGACTACATTAGCTGTCTTCCATTTCTCAGGTAGTTGCCCAGTTTCAAGGGATGTGTTGAAGATTGTGGTTAGAGGCACACACAGCATCTCTGCTCCTTCTCTAAGGACCCATGGGGAGATGTTGTCCAGTCCCATCGCCTTTGAGGTGTCAAAGTCATTTAAAGAGCTTCTTCACCTCCCCCTCATTGTTCGTATGTCATCCAACACTTGTGTATATTCCCTCTTGATGTTCCCTTCTGTTCTGTCTTTCCACAGCCCTTCCTGTCTCTACTGTAAAAACTTCCTTAAATCTCCTGTTCAGCTCCTAAACATACCTCCTGATCATTTCTTGTGAGTTCCCCAAACCTTCTGTCCTTAATCTGATCACCGGGTCTTTGACTGTTGTCTTCCTCCTGATGTGGCTATACAACAGTTTTCGGGTCAGTCTTGATTCTCGATGCTATGGCATTTTCATACTGTCGCGGGGGCCTCCCTCCTTACCTGTGCGTACTCATTCCTGGCTCTGCGACTGATCTCCCTTTTTTTCGTGTTTCTCTGCCTTCTGTACTTTTTCCATTCTCTATTGCACTTTGTTTTTGCCTCCTTACACCGTCGGGTGAACCAGGGGCTTGTTCTGGTCTTCCCGTTGTTACTGTTGCCCTTGGGAATGAACCTTTCCACTGCCTCCTTGCATTTTGTTGCTACGTATTCCATCATTTCATTTACTGGCTTTCCTGCCAGTTTTCTGTCCCACTGGACCTCCCGCAGGAAGTTCTTCAACCCTATGTAGTCCCCTCTTTTATAGTCAGGTTTTTCCCATTCTACTCCTGTTATTCTCTCTCTCACCTATTTGTGGTTGCAGGGGTCAATTCACAGCTCTTGGCCCCGCCTCTTTACTGGTCGCTACTAGGTCCACTTTATTCCTTCTCCATGAGCTTTGTCGTAGCTGTTCTTAAAGCTGTGTATGTGTGTTTGTGTGAGTGTAAGACAGTGTAGTAAGAGGTAAGGTCAGGCTTCTGCTGTTAATTATTGACTACTTTTGTTATCTCACTTGCAACCAGATTTATTTACATCTGTTCGTTAATTTTTAATACATGTAGCAGCTGCTTAATACTTATATTGATTTATACCACTACACCAAGTACTGAATATTACTGCCTTCATATTACCTCCTCCTCCTCCCCCTCCTCCTCCTCCTCCTCCTCCTCCTCCTCCTCCTTTCATTAATAATTAATGTTCACGTGTGCTGCAGATGAGTCATTCCTTGTCATTAGTAATTACTGCAGCTAGTTAAGTTCTTCATCACATATTTTACAGCAAGGCTCCTGAAGGTGCATGTTTGGCTCACTACTTCTGCTGCACTCACCTACCTCTGGCTGTAGGGGTCGAGTCTCGGCTCCTGGCTCCACCTCTCAATTACTAAAGGTCTCACTAAAATCCTAGCCTCATGGGCCCTTGTTTCGATCTCGGTACCGATCCTTGTGGATCCCAGCTTGTCCTGTTTGATCATGCTGATACCTCCTCATGAACAAAAGCTCCAGCTGCGGGTCATCATATGACTAAAACGCACGTCAGGAAACACATGTCTTGTTTCTTGACAAACCTAACCAAACCTCCTCTTCCCAGATCATAATTCTCTTAATTTATTTTTCTTGTGTATTCTTCAAGGCCTCTTGATGCTTCCCTGCTGAACCTGCCAGCTCCTCCTCCAACCTTTTATCCGTCCCGTCCACAGGCTGGGTATGAGCCAGGTGCATAAAAACGCTATTAGACTAGTTCTGTTGCTCTCTGTCTGTCTGTCTGTCTGTCTGCCTGTCTGTCTGTCTGTCTCTCTGTCTGTCTGTCTGTCTGTCTCTCTCTCTCTCTCTCTCTCTCTCTCTCTCTCTCTCTCTCTCTCTCTCTCTCTCTCTCTCTCTCTCTCTCTCTCTCTCTTTCCTTCCTGCCATACTTTTGTTACCGTGTCAGATTATTATTATTATTATAATCAAGGGGAAGCGCTAAACCCGTAGGATTATACAGCGCCTGTGGGAGAGGATGTGGAAGATATTCGGGCTTAATTCAGGGAACTAGAGCACAGATCTAATTCCCTAGATCAAGAGCCCCTCACCAGCGTCAAGGAACCTTTCCTGAAGGGTACCGTGTCAGCGAGTTTCACAGGTTTCTGAGACGTGATTTCCCATCTTTAAACTCGTGGTGATTGTTTACGAAACTGCTCCACTGCAGGTGCTGTACCACTTTTCCTGTGATCATCTCCTTGATCTTAATAATAATAATAATAGTAATAATTTTATTTCAGCATGATAGTGTTTGTATAGGGATGGGTGACATTTAGTTGTGCATGCAGAAAGCTTATAGTTATACAGAGAGCAGCGTAGTATGCTTATTACATAGCACTACGTAGCATCCTTATTACATAGCATTACATAGTATGCTTGTTACATGGCATTACAAAGTTTGTTTGTTATTGAAGCTGTAGTATTGACACTGCATTCCTTGTCTTCTACATTTCTGCTAGTTGCTCTGGTTTCTTCGACTTGCTGTAGATTCAGGCTAGCGCTCCGCACAGTGTTGCTGCAGAAAAAGGATTCGTGAAGCAGACAATTTTGATTAAGATGATTTTTGCTGGAGGGAAGTTTGATACAGTTTCCCATGAGAGAAATGTAGTTATAATAAAGTCTTCCGTTGTTTTATGTCTGTCCAGCCACTAGTCAGCCCTCAGTCTCTTCCACTAACATAGTGCTTCTGCCTCCTCCCTCAGAACCCATAATGGTGGAATAATAATAATAATAATAATAATCTTTATTTCTACAGGCCTAGCTGACATCAATGACATTCTAATATATAGAAAGCCCCCTTGTTATGCAGGGCATTTCGGGCACATTAGGTCAATTTTGTCCCAGGATGCGACCCACACCAGTCAACTAACACTCAGGTACCTACTTTACTGATGGGTGAACACAGACAGCAGGTACCGAGGATCGAACCACTGACCTCAGTGTGTGAGCTGAGTACACTATTAATTAATCGAGCTACGGGACACTTCAGTGGAATAAATTGCTGAAGACGGGACACATACCTCTGTTGTTGTAGCTCCAGAAATGATTCTAGTGTCTGTGAGCTGTCCAGTTCGTTCAGTATTTTTTTTATTACTGTTGTGAATAGTGTGTCTAGTACCCATTAGTGCAGCCTTCACGTCTGTCAAACGTTCAGACTTGTTCTATTACTGATGGCCATATTGTACCATCCTGAACATCATTAGAACATAAGAGAGAAGGAGCACTGCAGCAGGCCTACTGGTCCGTGCTAGGCAGGTGAAGGGTAGGGCAGTCTATCCATGATGGCTCGGGTTGTTCTGTCCCCAGAGGACAGGTCGTTCTATCACCAAGTCATTCTCTCACCGAGGCAGGTCGTTAAGAGGTCTTGATTGCTCCATGGGAGAGGCGAATAGGCTCATATCCCTTTCATTTCACACAAAAGCTCTTGAGGCACTTTCTCTGCCCGGTTCAAAGGTTCTCGGTCCTCTTATTCGCTTTCTCATGCGCTTTCATAAGCGTTTCCAGCGTCTCATCAAAGACTCTAAACCTTTACCAGAGCTTCATAAAGGATCCGACTCTCTGTACAATTCAGTGAGTACAATTCTGCAAGTGCAATTCGGGAACCAGAATTCGGCGAGTACATACGTGCACTTAACTCGTACAATATGACGAGGACAGTGCACGTCTCTCTCATGGTGTTATGATCGAGTATCATACACCATGGGTATAAATCACGCCCATCATATATCATGTTCGCTCCAACTTTTGATTTATTGTCAGTAAAATCAAGAATTGATTTATGATTTGTGAAACACTCTGTCGTGCCTCTACCTGAAGCTCTCCCTCAAACTACCGGTTTGACTTATACACGATTTATATACATTATAAAGTGTATTTTTGTTAGAGAGTTTGACATATACACGATTTATACATAATATAAAGTGTAATTTTTGTTAGAGGTAGGTAGGTAGGTATAATGTTTGTCAGAAAACAGAACAGGTGTTTCCTGAATCGGGTCTTAGCCATATGATGACCCACAGCTGGAGCTTTTGGTTATTTGACCGAGGCCTTCTGCTGGCTTACCGGTCCACCCCTTTAAAAATTATGGTTATAATTATAAAGGTTTGGGTTTGAGAAGAACTTACCTAGTATGGGCCAATAGGCCTGCTGCAATGTTCCTCCTGTCTTATGTTCCTATGTTTTAATTCACAATAAATACGCAGAAGAATAAACGGGAATTACTAAGGGACAAGCAATAAGATGGTGTTTGAAAAACCTACGATTTAACAGCTACAGCCTAGTTGATCAGGCGGGCTGTGGGCGTAGAAAAAACTCTTGAGAACCCATCAGAGGTAACGTTTAACGAATCTAATATCAAGTACAGTAGTTCCCTTTATATTTCTTGTAGATGATTCAAGTGCTAGTCTGTCGTGACTCATGAAATCGTAATAAGACGACTGCAAACAATTCACGGAACGGCTTATGAGTTTTAGGACTCACTTGCCGTGGGTTCAGACCCCACCTGTTCCATGGCTTGCTAACCGATCGCATGTGATAATTAACATTCTGGTACAGGGAGCCAGGGATATATCCCGGGGAGACCGGAGTAATGCCGAGTAGCATATGTACTTGATTGGGATTCGACTCTTGACAGTGTTTGGGTAAACACTCAGGAGGTAACCCCTCGCTCCGGTAACCTTCACTCCAGTAACCCTCACTCCAGTAACCTTCACTCCTGGAATTCATAGCTGAAGCTTTGACCATCCACTCAGCCGTGGTGAAGAGCACCGTAGTCTTGAACACTACGATGTTCTTCACTATCTTCAAGGCTGAGTGACTGATTACCTCATCTTTTGTATATAGTTCTACATTCTTCACATTATGTCCTTGTATTGATAAAGCCACTGGATGGCGAATCGTCTACAAATAAAGATACCCAGATGTTGCACATGTGTCTAATTATTCACATTTTCGGTATTATATAGCATTCATGTATACAGTACAACAGACCTGTATTTTGAAGTTAAAATAACTATGTTAAGAGTGCTGTGGCTCGAGGAGGAGTCACATTTGCCACTGCTCCAAAAAACTAAATTCCCAAATGCCGTCTTGGCTGGAAATGTTGCTTCATTAAGGAGTTACTGCCGCTTAGCCACGGTATGTTACAAGGCAATCACACTCCAGATGAAAGTGACTCTGCTGTTTGTGGTGTTTTTTTGTCCTCGAGATTACGAAGGAGTCTCGCCTCCATATGTCTGGAACTAACTCACTTTGGTGCCCTTCTTTTGTAATTACTGAACATGTTATTAATTCTAATAGCATGCTAGAGAAGCTTTTCCATTATTCGTTTTGCTTAATTTAAAGCAATGCGTTGTGCCGCAACGCTTATTGATTGATCTTGTAGAACGCCACCCTGAAGGTTGTGACGGGGAAATGAAGCATGCACCTTCCTCGCCTAGCTATATCCGCATTTTAACTATGTCTGGATTTCCAAGTGCTGGGGGCTGCTGGTAGTGAGTGGAGGATTAAGACTAGTGTTGTTGTCACTGGGATGAGAGTCACACCCACTCGCTGTACAAGTACCACTCCACACAATATCTCCGAAATCCTGATAGAGATTTTACCCCGAGGGGAAGAATTGATTGAGTAATGCCACTCATCCTGTGAGTGAACATGCCACCATAAAATTGATCCACCATTAGTTATATCAACTCCATCTTTGGCTGCTGCAACAACAGTAACTTTACTATTTAAGATAATCTACTATAATTATAGCAGAACCTGCATATTTTTTTATATAAAAATTTTACTACCTTTAGTTCTAACCTGATTAAATTGTCAGTGAATGGCAGTTAAATTTATTCTGCATTGCTGCACTTCATTTTAATCTAAGGTTAGGTTAGGTAAGATTTGTCAGGAAACAGGACAAGTGTTTCATGACGCGGGTCTTAGTCAAATGAATGACCGGCCATGGCTTTGAGTTTAGAGTGTGCTTATCCTCCTCTACACACTTCACATTGTCCTCTTTTGGAGTTACTACAAGAACCCGCATGTAAACGAATCATTGGCCACCACCGTCTCCCTTTCTTACTAAAAACTTTTATTTTCAACTCCACCTCTATTTCCCATCAAGGAAGAGTGACTCAAAGAAGACACATTCGTCATCATTCACTCAACAGCAGTCTTGCCAGAAGTGTGTGGACGCCACATTTATAATGGTCCTCCCCATCATAGATATACAGTAGGTTTTGTCTGTTAGGTTAGGTAAGATTCGTCAAAAAACAGGACAGGTGTTTGTTGACGTTGGTCTTAGTCATAGTGACCCGCCATTGTAGCTTTTGGTCATCTGTCCGAGGCGTTTCGCTCACTTACAGGTCCACCCCTTTAAAAAGTAGGGTTATATATATTTTTGTCTGATGTTACCCTATTTTAATGGTGTACAGATTCACCGTTTTTAAAGTATCCCTTGCATTGAATATATCCTCTTGATTCGTTAGTTGGTTGGTCGGCTAGGTTTAAAGTCTGCTGCCTACACGATGGTCATTCAGGCTGCCTGCCATCTGTACACCACCAGTCAAGGTAACATTTATAGCTAATATTGTCACTAAGGTAAATGCTGCGTGCATATACTACACTAAGAGGTCATGAGGTGGATACTGGTATATACTGAGAGTTACACAATTCTGCATGTATATACCATGAGAGACACACTTTTCCGTGTATATACCCTGAGAGATACACACTTCTCCGTGTGTATACCCTGTGAGATACACACTTCTCCGTGTATATACCCGGAGAGATACACTCTTCTCCGTGTATATACCCTGAGACACCCACATTGTCGGTGTTTGTTCGTGTAGAGTTGCACATCCATCGATGCATATACACTGATTCACATAACTTGGTGTATTCACAGAAATACACACCTCTCGGTGTATATGCACTAACATACACACCTCTCGGTGTATATATGCACTAACATACATACCTCTCTGTGCATATACACTGACAGAAACACACCTCTCGGTGTACATACACTGAGAGATCCAAACTTCCTAGCACAGGTATACTAAGTGATACACACTTCTCAGTGTACATACCCCGTGTTCCTGTTTATAACTGTTGCAACCCCTGAATGGGTTGCAATGATTATTATGTATATATATAATGTATATTATCTTTTCATATAATTTTATATTGCTTATATTTGCGATAATAGCTAAATCGTAAATGTATTGCTTTATATTGTTATTTGATGTAGTTATGTTGTTAGGTAGGATGTAACATATTATGTGCTCAGTTCAAGTCTTGATTGTCTAACTACTGTAATTATCGTTCTTTGCTCGTTAGCCTGCCGGCTTCTTGCTGGGCAGCAACCCACGGAGCTATCACGTGATCGAGGGGGGGGGGTGTCCTCACCTCGCCTGAAGTATTCAGTCTGCTCTAGACTCTCTTGGTGGTTGGACAGATTGTCTGTCTCATTATTTTTGTTAGTTCTGTAGAACTCTGTTCACAGAACATTGTATAGACTTAGTGATTTTCGACGTTGTACTGAGCTTGTGTGTCACATAGACACTCGAAACAACTCAGGTCCTGAGCTATAGCTTCTGACTTAATTTATACTGGTTTCTGTGTATTATCACAGTCGGGGATTTTCTTATGCTGAACTTAGATTCAGTAGTATGGGAGTTTTGTAACTTTTGTGGAGGATCTGCTGATGGTCCCTACTTAGTGTCGTTATATTATCTCCTTGTTCCTGATTCTGTGTCGCAGTTGCTTGTTGTATTGCTATTGGGCTTTAGTATTCTTTTGTTGTTCAAGCAGACTGTTCTGGTTGCCAGTCGGTCAAGAAGTTAGTTTATTTGAGGACTTTGTCAGTCATTTGTTTCAGTCTAGTCGAGTCGTGAGACATAGCGAACTACTTAGAGCACTTACATGTATACACACAAACTTGTACATATTTGTAATATCTTATTAAATGTTAATGTACCAGACGGTACTTAAGGATTATAAATGTGATATGTGCTTTCAGCACAATACTATTGTATACGAGAGAGATTAATATTATTTTGATTACTGTGATTAATTTAATTTAGTTTGATAATATACCTCTAGACTTAATAAATTTATTAAATTTTAATTTCTCTAGTTAGTAGCCTACCAGTTGTAATCCTGAAGCACTATTGAATTATACTGAATTCTAATGGATAATTGGACAAGGATACTGACTACTTGTTACGAAAACCCAGTAATAGGCTGGATGCTAGAAGGGCAGTCCTTTCTAGTATTCACTGGAGATCTCTAAGCTTTTAGAATCGCGTTTTTTGTAACAAATGGGGGCCTGTCCGGGATGCTCTTGATCCAAGGTGTTGGAGAAATTTTCCAGTTTGACATACTAGTAACTCTATGATCAAATACTTTGAGTACTCTCCTAATCTGAAGACTTTGAGTTTAGTCTTGTACAACATACCAGGTGGATGTATGTACCTGACTGAGTCTCTTGATCCAAGGAGATGGAAATACTGTTTGAGTTCTAGCTCTAAGACAACCAACACTAAAATTCCTATTAAGATTATAGTTTCCCATAATCACTCTCTCGTAGTACACTTATTTTCGTGATGTATGCCAAAGTGAAACAGTTAACTGATACTCTGACTTTGTCTGAGTTGAGTACATTAAAACTTCAGACGTGTTGGCGAGTAGCCAAATACTTCGGTGTGACGTATAACAGGAATTACACCGCAGAAACTGTCAGAGCATTAATTAAAGATATATTGTTTCCTGCTCATACAGAGATGTCTGATTATGATTCAGATTCAGAAAGCCTAGTGTCACAATTAGGAAGTATGACTATTTGATGAAGGTGAAAGAGCAACTAAGGCAGAAGTGTCTGAGCCTAGTGAACCTCCGCTCACACCTTCCCGCCTCACTGACACAATAGTACAGAGTGTAGCTGGTTGGATGACTCAGCCTAATACTAGTACAGTGTATGCTACACCTGTATCTACTTATCCTAGACCAGATCTAGACTCTCTAGAGACGCCTGGTCAAGGTGCCCGACCTATGGACCATCCAGACCACGTTAGATTCCTTACTCCTCCATTACCCACTGGTCCTATCTCTCAGGAACAGTTTGAGAGGTTTGAACGCCTCATTATGTTGCAGACTGCACAAATAGAGGCACAGAGGAAATTGAACGAAGATTTCCAGAGAGAAAATGTTCGTCTTGGAAGACAACAGACTGATAGATCACAGGACCCATTTAATGTGCAGAAAGCTGTATCTATGGTTCCTAAGTTTTTTGAGAGTGACTTAGACACCTATTTTGATGTGTTTGGAAAACCAGGCACGTGCTATGAACTGGCCACGTAAGCACTGGGCAACCTTGTTGCATACAGTTTTGACAGGAAGAGCTCAAACTTGTACTGCTACTTTACCATTTGCCAAGTACATTAGTTATGACGCTGTCAAACAAACTATTCTAAGACATATAACTTGTTACCTGTAAGTTATCAAAGAGCATTTCGTACTTTTACAACGACGAAAAAAATCAAACATTGTGTAGAATTTGCTCGTGAGAAAAAAGTTGCTTTTGAGAGATGGTCTAGAGCTGCCAAGTGTAACAACTACAACAGCCTTTTTTCAGTTGTTACTACACGAAGAGTTTAACAACTGTAGCCTGCTGACATACAAGAATAACTGATCGATCATACTACCCTCGGATATTCTGGAAACTGCAGCATTAGCAAGAATTACGAGTTTTTTTCAAACTTGTACTACTAAAAAACAAAAAACAAGGTAACTAAAAATTGTCCTAGAAGTTGGAAACCTAAATCAGCTGCTCTTTGCCGGCCTGATGTACCTGCTACTGTACCTTCTCGTACCTTTACCAGGAAAACTCACAATCCTGAATCTGTCTCTGTGGCTAGACAGAAATCTGATATCAAGAAAAAAAATTAAAATGAAACATATTGTAACAGAAAAGGACATGCTAGAGAGTATTGCTATAAGTTAGAATGAATGCGAGAGACAGTCGTGCGGCTGGGGGCCCCCACTCAAGTCTATCCTCTTCCGAGCAACAAAGGCACCAAAATCCTAGTAATACCTCTGCCCCTACTGTTTTAGATAATGTTACCCCAGGATAGATGACTAGCGTCAGAAAGTGAAACTGACGAAAAGATTCGTTCAGACGATGAGTCCTTACTTTTCAAGAGGTAGAATAGATTTGACGAATCACATCTGAGATAATTACTTTCAGAGACACTGGCAGTTATTTTCACCTTATTAAGAAAGATGTACGCCCATAACTGAACGATACCTATACCAAGATAATGTATTTTTAAGAAGCCTAGGGAAAGGGGGCTTTTATAAAAGTGCCTCTGCACAAAGTTTATATTCAAACAAGCTTTTATACTGGTTATATTTCATTGGGTATATCCATGGTGCATTTCCCATCAGGTAAAGGGGACTTGTTGATAGGGAACGATATCCTTCATGCTGGTATATGAAAAGAACCACTTGTGATTGATAACACTGATGAAATTATGCCATTGAAGCTTGTAGAGAGAAACCTATTTTTTTTCCCTCTCAGCGCAATTACTAAGCTATGTAAAAGATACAACAACCATCCCTGTCTCCTGTTGAGTTAGTTGATGACAATGATTTGGGGTTGGATATGTTGTTTAGTAACGCCTGCGCCCAGGATAAATTAACACTAAACTTCCCCCGGTCATCAACCTATTTCAAGACACAACTGACGTTAAATTTTTAACTCACGAATGATTTAATCAAGGATCAGTTTGTTGATCATTTCACTGGAAAGACTGAGAGATATAGCAGTTACTGAGAGTGAAGCAAAGGATCTCGATAATTGTTACTATTATAGTAATGGTGTACTAAAGGAGAAAAATACATGCAAGTTGTCAGCTGATAGTGTTTCCACCACAGTCAAGCATCTCGTAGTGTTACCAGTTACATTTCGTGAACAAGCCATTGATTTTGCTCACAATAGTCTCATAGGAGGACATTTGGGTGTCAAGAAGACACTCGGTAAATTTGGCAAAACATTTTTACTTGGCCAAAGATAAAGGGAAAAACAAGCTGATCATGTGCGACATTGCCACATTGTCAAGTGCCAGGCAAGCCGGGAGCGCACACTCCACCTACACCTCTCACTATGTTCTCTAGTAGCAAAGTTCAGTTCATCTGGACTAGACATTGTTCAGACTCGTTCAAAAGGTTGAAGCATCTGCTTTCCTCTGCTCCAGTGTTGAGTTTCCCAATTTCAATCTTCCCTTCTTTTTACATATAAGAAGCCTGCAGGTGCCTTATGCAGTGGGTGGTTGCTGTCGCTCCAACAGTCAACATCCACTGATATTCTCCATCCTATATGTTTCTATTCATCTAAGCTTAAACGACACCAGAAAAATTAGCCACTATTGAGAAAGAGGCTCTAGCTCTTTGTGGTGTCCCCTTTTAACATTTTGACGAGTATTTGGGCACTTCCCCCATTTGGGAAAATTTACGTAATTTTATGCCCAAATACCTTTTGTTTCTTGCTATGTTCAAATTCAGTAAAGTAACTTAATCCCCCCAGCCCATAATTAACTTTTAATACTCATGTCTAATTATTATATTTATATATTCACATATTGTTGTGTGTGTAAGGAGACATAAGCTGAGTGTTGAGTGGGTAGTGTGGTGTGGGCGATGTACTGCGTGTGGCGCACACTGTCCTGCCACAGACCCCCCCCCCCCCCGTCACTACACACCTTAAGCTGTTTCATATGCAGATGTCCATACTACATAGCCCTTCCACAACCACTACTTAAAAGTGGAATGCAGTCTCCTCTACTATGATCGAACCTCATCGTGCCCTACTTGTCTGCGCTATCCTGTTTCTACACTGATGTACATAACCACGAGTATGCAGAGATACGATACTGTGTACTGCCCTAGTCTAGGGGCCTATCCTAGTGAAACTGACACTGTTGAATGATAGAAGTGCTTGGCACAAGAGTGACTCTGATTAATATTTATATTAAATTGTATTGATATGAGTAATCAGTAATAATGTGAAAGACATTAATGCAACTCCTAGTGCGACCGTCTGTCGTGTTGGGGGGGGGGGTGTTGCAACCCCTGAATGGGTTGCAATGATTATGTATATATATAATGTATATTATCTTTTCATATAATTTTATATTGCTTATATTTGCGATAATAGCTAAATCGTAAATGTATTGCTTTATATTGTTATTTGATGTAGTTATGTTGTTAGGTAGGATGTAACATATTATGTGCTCAGTTCAAGTCTTGATTGTCTAACTACTGTAATTATCGCTCTTTGCTCGTTAGCCTGCCGGCTTCTTGCTGGGCAGCAACCCACGGAGCTATCACGTGATCGAGGGGGGGGGGGGTCCTCACCTCGCCTGAAGTATTCAGTCTGCTCTAGACTCTCTTGGTGGTTGGACAGATTGTCTGTCTCATTATTTTTTGTTAGTTCTGTAGAACTCTGTTCACAGAACATTGTATAGACTTAGTGATTTTCGACGTTGTACTGAGGTTGTGTGTCACATAGACACTCGAAAAAAACTCAGGTCCCCGAGCTATAGCTTCTGACTTAATTTATACTGGTTTCTGTGTATTATCACAGCGGGGATTTTCTTATGCTGAACTTAGATTCATAGTATGGAGTTTTGTAACTTTGTGGAGGATCTGCTATGGTCCCTACTTAGTGTCGTTATATTATCTCCTTGTTCTTGATTCTGTGTCGCAGTTTGCTTGTTGTATTGCTATTGGGCTTTAGCATTCTTTTGTTGTTCAAGCAGACTGTTCTGGTTGCCAGTCGGTCAAGAAGTTTGTTTAATTTGAGGACTTTGTCAGTCACTTGTTCAGTCTAGTCGAGTCGTGGGGACATAGCGAACTACTTAGAGCACTTACCCCGTAATACACACAAACTTGTACATATTTGTAATATCTTATAAATGTTAATGACCAAACGGTACTTAAGAATTATAAATGTTATATGGGGCTTCAGCACAATACTATTGTATACGAGAGAATTAATATTATTTTGATTTTCTGGGGATAAAATTTTAAATTTTGTTTGATAATAAAACCTCTAGACTTAAAATTTATTAAATTTTAATTTCTCTAGTTAGTAGCCTACCAGTTGTAATCCTGAAGCACTATTGAATTATACTGAATTCTAATGGATAATTGGACAAGGATACTGACTACTTGTTACGAAAAACCCAGTAACAGGCTGGATGCTAGAAGGGCAGTCCTTTCTAGTATTCACTGGAGATCTCTAAGCTTTTAGAATCGCGTTTTTTGTAACAATAACAATGTCTGTTTATCTCTGTCTGTCTGTCTGTCTGTCTTTCTCTCTCTCTCTCTCTCTCTCTCTCTCTCTCTCTCTCTCTCTCTCTCTCTCTCTCTCTCTCTCTCTCTCCTCTTTTCCTCCTCTCTCTCTCGTCTCTCTCTCTCCCCCTTTCTCTCTCTCTGCATAACTTGAACAAGTTATACAGAGAGAGTTGCCATTTTACATGTCCCGTGTCCTCTGCAATATTGCTAGCAGCATCTCTGAGAGTCTAGACTTGATAGGGATCATTCGTAATCTCAGAGTACCACCATCTCTAATAATACTTTCGTCACGCTGAAAGTTTACTTTAATCCCTATTTTAGGGATTAGAGTGCAGCCTTACTGACCCTCGTAGAGTCGAGAGGCTTTCATCCTAACAAATACTCCCTCCAGTCATGAATGTACCGATGACAAACACTGCGTTGTATATACCTCACTGAGCTGTCACCAACACGCAGACTGTATTTCATTTTGTTTTCCTTGAGCTCAGGTGGGCCAATAATCAGGTATCAAGGAGAGCGAGATGAAAGGGACTTAGAACCTCTTGAACAGGCTTTGTAGGATGCCCCGTGAGAGAGAGAGAGAGAGAGAAATTTCTCTAAAGTGTGTCAAAAGGCTTTTCGGCTCTCTTTTGGGTAGTGGGTGCGGGAGGGACGCTCTCTTCACGCCTCTAAAAGGAGGTTGTTTGTTGTATGTGTACTCACCGAGTTGTGCTCGCTTACTTGTGCCCGCGGGGGTCTAGTCCTAGATCCTAATCTTGAATCTTAACCTTCAATAAACTAGCGTAGCGTGTAGTGTGTGAATACTCATCGATGTGTTTGTATGCGTCGAGTTCCAGATATTGGCTCGACCTTTGTAACTCTATTCGCCAAGGTTTCACTATTTTACGGCCTCTTGGGCCTGTTGTACCTATCCCTGAAACTGTGTGATATTTCTTTACATTAGTCATTCTGCTGCCTGTAATACATTAATATCTGCCTGATATATTAATATCTGCCTGATATATTAATATCTGTTCATGGAGTCTATATCTCTGCAGTATGAGGAGGGAACGGGTCTGGGAGTTAGCCAGTTAAAAGGGCCCAGGAACTAGCCAGAGAGTCAGAAGGGTCCAGGAGCTAGCCAGACAGCGTGAAGGGTCCAGGAGTTGGGTGTTAAATATGGTGGGATGAGGAAGAGAGGCGAGACAGACTCTAAAATAGTCTAAAGAGACAGGTGTTATAGTTGGAGAGAGGTGTTACAATAACAGAGAGAAAAGTATAACTGTTTCTTTATACCAGTATATTATGAATCCTCATTTTTCAGTGGTATATTATATCATTGTAAAGTAGTAAGGTAACCAGTAACTGTCTACTGGTTAGTTGTTTTTTGCCAGCCTACCTACCTGCAGGACGGTAGTACCTCCCTGTATGGTTACTCTCTACCTACCTGCAGGACGGTAGTACCTCCCTGTATGGTTACTCTCTACCTACCTGCAGGACGGTAGTACCTCCCTGTATGGTTACTCTCTACCTACCTGCAAGACGGTAGTACCTCCCTGTATGGTTACTCTCTGTTTATCTACTTACCTGCAAGATGGTAGTACCTCCCTGTATGGTTACTCTCTGTTTATCTACTTATCTGAAAGATGGTAGTACCTCCCTGTATGATTACTCTGTCTATCTACTTACCTGCAAGATGGTAGTACCTCCCTGTATGGTTACTCTCTGTCTATCTACTTACCTGCAAGATGGTAGTACCTCCCTGTATGGTTACTCTCTGTCTATCTACTTACCTGCAAGATGGTAGTACCTCCCTGTATGGTTACTCTCTGTCTATCTACTTACCTGCAAGATGGTAGTACCTCCCTGTATGGTTACTCTCTATCTACCTACCTGCAGGATGGTAGTACCTCCCTGTATGGTTACTCTCTATCTATCTACCTACCTGCAGGACGGTAGTACCTCCCTGTATGGTTACTCTCTGTCTATCTACTTACCTGCAAGATGGTAGTACCTCCCTGTATGGTTACTCTCTATCTATCTACCTACCTGCAAGATGGTAGTACCTCCTTGTATGGTTACTCTCTATTCTATCTACCTACCTGCAAGATGGTAGTACCTCCCAGTATGGTTACTCTCTATCTATCTACCTACCTGTAGGGCGGTAGTACCTCCCTGTATGGTTACTCTCTGTCTATCTACTTACCTGCAAGATGGTAGTACCTCCCTGTATGGTTACTCTCTATCTATCTACCTACCTGCAGGATGGTAGTACCTCCCTGTATGGTTACTCTCTATCTATCTACCTACCTGCAGGATGGTAGTACCTCCATGTATGGTTACTCTATCTATCTACTTATCTGCAGGATGGTAGTACCTCCCTGTATGGTTACTCTCTATCTATCTACATACCTGCAGGACGGTAGTACCTCCCTATATGGTTACTCTCTGTCTATCTACTTACCTGCAAGATGGTAGTACCTCCCTATATGGTTACTCTCTATCTATCTACCTACCTGCAGGATGGTAGTACCTCCCTGTATGGTTACTCTCTATCTACCTACCTGCAGGATGGTAGTACCTCCATGTATGGTTGCTCTATCTATCTACCTATCTTCAGGATGGTAGTACCTCCCTGTATGGTTACTCTATCTTTCTACCTACCTGCAGGACGGTAGTACCTCCCTGTATGGTTACTCTCTGTCTATCTACTTACCTGCAAGATGGTAGTACCTCCCTGTATGGTTACTCTCTATCTATCTACCTACCTGCAGGATGGTAGTACCTCCCTGTATGGTTACTCTCTATCTATCTACCCACCTGCAGGATGGTAGTACCTCCCTGTATGGTTACTTTATCTATCTACCTATCTGCAGGATGGTAGTACCTCCCTGTATGGTTGCTCAATCTACCTACCTACTTGCAGGATGTTAGTACCTCCCTGTATGGTTACTCTCTGCCTACCTGCAGGATGTTAGTACCTCCCTGTATGGTTGCTCTCTGCCTCCCTGCAGGATAGTAGTACCTCCCTATATCGTTGCTCTCTGCCTACATTCAAGATGGTAGTGCCTACCTATATGGTTGCTCTCTGCCTACATACAGGATGGTAGTACCTCCCTGTATGGTTGCTCTCTGGTTATATACAGGATGGTAGTGCCTCTCTGTATGGTTGCTCTTTGCTTATATACAGGATGGTAGTGCCTCCCTGCATGGTTGCTCTCTGTCTACATACAGGATGGTAGTGCCTCCTTGTATGGTTGCTCCCTGCCTACATACAGGATGGTAGTGCCTCCCTGTATGGTTGCTCTCTGCGTACATACAGGATGGTAGTGTCTCCCTGTATGGTTGCTCTCTGCTTATATACAGGATGGTAGTGCCTCCCTGCATGGTTGCTCTCTGCCTACATACAGGATGGTAGTACTTCCTTGTATGGTTGCTCCCTGCCTACATACAGGATGGTTGTGCCTCCCTGTATGGTTGCTCCCTGCCTACATACAGGATGGTAGTGCCTCCCTGTATGGTTGCTCTCTGCCTACATACAGGATGGTAGTGCCTCCTTGTATTGTTGCTCCCTGCCTACATACAGGATGGTAGTGCCTCCCTGTATGGTTGCTCCCTGCCTACTTACAGGATGGTAGTGCCTCCTTGTATGGTTGCTCCCTGCCTACATACAGGATGGTAGTGCCTCCTTGTATGGTTGCTCCCTGCCTACATACAGGATGGTAGTGCCTCCCTGTATGGTTGCTCTCTGCCTACATACAGGATGGTAGACCCTCCTTGTATGGTTGCTCCCTGCCTACATACAGGATGGTAGTGCCTCCTTGGATGGTTGCTCCCTGCCTACATACAGGATGGTAGTGCCTCCCTGTATTGTTGCTCCCTGCCTACATACAGGATGGTAGTGCCTCCCTGTATGGTTGCTCTCTGCTTATATACAGGATGGTAGTGCCTCCCTGCATGGTTGCTCTCTGCCTACATACAGGATGGTAGTCCCTCCTTGTATGGTTGCTCCCTGCCTACATACAGGATGGTAGTGCCTCTCTGTATGGTTGCTCTCTGCCTACATACAGGATGGTAGTTACTCCCTGTATGGTTGCTCTCTGCCTACATACAGGATGGTAGTGCCTCCCTGTATTGTTGCTCCCTGCCTACATACAGGATGGTAGTGCCTCCCTGTATGGTTGCTCTCTGCTTATATACAGGATGGTAGTGCCTCCCTGCATGGTTGCTCTCTGCCTACATACAGGATGGTAGTCCCTCCTTGTATGGTTGCTCCCTGCCTACATACAGGATGGTAGTGCCTCTCTGTATGGTTGCTCTCTGCCTACATACAGGATGGTAGTTACTCCCTGTATGGTTGCTCTCTGCCTACATACAGGATGGTGTGCTGAAAATATCTAGCCTAGACAGGACTCGCAGCAATGGTTTTAAGTTGGAAAAATTCAGATTCAGGAAGGATATAGGAAAGTACTGGTTTGGTAATAGAGTTGTGGATGAGTGGAACAAACTCCCGAGTACAGTTATAGAGGCCAGAACGTTGTGTAGCTTTAAAAATAGGTTGGATAAATACATGAGTGGATGTGGGTGGGTGTGAGTTGGGCCTGATAGCTTGTGCTACCAGGTCGGTTGCCGTGTTCCTCCCTTAAGTCAATGTGACCTGACCTGACTAGGTTGGGTGCATTGGCTTAAGCCGGTAGGAGACTTGGACCTGCCTCGCATGGGCCAGTAGGCCTTCTGCAGTGTTCCTTCGTTCTTATGTTCTTATGTTCTTATGTATTGTTGCTCCCTGCCTACATACAGGATGGTAGTGCCTCCCTGTATGGTTGCTCCCTGCCTATATACAGGATGGTAGTGCCTCCCTGCATGGTTGCTCTCTGCCTACATACAGGATGGTAGTGCCTCCTTGTATGGTTGGTCTCTGCCTACTTACAGGATGGTAGTGCCTCCCTGTATGGTTGCTCTCTGCTTATATACAGGATGGTAGTGCCTTCCTGTATGGTTGCACACTTATCCAACCTAAATTTGAAACTACCCGAAGTCCTAGCCTCAATAACCCAACTAGGTAGACTGTTCCACTCATCAACTACCCTATTTCCAAACCAATACTTTCCTATGTCCTTTCTAAATCTAAACTTGTCTAATTTAAATCCATTACTGCGGGTTCTCTCTTGGAGAGATATCCTCAAGACTTTATTAATATCCCCTTTATTAATACCTATCTTCCACTTACACACTTCGATCAGGTCTCCACTCATTCTTCGTCTAACAAGTGTATGTAACTTAAGAGTCTTCAATCTTTCTTCATAAGGAAGATTTCTAATGCTATGTAATAATATTAATTTAGTCATCTACGCTGAATGTTTTCTAACGAATTTATGCCCATTCTGTAATATGGAGACCAGAATTGAGCTGCATAATCTAGGTGAGGCCTTACTAATGATGTATAAAGCTGCAGTATGACCTCTGGACTTCTGTTGCTTACACTTCTTGATATAAATCCCAGTAATCTATTTGCCTTATTACGTACGCTTAGGCATTGCTGTCTTGGTTTAAGGTTGCTGCTTACCATAACCCCCAAGTCCTTTTCGCAATCTGTATGGCTAAGTTCTACATTATTTAACTTATAAGTGCTAGGGTTATGGACACTCCCGAGCTTCAGAACCTTGCATTTATCTACATTGAACTGCATCTGCCACTTTTCTGACCAAGAATAGAGTTTGTCTAAATCCTCCTGAAGTTCCCTAACATCTACGTTTGAATCAATTATCCTACCTATCTTTGTGTCATCGGCGAATTTGCTCATATCACTAGTAATTCCTTCATCAAGATCATTGATATACATTATAAACAACAACGGGCCCAAGACTGATCCCTGTGGAACGCCACTTGTTACTGATCCCCACTCGGATTTAACCCCATTTATGGACACTCTCTGCTTCCTGTCTGTGAGCCATGATTCGATCCACGAGAACACCGTTCCCCCAAAGCCATGAGCTGCTACTCTCTTTAACAGTCTTTGGTGCGGAACTCTATCAAATGCCTTATTAAAATCTAAGTAAATGATATCCAATTCTT
>NC_069446.1:3255181-3262681 GCF_026875155.1 Cherax quadricarinatus
AGTGTTATCAACCTGCCTCAGGTGCCATAAGTCAGTGTGGCAGTGTTGCCAACCTGCCTCAGGTGCCATGAGTCAATGTGGCAGTGTTGCCAACCTGCCTCAGGTGCCATAAGTCAGTGTGGTAGTGTTGCCAACCTGCCTTAGGTGCCATAAGTCAGAGCATACTCATACTTGTGGAACCTGAGGCAGCTTGGCATTGTTGCCAAGCTGCCTCAGGTTCCACAAGTATGAGTGTGGCAGTGTTATCAACCTACTTGAGGTGCCATAAATTAGTGTGGCAGAGTTGCCAACCAGAATGAAGTGCCACAAGTCTGAGTGTAGCAGTGTTGCCAACCAACCTGAGATGCCACAAGTATGAGTGTGGCAGTGTTGCCAGCCTGTCATGATTCTTAGTATTGCCAATGTGCTTAAGGTGCCATTAAGCAGACTGTGACAGTGTTGTCAACGTGCTTGAGGTGCCATAATTCTCACTCACACGTCTGTGATGCCAGTGATAAGATAAGATAAGATTTCGTTCGGATTTTTAACACCGGAGGGTTAGCCACCCAGGATAACCCAAGAAAGTCAGTGCGTCATCGAGGACTGTCTAACTTATTTCCATTGTGGTCCTTAATCTTGTCCCCCCCAGGATGCGACCCACACCGGTCGACTAACACCCAGGTACCTATTTGCTGCTAGGTGAACAGGACAACAGGTGTAAGGAAACGTGTCGAAATGTTTCCACCCGCCGGGAATCGAACCCTGGCCCTCCGTGTGTGAAGCGGGAGCTTTAGCCACCAGGCCACCGGGCCTTGTACTCTGTATAGCCCTTATGGCTTAGCGCTTCTTTTTGATTATAATAATAATAATAATAACTTCTTGATTTGTAGTCGAGAAGTCTGCTAACTTCAAGTCAAGGTTTTGTTTAACCTTGCTTTTTATTTACGCATCTCAGTTTTACAGGCTATTCAGGGTTCATTCAGCCTTCGCTTCGATGAGGTTCTGCGTTACCTGGCTTGCGGATTACCCACATGGCACTGTATCGTCCCAGTCTTCTTCCTCACAACATCAAATTGTTGTAAATTGTTTATGTTCATTGTAAAGAACAAGGGGGCGGACACGCCGCATACATCAGGCCAAGTGTCTGTCGACAAGTGCCTTTAACAACCGATAAGTACTAAACTAACTGACCACTGTAAAGCACTACACGTGATTGGTTCCCATTCACCTTGACGAGGTGCTGTCAAAAAGTTCCTGGACTGCTGCGAAAGAAACATATAGGCTTACCTAATCACCTAGTTGAATACACAGATAACCCGCGCATAGGAGAGAGGAGGTTACGATGACGTTTCGGTCCGACTTGGATCATTTACAAAGTCACACTATGTAACTTTGTAAATGGCCCAAGTTGCAGTGTCTGACAAACCTGTCAGACACTGTAACTTCTTGGGATCTTAATACTTGGGAATTCTTCACTTGCCTAATTCTTGGGCACGACCTACTTCAACATTGAACAAATGTGACACCACCTATGACTGCTGCACCTCTCCTGCCAACGGTTTATAAGCTCCTTCTCCGCACGTATGCCGTATTCTATTCAAGATTGATGGACTGACCACATCGACTCAAGGTTGAGGGACTGATTACTTCATTCTCCTCCTGTTCTTCAAGATTCTCCTTTGTATGGACTGATGAAGCCACTGTGTGGCGAAACGTTTCCTCAATAATGATACCCAAGAGTTGCACATGTGTCTTCTTTAAGAATGCTACTCATCTTCTTATGCCCTTTTGTATGGATGATGATGTTTTAAGCATAGCTTATATCTGTATGTTTAAGTGAGAACATTAAATAGCATGGGACTGAGAACTCCTCCCTGCGGTGTACACAGAGAGACATTTCTTTAGACTTACTTCTAAAGCCTTGGTTAAGAACAGAGGATACTCTATTTGACAGGTAACCTATTATCCAGCTAAGTAGGTTACTTTCGCCTCATCTCTATGTTTTTATGAAAGGAAAAAAGTTTGCAGAATTGTATTTCCACCTTTCTCACAGCACACACTTCTACTAATTTTACCACATTTCTTGATCTAAAATCTGCTTTTGATATGTCAAACAGAACCGTAATGCTATATGAACTACCCAAAATGAAATTGATGGTAACCTTACTGAGTGGGTAAGGGCTTACTAACCTTGGTTTAAGCTGCCCTCAACACTGCCCCAGCACGGTTATAGACATAAGAACATAAGAAAGAAGGAACACTGCAGCAGGCCTATCGGCCTATGCGAGGCAGCTCCATTTCTCGCACCGGCTTAAGCCACTGCCTTGAAAAAAACATACCACGGGCGGGGATAGAACCCGCGATTAGAGAGTCTCAAAACTCCAGACCGTCGCGTTAACTAGCGTTAGTTAGCTAGCCACAGTCTGGAGTTTTGAGACTCTCTGATCGCGGGTTCTATCCCCGCCCGTGGTATGGTTTGTTTGCAATCGTGTCATTACGATTTCGTGAGTCACTGCCTTGACCTAGTGAGGTCAGACACGTCACTTAAGGGAGAGGCAGTGCATCCGACCTAGTAGCACAAGCTAGTCAGGTCCAACTCACACCCACCCACACCCACTCATGTATTTATCCAACCTATTTTTAAAACTACACAACGTTTTAGCCTCTATAACTGTACTCGGGAGTTTGTTCCACTCATCCACAACTCTATTACCAAACCAGTGCTTTCCTATATCCTTCCTGAATCTGAATTTTTTTTAATTTAAAGCCATTGCTGCGAGTCCTGTATATGTTAGATATTTTTTTAGCACGCTATTTACATCCCCTTTATTAATTCCTGTTTTCCATTTATACACCTCAATCATATCCCCCCTAATTCTACGCCTTTCTAGAGAGTGCAGATTCAGGGCCCTCAGTCTCTCCTCATAGGGAAGATTTCTGATACATGGAATCAACTTTGTCATCCTCCTTTGTACGTTTTCCAGTGCATTTATATCCATTCTGTAATACGGTGACCAAAACTGTGCAGCATAATCTAAATGAGGCCTAACCAAAGATATATAGAGTTGAAGAACAACCTGAGGACTTCTATTATTTATACTTCTTTCTACGAAGCCAAGGATTCTGTTAGCTTTATTGCGAACACTAATGCACTGTTGTCTTGGTTTTAGATTACTACTAACCAGAACTCCTAAATCCTTTTTTTAGGATTTAGGTGGACGCCCTTACCTGATGCACTACCACTGGCTCCTTTCTAAACTCTCTTCATACACTTTCCTCTTTCATCTCCCTCTTTCCTACCTTTCTTCTTCCCTCCCCTCCCCTTGCCTTCCTTTCCCACTTTGCCTTCTTTCTTTACCTCTTTCTTTATTCTCTACTCTTCTCTCCCCTCCATCTACTCTATGTTGCTTATTATATTACACCTTTGTTATCACCTTTCTTGCGGTACTCTTCCCTTCCCTGTACTAACGAGTTTGGTGTAATCCTGGGGTAATCTGGTGTAATCCCGAGGTAATATCCCCATATGGACACTAAGGAACACAACTTCGCTAAGGTTTCAATACAGTCAGCTGCTACCTGTCTTAGCTGTTCTTCCACCCGTGTTGTGTGTGTGTGTATGTAGTCTTCTGTATGTGGTTGCAGGGGTCAGTTCACAGCTCCTAAACCCGTCTCTTCGTTGGTCGCTGCTAGGTCCACTCCTGGCTTAAAAAGCCTTACCCCACATCTTAAAGGTGTGTGTGTGGATCTTGCCTCCACTACTTCACTCTTTAGATTGTTCCGCTTCTAGACAACTCTAAAGCTGAAGAAATGCTTCCTAACATCCCTCTAACTCATCTGAGTTTTCAACTTCCAGTTGTGCCTCTTGTTCCTATTTTCCATCTCTGAAACATTATGTGCCTGTGTGTCTTGATTCTCCTATACGTATATGTGTGCCTGCATGGATCGAGTCTCAGTACCTGGTTCCCCCTCAACTAACCACCTGCCAGATGCGCTCTTCCCTAGTCTCGTGGGTCCCTGTCGTATCTGCTTTTAAAACTATGTATGGAGCCTTTTTCAACCACGTTTTAGTTCTTCCACTTACTAACCACCCTTAGGCTGAAGAAGTGCCTTCTGACATCCTTATGATTCAAGTGTGTCTTTAACTTCTAATTATGCCCCGTATGTACCTGTTTCTCGCCTCTCAAACAACCGGTCCCTGTCTGTCCTATCAATTTCCTGAGAATTTTGTATGTTGTTATGTCTCCTCTTGTTTTATTTCTCCAATGTTGTCAGTTTCATTTCCTTTAGCTTCCCTTCATACCACTTACTCCTTAACTCTGTATCTAATCTCGTTGCATACCTCTGCACTCTCCAGTTTCTTACTATGCTTTATCCGGTGTGGGTTCCATGCTGGTGCTGCATACTCCAATATGGGCCTGACATATGTTGTATGGTCTTGAATGACTATCAAGAGTCCTGAATAGAAGGTTACTCTTAGATTTGCCAGAAGATGACCATTGATTGTCATCACTGAGTTTTGGGCTCTTGAACCTTATCGTATCTACTCTTGTAGCTGTGTATTGAGTTTGCCTCTACCACTGCCTTATCTAAGTCATTACAGTTTTCAGACACCCAGAGAGTAAAAAATGCTTCTTTACGTCCCTATGGGTCATCTGTGTCGTCTTCAGTTTTCACATGTGTCCTCTTGATCCTGGTTCTCTTAATTCAGATGATCTGTCCCTATCAGCTGTATCAGTTCCTCTTGTGATTTTGTACGTAGTAATCATGTCTCCCCTTGTCCTTCTCTCCTCTAAGATAGTCAGGTTCAGTTGTTTTAAGTTCTCCTCATTGAGCTTTCTTCTCAGTTCTGGCACTAACCTGGTAGCAAGCCTTTGGACCTTTTTCCAATGTCTTCACGTGCTTGACCAGATGTGGTTTCCATGCTGGGACCACATACTCAATGACTGGCCTAACATATGTAATGTATAAGGTTCTGAATGATTCTTTATTCATGTGTCCGAATGCTATTCTGAAGTTCGCTAATCTTGCACATCCCGCTTGCATTATTCGGTTTATGTGTATTTCTCTAAATACGGTTGGAGAGAAGCTGCACTGATAGTTGCAGCTTCTCTCCAACCATGCTGTACTTTGTGTCCGGTATGCCTTCACCTCTGATTCTCATGGCTCTGCATTTGTTCAGCTTGATCTCGAGCGGCTACTTGTTCGAACTTGTCTCTAGTCTGTTGAGGACACTTTGGAGTTTATCACTGTCCTCTCTTCTTGTTATTCTCATTAGTTTTACAGCGTAAGCAAACAGTGACACAGAGGATTCGATCCCCTCTGGTAGATCATTCACATACTGTATTGCGAACAATAGTGGTCCTAGTATTGATCCTTGTGGAACCCCACTCGTTACTTTGTTCCATTTCGATGTCTCAGTCCTTACTGTTATTCTTTGTCTCCTGTCATTCAGGTACTCCCTTGCCCACTCGAGCACTTTGCATTTTAACGTTGCCTGTTTCTCTAGTTTGTGGACTGATCTCCGGTGTGGTACTGTAATGGTTTCTTGCAGTTCAGCCCTGCCTTGTTGAATGTATCTAACTTTGTCGTAGAACTCAGTAGAACTCTCACAGGGCGCAAGAGACAGAACTCATCCTCCGGGCGAGGAGAGCTGGTCCCCGGGGCCCAGGAGACAGAGCTGGTCCCCGGGGCCCAGGAGACAGAGCTGGTCCCCGGGGCCCAGGAGACAGAGCTGGTCTCCGGGGCCCAGGAGACAGAGCTGGTCTCCGGGGCCCAGGAGACAGAGCTGGTCCCCGGGGCCCAGGAGACAGAGCTGGTCTCCGGGGCCCAGGAGACAGAGCTGGTCCCCGGGGCCAGGAGACAGAGCTGGTCTCCGGGGCCCAGGAGACAGAGCTGGTCTCCGGGGCCCAGGAGACAGAGCTGGTCCCCGGGGCCCAGGAGACAGAGCTGGTCCCCGGGGCCCAGGAGACAGAGCTGGTCCCCGGGACCCAGGAGACAGAGCTGGTCCCCGGGACCCAGGAGACAGAGCTGGTCCCCGGGACCCAGGAGACAGAGCTGGTCCCCGGGACCCAGGAGACAGAGCTGGTCCCGGGGCCCAGGAGACAGAGCTGGTCTCCGGGGCCCAGGAGACAGAGCTGGTTCCCGGGGCCCAGGAGACAGAGCTGGTCCCCGGGACCCAGGAGACAGAGCTGGTCCCCGGGGCCCAGGAGACAGAGCTGGTCCCCGGGACCCAGGAGACAGAGCTGGTCCCGGGGCCCAGGAGACAGAGCTGGTCCCCGGGACCAGGAGACAGAGCTGGTCCCCGGGGCCCAGGAGACAGAGCTGGTCCCCGGGACCCAGGAGACAGAGCTGGTCCCCGGGGCCCAGGAGACAGAGCTGGTCCCCGGGACCCAGGAGACAGAGCTGGTCCCCGGGACCAGGAGACAGAGCTGGTCCCCGGGACCCAGGAGACAGAGCTGGTCCCCGGGGCCCAGGAGACAGAGCTGGTCCCCGGGGCCCAGGAGACAGAGCTGGTCCCCGGGACCCAGGAGACAGAGCTGGTCCCCGGGACCCAGGAGACAGAGCTGGTCCCCGGGGCCCAGGAGACAGAGCTGGTCCCCGGGGCCCAGGAGACAGAGCTGGTCCCCGGGGCCCAGGAGACAGAGCTGGTCCCCGGGGCCCAGGAGACAGAGCTGGTCCCCGGGACCCAGGAGACAGAGCTGGTCCCCGGGACCCAGGAGACAGAGCTGGTCCCCGGGGCCCAGGAGACAGAGCTGGTCTCCGGGGCCCAGGAGACAGAGCTGGTCCCCGGGACCCAGGAGACAGAGCTGGTCCCGGGACCCAGGAGACAGAGCTGGTCCCCGGGACCCAGGAGACAGAGCTGGTCCCCGGGGCCCAGGAGACAGAGCTGGTCCCCGGGACCCAGGAGACAGAGCTGGTCCCCGGGGCCCAGGAGACAGAGCTGGTCCCCGGGACCCAGGAGACAGAGCTGGTCCCCGGGGCCCAGGAGACAGAGCTGGTCTCCGGGGCCAGGAGACAGAGCTGGTCCCCGGGGCCCAGGAGACAGAGGTGGTCCCCGGGGCCCAGGAGACACGAGGTGGTCCCCGGGGCCCAGGAGACAGAGCTGGTCCCCGGGGCCCAGGAGACAGAGCTGGTCCCCGGGACCCAGGAGACAGAGCTGGTCCCCGGGACCCAGGAGACAGAGCTGGTCCCCGGGGCCCAGGAGACAGAGCTGGTCTCCGGGGCCCAGGAGACAGAGCTGGTCCCCGGGGCCCAGGAGACAGAGCTGGTCCCCGGGACCCAGGAGACAGAGCTGGTCCCCGGGGCCCAGGAGACAGAGCTGGTCCCCGGGACCCAGGAGAACGAGCTGGTCCCCGGGGCCCAGGAGACAGAGCTGGTCCCCGGGACCCAGGAGACAGAGCTGGTCCCCGGGGCCCAGGAGACAGAGCTGGTCCCCGGGACCCAGGAGACAGAGCTGGTCCCCGGGGCCAGGAGACAGAGCTGGTCCCCGGGACCCAGGAGACAGAGCTGGTCCCCAGGACC
>NC_069446.1:3275181-3295181 GCF_026875155.1 Cherax quadricarinatus
CACAGACTAGAGGAAAATACAACACTCGCTACACAGACTAGAGGAAAATACAACACTAGCTAAAATATTAGACATCAGCAAATGAAAAAAAACACTGAGTCTGGAAGCCAGATTCAAAGTGAGGGATGGATAGTGAGAGAGGGAGAAGGGGGAATGGAGGGGGAGGGTGAGAGGGAGGGAGATTGAGAGAAATAGGGAGGGAGGAAGGGAGGGAAGGGTACGGTCACTGAGCCTGAGGACACTGATGCCTATCCTCACTACACCCTTTTGGTATGTCAGCCCACCATTCTCACCAAATATTTTGCCTTTTCCAGTTCCTTGTCTTTCTTCCTTTGCTTTTTTCCTGTTTAGTTTTTCTTACTGGATTCTCTTCCTATTCCTGTTTATTTTCTTTGGATTCTCTTCCTTTTCATTTTCTTGTTTTTCTCGGGTTGTCTTCCTTTTCCTGTATTTTTCTTTGGATTCTGCTCCTTTTTCATTTATTTGTTCTTCTAGTTTTCTAAGCTTTCTTGTTCCTTTTGGTGTCTGTATTGTCTTTCTTTTTGCTTTCTTGTTCTTTATTTTCCTCTTTTTTTTTTTTTTTTGGTTCTCATCCCTGTTTTGGTGTTTTTTCTTCACATGCATATCCCAAAGTTGATCTTCACGTCCCTCTCATGAACACACCAGATATATGTATTAAGAAAATTTTATAAATTTGCTTGTAACAGATAAGTGAACTGTAGCTGTGTATTAATGTTGGTACAATTACCGACAATATTTTTATGTAAAAGGACAGAAGTGCATATAATATATATATATATATATATATATATATATATATATATATATATATATATATAATATATATATATATATATATATATATATATATATATATATATATATATATATATATATATATATATATATATATATATATATATTCATATAGTCGGACTTGAGTCCTGGAAATGGGAAGTACAATGCCTGCACTTTAAAGGAGGGGTTTGGGATATTGGCAGTTTGGAGGGATATGTTGTGTATCTTTATACGTATATGCTTCTAAACTGTTGTATTCTGAGCACCTCTGCAAAAGCAGTGATAATGTGTGAGTGTGGTGAAAGTGTTGAATGATGATGAAAGTATTTTCTTTTTGGGGATTTTCTTTCTTTTTTGGGTCACCCTGCCTCGGTGGGAGAAGACCAACTTGTTGAAAAAAATATATATATATATATATATTTATATATATATATATATATATATATATATATATATATATATATATATATATATAAATATATAAATATATATATATATATATATATATATATATATATAATATATATATATTATATATATATATATATATATATATATATATATATATATATATATATATATGCAAAACAACCACTCTGAAAGAATAGAGAAATTCCAAGCGCTTTCGTGACTACTCACATTATCAAGGAACATAGTTCCTTGATAATGTGAGTAGTCACGAAAGCGCTTGGAATTTCTCTATTCTTTCAGAGTGGTTGTTTTGCATATTCTGAAATCACCTGTTTACTGTGATCTTATTGCATATATATATATATATATATATATATATATATATATACATAATATATAATATATATATATATATATATATATATATATATATATATATATATATATAATATATAATTTATATATATATATATATATATATATATATATATATATATATATATATATATTTATATATATATATTTTGTTTTGGTAGTGTACCGTAGAAGGGTGAGTGGCAGTGGGGCGCGAAGCTCAGTTTGGGTCGAGCAGGGAAGGTGTACGGACGTCAGTGTGTTGCTCTTGTCAGTCCTCACTGACCACTTCTCACTCTTTCACTCTATCTCTCTTATAATAAGCCACAAGCCAGTGTGTGTGAGGTCAGCCTCCACCACACTCAGTGAGCCTGGTGGTGAGCGCGTCAGTGAACTTACACAAGCTGTGAGTAACTTAGGAAAAAATAGAAGTGTTGTAGAGGATGTTAGTGTATGTGTAGTGAGGTGGCCGCAGAGGGCAGGGTGATTTTGACGTATGTACTAGTAGTGATCTTACCACCAGGGGTGAGAGCACCTGTTCTTGATCCAAGGCTTGTCCTGCCCTCAACCCTCCTTTCCCCCGGCATCCTCCCCTCTCCCGCCTGGGTATCTGGATTTCCCTCATTGCCTCTGCGTACTTGGATGTTTTATACGCCTGGCTATATGGATTACGCTTATAACACAGGTAAGATGCATCCATATTCACGTATCCATGTCTGGTGTGTATCAGGGGTGAGGGGCGAGGATGTGTGTGTCTACGCACTTTATGTTGGTATTTACGGAGCGTATATGTGAGGTGGGTGTGCGTACGCCCGTGTGGGTGAATGACTCTGTGGTCTGGTGGGCATCGCTATGTGGCTGCCTGCTGATCCTCGTTGTGTATGCAGGAGTCGAGTCACAGCTCCTGGCCCAGTGCGGGAGATTGTAATGGGGTTGTGAACCTTGTTGAGGCCTGGTCACAGACCTGGCCGGGGGGGGGCGCTGATCCCCGAAACCCTCTCCAGGTATAGGTATACCAAGTTGTGTGTGCAGAGGTCGATCCATAGCTCCTGGCCCCTGTGGTGGGGTTGTGAACGTAGCTGTACTCACCCAGTTGTGTTTGCAGGGGTCGATTCATGGCCCTCTGGAGAGAAAGGAACAGTGCTGTTCACACACGTACATGCGTGTACAAATACTTGTATATGTGCACAGATACGTACATACGTGTACGTGTACAGACTAGTTCAGACTTTTGCACAGACACGTATAGACATGTGTTCAAAAGCAAAGATGTTTGTACAAAGACACGTACAGACGTGCATACACAGGCACGCACAGACGTACGTACATAGGCACTTACAAACGTGTGTACAAAGATATATACAGACGTGTGTAGTTTTTTTATGCAAAATTCTGGCTTAAATGACCTTAAAGATACAATATCCTGAGTTAATGGTACTGTGTTACCTTGGTCCATGTACGTACGTACTTATGGACGCACACACACACACACACACACACACACATTTCTTGGACTACAAGAAGGCGTTTGACACAGTTCCACACAAGAGATTAGTGCAAAAACTGGAGGACCAAGCAGGGATAACAGGGAAGGCACTACAATGGATCAGGGAATACTTGTCAGGAAGACAGCAGCGAGTCATGGTACGTGGCGAGGTGTTCGAGAGTGGGCACCTGTGACCAGCGGGGTCCCATAGGGGTCAGTCCTACGACCAGTGCTGTTTCTGGTATTTGTGAACAACATGCCGGAAGGAATAGACTCCGAAGTGTCCCTGTTTTCAGATGACGTGAAGTTGATTAGAAGAATTCATTCGATCGAAGACCAGACAGAACTACAAAGGGATCTGGACAGGCTGCAGACCTGGTCCAGCAATTGGCTCCTGGAGTTCAACCCCACCAAGTTCAAAGTCATGAAGATTGGGGAAGGGCAAAGAAGACCACAGACGAAATACAGTCTAGGGGGCCAGAGACTACAAACCTCACTCAAAGAAAAAGATCTTGGGGTGAGTATAACACCAGGCACATCTGAAGCGCACATCAACCAAATAACTGCTGCAACATATGGGCGCCTAGCAAACCTCAGAACAGCATTCCGACATCTCAATAAGGAATCCTTCAGGACCCTGTACACCATGTACGTTAGGCCCAGTTTGGAACCCACACCTAGCCAAGCACGTAAAGAAACTAGAGAAAGTGCAAAAGTTTGCAACAAGACTAGTCCCAGAGCTAAGAGGTATGTCCTACGAGGAGAGGTTAAGGGAAATCAACCTGACGACACTGGAGGACAGGAGAGATAGGGGGGACATGATAACGACATACAAAATACTGAGAGGAATTGACAAGGTGGACAAAGACAGGATGTTCCAAAGATGGGACACAACAACAAGGGGACACAGTTGGAAGTTGAAGATACAGATAAATCATAGGGATGTTAGGAAGTATTTCTTCAGCCACAGAGTAGTCAGGAAGTGGAATAGTTTGGGAAGCGATGTAGTGGAGGCAGGATCCATACATAGTACTTTAAGCAGAGGTATGATAAAGCTCACGGTTCAGGGAGAGTGACCTAGTAGCGACCAGTGAAGAGGCGGGGCCAGGAGCTAGGACTCGACCCCTGCAACCTCAACTAGGTGAGTACACACACACACACACACACACACACACACACACACACACGCGCGCGCGCGCGCGCGCGCTATTATTTCTGTTGCTAGCTTCACATCAATAAATTATTTTAAGCCAGATCGAGATATCAGGAAAGGTAACTTGCTTCAGCTGTCAGATACAAACAGCGTACATGGCATGAGAGAGAGAGAAAGAGAGAGGAATACTGAAGGTGACAGCTAAGGAAGAGGGACAAAGAGAAGCAGCGATAAAACCAAACCAGTTTGAATGACGATACGTGCTAGTAGAGATCTCAGGCTAGAAACGTCAGGCATGTGCGAAATGTTAATTGACTGGCAGATATCCTCTTACTACTTATGGCTGTGTACGATAGGTGAGTACATTGAGTGTCAAGGTTATATACACATAGAGAGGTGTCTCCCTGCATATACACCGAGATGTGTGTGCCTCTGTATATAGAAATTTGTATCTTTTGGTATAATATATATATATATATATATATAATATATATATTATATATATATATATATATATATATATATATATATATATGAAGAAATGTGTATATCTCAGTGTATATACACGGAGAGATATATATCTGTCAGTGTATATACATGGACAGATGTGTATATGCACGGAAAATGTGTATGTCAGTGTATATACACTGAGAGATATATATCTCAGCGTATATATATGGAGAAGTGTATATGTCTCAGTGTATACGCACCCCCAGAGATATGTATTCCTGGGTTTATCTAATGCTTAACCAATAGTTCTCACTCATACGAACATAAGGAAGAGCACCGCAGGAAGCCTACTGGCTCATGCTAGGCAAGTTCAGCTCACCAACCCACACCCATTTATGCACTTGTTTAACCTATTATTAAAGTTACACATGGTTTGTTCCACTCATCCACAACTCTATTACCACACCAGTGCTTTCTTATATCCTTTCTAAATCTAAATTTTTCTTACTTGAGCCCATTGCTGCGAGTCCTATCTTGGTTTATTCTGGAAACGTTTCGCCAGCAAGTGTCTTCTTCAGTCCACTACAGAAAAAGGTGGAAAATGAGAAGAAATTTTAGGTAATTAGTCCCTCAGCCTGGATTTGATGTGTTCAGTTCATCGTGATGGGCCGCCTCTGATTCCTTCTGTCTTGCCTCAGAGAATTTCCCGTCCTGTCTGTTGCTGTCTTACAATATTGCATAGCTCCTGACGACGCACGTGTGAGAGATCCATCGCTAAAGATTACCATCCCCATGTGGTTTTTTCTGCATTTGTTAAGATCGCCTTTCTGCGATTGTATTATATATATATATATATATATATAAACTCTCTCACCCCTAAAGAGGATCAAGAGCTCTTTACCTTGACACAATGTAAAGAGCTCTTGATCCATGGAATTTGATCTTATCTCCCCTTCCTTGGATCGGACCTCATTGCCTTCTATTTCGCCAGGAGCTATGTGACTCCAACTGGTTTAGCGCTCCTCATCAATGTAATAATAATTCTCTCTCTCACACACACACACGCACACACACACGCACACACACACACACACACACACACACACACACACACACACACACACACACACACACACACACACACACGCACGCACGCACGCACGTACGTACGCACGCACACACACACACACATACACACACACACACACACACACACACACACACACACACACGCACGCACGCACGCACGCACGCACGCACGCACACACACACACACACACACACACACACACACACACACACACACACACACACACTCTCCGCTAGTTGAGACAGAAGGCTAGAGAGGTTTCAGGTAGTGTCATATGTCAGCTACTTCAGGCTTCACTTGCCCCGTCAGAGGGAAGTGTGTGCACGGGGTGTTCTGGAGGGGAGGGTGGTGTCTCATTAAGGTATCAGTCCCCAGTAGAGTGTACATGGTGGCCCACATCTGGACGGCATCTGTTCACCCTAGCCTTGTGGGCTTTCCTGCACCTCTCTCACAAAGCTTCAATCACAACCTGCTGAATCCTGGTGGGCCGTTCAACCATCATGGATTCAGACACAACCATCATGGGTTGAGCCAGAACCGTATTGGGTTGAGACATAACCGTCATGGGTTGAGAAATAAATGTAACATCATGGGTTCATAGATGACAAATACTATTTAACGTTCTCTCAGAGTGTCAGAAACTAACAGCTATACAGCAGGAGTGTCAGACACTAACAGCTATACAGCAGGAGTGTCAGACACTAACAGCTATACAGCAGGAGTGTCAGACACTAACAGCTATACAGCAGGAGTGTCAGACACTAACAGCTATACAGCAGGAGTGTCAGACACTAACAGCTATACAGCAGGAGTGTCAGAAACTAACAGCTATACAGCAGGAGTGTCAGACACTAACCTGGAGGGTATTCTGGGGAACAACGCCCCCGCGGCGCGGTCCACGACCAGGCTTCCCAGTGGATCAGGGCCTGATCAACCAGACTGGGCGTAGGAGGTTATGGTAGGAGGGAGGTATGAGAGTGGACACTGGTGACTAATGGAAAGCTATGGTAGAGGTTATGGTAGGAGGGGGGTATGAGAGTGGACACTGGTGACTAATGGAAGGCTATGGTAGAGGTTATGGTAGTGTGTACTCTGCCACTGGCGGCAGAGTACACAACAAGAATCATCAACTGGACCCCCGTTGTTTCTCATATACATAAATGACCGACCGGAGGAAATTAAATCCCATGTATCATTGTTTGTAGATGATGTGAAACTAATGAGGACAATAATTATGGCAGAGGACAGAGGAAAGGTTCCAAGGTGACTTAAACAGGCTGCATTGTGTATGACCCTTATGGGTTTAGAGGTTCCACGTGAATATTATAATAAATAATTGAACAGACTGTGAATGTAGTTACTAGAATACACAGTTGATAAGTAATGAGACTAGGGGTGAGAAGACCGGTCATAAAGTACAAACTGTGATATGTGACACTACAAACAACACACAAGGAGAACTATTGAATGGTAGGCATCACGAGTCTAAATAAGCAACACAAGAAAGGAGGAGCACCGCAGCAGGTCTACCTGTGAAGAATTAGACGCATGTGCAACATCTGGGTATCTTGTAGACGTGGATACAGAAGTTCTTTATCTTGTCGGTATTGTATACCGTTCGTATCCTACTTGCCTGTGCCGGGCAAGTCAACTCACTCCCACTTATGTAATTCTTTAACCAGTGTACAGTGTTCAGTATACTACACAGATGTTTGTTCCACTCACCCACAACTATGTTACCTACTCTTTCTAAAATCTGATATCAACCGTATGACTTCAGCAGCATATTTTAAACAAGCTAATCCAAAATACTGCTTTCGGGAACCTTAATGAAGAATCATTTAGATCATTATGCACTACTTA
Organism: Cherax quadricarinatus; assembly: GCF_026875155.1. Lineage (NCBI taxonomy): Eukaryota > Metazoa > Arthropoda > Malacostraca > Decapoda > Parastacidae > Cherax > Cherax quadricarinatus. The sequence continues at coordinate 3,282,787 of NC_069446.1, forward strand.
TGCTAGGTCCCTCTCGTAGTATTCAGCACCAGCCTGGAGCCCGCACCTGATGAAGCATATAAAATAACACGAGAAGACTGAAAGCTTTGCAACCAGAGTTGTGCCTTAAGAGTTTAAGAGGCGCTTGAGTTTCCCTGTCTCCTGATATCATGTTTACTTTTCCCCTATAATCTATCTAGTCCATAATTACTATCGCATTTGCTTTGTCTGCTTTCGTAAGGTGAAGTCTAGGATCTTTCCTTAATTCATGGTATAACTTAAATCTTTGAGGAGAGTTGTGTTGGAGAGGTCTGAGCTCTGCAACACAATTGTCCTCAAAGATTTTTTAAGTTATACCATGAATTAAGGAAAGATCCTGGACTTAACCTTACGAAAACAGACAAAACAAATGCGTTGGTAATTATGGACAAGGTAGATTATAGGGGGGAAATAATATATTAGAATACAGAGGAACTGACGTGCCCCTTGACTGAGAGTAAGTGTAACCACCCTGGTATAACTTTGCATCAAAATTATATAATATCATCAAGTTAATAACTCAGACACTTATGAGAACGACATGTAGTAACTGGGACATTTACTGAAAAGGTGTTTTACACGTGATGGTCGAAACGTCGTCTAGGTAAAAGTTGTGGTTACGTATATGTCTCTCCCGCACATACTTGTCTGTGTTAGTCACCATTTGTAACCTCGGTAAGGTACATTTGAAACACCTGGGTATCTTTATTGATCAAGAAGTAGGTCAGGCCCATAGGGTGGGCCTGACCTTCTTCCAGCAGTGGGCCCCGCCCATATGTGACCACATCTACTCCTGCTTCATCGCTCTACTTCCCCTTCTTCAGTATACTCACAAATGTCTCTGTTCTCATACCTCTGTATTAGATTGCTTGACCCCTGCAGGATGTCTCTCAGTAAAGACATCCAGGTGTTCCGTATAAGTCTTACTAATCGATAATGACGTAAAAATTGCACAGGGGACAAGATAGAGTGGATAGGGACAGAATGTTTGAGATGAGTGGGAAGAGAGAGCTAAGAGATTTGGATGACAGCTGGTCAGGATGTTTGAGATGAGAGAGGAGAGACAGCCAGGGACAGGGATAACAGCTGGGACTGGATGTATGAGTTGGGTGAGGAGAGAGCCAGGAGACATGGATAACAGCTGGTCAGGATGTTTGAGATGAGAGAGGAGAGAGAGCCAGGGACAGGGATAACAGCTGGGACTGGATGTATGAGTTGGGTGAGGAGAGAGCCAGGAGACATGGATAACAGCTGGTCAGGATGTTTGAGATGAGAGAGGAGAGAGAGCCGGGGACAGGGATAACAGCTGGGACTGGATGTATGAGTTGGGTGAGGAGAGAGCCGGGAGACATGGATAACAGCTGGTCAGGATGTTTGAGATGAGAGAGGAGAGAGAGCCAGGGACAGGGATAACAGCTGGGACTGGATGTATGAGTTGGGTGAGGAGAGAGCCAGGGACAGGGATAACAGCTGGGACTGGATGTATGAGTTGGGTGAGGAGAGAGCCAGGGACAGGGATAACAGCTGGGACTGGATGTATGAGTTGGGTGAGGAGAGACCCAGGGACAGGGATAACAGCTGGGACTGGATGTATGAGTTGGGTGAGGAGAGACCCAGGGACAGGGATAACAGCTGGGACTGGATGTATGAGTTGGGTGAGGAGAGAGCCAGGGACAGGGATAACAGTTGGGTGAGGAGAGAGCCAGGGACAGGATAACAGTTGGGTGAGGAGAGAGCCAGGGACAGGGATAACAGTTGGGTGAGGAGAGAGCCAGGGACAGGGATAACAGTTGGGTGAGGAGAGAGCCAGGGACAGGGATAACAGTTGGTTGAGGAGAGAGCCAGGGACAGGGATAACAGTTGGGTGAGGAGAGAGCCAGGGACAGGGATAACAGTTGGGTGAGGAGAGAGCCAGGACAGGGATAACAGTTGGGTGAGGAGAGAGCCAGGGACAGGGATAACAGTTGGGTGAGGAGAGAGCCAGGGACAGGATAACAGTTGGGTGAGGAGAGAGCCAGGGACAGGGATAACAGTTGGGTGAGGAGAGAGCCAGGGACAGGGATAACAGTTGGTGAGGAGAGAGCCAGGGACAGGGATAACAGTTGGGTGAGGAGAGAGCCAGGGACAGGGATAACAGTTGGGTGAGGAGAGAGCCAGGGACAGGGATAACAGTTGGGTGAGGAGAGAGCCAGGGACAGGATAACATTTGGGTGAGGAGAGAGCCAGGGACAGGGATAACAGTTGGGTGAGGAGAGAGCCAGGGACAGGGATAACAGTTGGGTGAGGAGAGAGCCAGGGACAGGGATAACAGTTGGGTGAGGAGAGAGCCAGGGACAGGGATAACAGTTGGGTGAGGAGAGAGCCAGGGACAGGGATAACAGTTGGGTGAGGAGAGAGCCAGGGACAGGGATAACAGTTGGGTGAGGAGAGAGCCAGGGACAGGGATAACAGTTGGGTGAGGAGAGAGCCAGGGACAGGGATAACAGTTGGGTGAGGAGAGAGCCAGGGAAAAGGGATAACAGTTGGGTGAGGAGAGAGCCAGGGACAGGGATAACAGTTGGGTGAGGAGAGAGCCAGGACAGGGATAACAGCTGGGTGAGGAGAGAGCCAGGGACAGGGATAACAGCTGGGTGAGGAGAGGCCAGGGACAGGGATAACAGCTGGGTGAGGAGAGAGCCAGGGACAGGGATAACAGTTGGGTGAGGAGAGAGCCAGGGACAGGGATAACAGCTGGTGAGGAGAGAGCCAGGGACAGGGATAACAGTTGGGTGAGGAGAGAGCCAGGGACAGGGATAACAGTTGGGTGAGGAGAGAGCCGGGGACAGGGATAAACAGTTGGGTGAGGAGAGAGCCAGGGACAGGGATAACAGCTGGGTGAGGAGAGAGCCAGGGACAGGGATAACAGCTGGGTGAGGAGAGAGCCAGGGACAGGGATAACAGCTGGGTGAGGAGAGAGCCAGGGACAGGGATAACAGTTGGGTGAGGAGAGAGCCAGGGACAGGGATAACAGTTGGGTGAGGAGAGAGCCAGGGACAGGGATAGAAGTTAAAGACAGATGAGCCACAAGGATATTTACTATATATTTTTTTCTTAGGGTGAGTGTGAGGAAGGTAATAGACGACTAAATAGCCAAGGCAAACACCATAGTTTCTAGACTAGATATAATAGAGTCTTGATCGATATAATTTGCTGTATAATCCTCCGGGTTTAGCGCTTCCCCCTTGAATATAATAATAATAATAATAATAATGATCGATATAATGTATAATACCACGCACACACACACACACACACACACACACACACACACACACACACACACACACACACACACACACACACACACACACACACACACCATGAAGGTAGGGGTTGTGGTTAAACATTACCTCTTATGACCCAACAATTATCCTGGGGTGTTCCAGCGTGCCTCTCCACTCTCCTCTATCATTAACCCACCATCAATCCGTTGCTATCTCTATCCTCCAGTCCTAGCCACACATCCCTTGTCATCAGTCACTTGTCAATTCCTCTCCGCCCCTCAATGCAGGGATTTCTATATAATTTAACACACACACACACACACACACACACACACACACACACACACACACACACACTATATATATATATATATATATATATATATATATATATATATATATATATATATATATATATATATATATATATATATATATATATATGTCGTGCCGAATATGTAAAACTGGTCAATTAGCAAGAACTCATTTAAAATTAAGTCCTTTCTAAAATTTTCTCTTATGCGATTAAAGATATATTTTTTTCATTAATGTTAATGTAAAAAAAATTTAATTTTGCTCCAAAAGAATCTTAGAAAACTTACCTAACCTTATTATAACAAGAACAATTTATTTTAGCCTAACCGAACTAAAAATATTTTAGATTTGTTTACAATAATTTAATACTAAACAAACACAGTGAAATATATTTTTTTCGTTAGGTTCAGAATGATTTTGGCGACATTATTGCATACACAAATTTTCACTTGTCCTATATGGCAAGATGAGCGTTGCTATTTAAGCCAAGATCGCAAGTTCTGCCTATTCGGCACGACATATATATATATATATATATATATATATATATATATATATATATATATATATATATATATATATATATATATATATATATATATATATATATATATATATATATATAATATATATATATATATATATATATATATATATATATATATATATATATATATATATATATATATATATATATATATATATATTTATTTATTTATTGGCAACCTCAGTAAATATCTTGAAATGTACATAAATGTCTGATATTATGAGGTTGGTAGGCCTGCAGGATTGCTCTGTTTACAGAAAACGGCTTACTTTACACAACAGGTAAAACGGGGTGGCTGCAGCAACCATAATAGAATAGGTCCACCAGAGCATAATATATAACATTTTATAGTTAATTGACCTTGGCTAGACTCACTGTATTCCCCGTGAGCGTATGAATGTATGGTCATATGAATGGGTATATGAATGTATGCAAAAACATCATGACAAATAATGAATTTAGTGCATATTAGGGTGGTTGGAAAAAATGCTCAGTTTACTAAACAGGATAAAACACTAAAGCCATGTCATCAGACTGGCTTATTTCCACTGGAGTTATTTAATCCTCTTTCCCAGGATGCGGCTCTCACATCAGTCGACTAACACCCAGGTACCTTCTTACTGCTAGGTGAACTGGGGAAGCAGGTGTAAGGAAACATGTCCAACGCTTTCACTGGTACGAGGATCGAGTCTCAGTCCCTCACTGTGTGAGCTGAGGCTGCTACCAAGGGAGGATTTAAAGCCTATCCAGTATTTTTGTTGTTCCATAGAGATGAGAGCCCTTTAACTTAACCCTAGTGAGAGAGAGAGAGAGAGATAGACACATACACGAAAGCCTCCAGGAATGCTGGGTATAATACACCATTACCCACCTCTCTTTACCTTACAGCGTAGGTAAGGCAGTGGTGGTCGTGGTGGATAGGGAGGGACGGGGGTTATGGTGGTGATTTATTACCACTGGGCCCCTGACCAGACTTACCTGTAATAAAGGTGATAATTATGAGGCGGCCCATTATTTCACCTTACTGAACTCTAATACTGGAGGCGTGTAATAAGATCTGGGTAATGACCTGTTATTTGTTCAATTGTGGTCCCTCTCATAGTAAGGAATGAGTGTATTTGTTAGAGAGAGAGAGCAAGCATCTAGTTAAATCCTATTCAGCATTTGTAAGGTTTTCTTTTTTTGCAGCCTGTCATTAAAGGATTTAATTGTTACAATACTGACAACTTCAGGGGTAAGATACCTCAAGGGTTCTGTAATTCTCTGGTGAAAGCCCTTACACACATCTGTGTTGCACCTCGTGCCACAGTTTCATACAGTTTGTGTTTCATACAGTTTCTTGTTAATGTACCACACTTCACTTCAGAGAGCCTCGGTCTCTTCTTCAACTGTCTCCAGTATTTTAGTCACTTCTGTCTTTGACTGGAAAAGCCTGCTGTGCAGGCGAAACGTTTCGGAAATAGAGATACCAAGTTGTTGCATGCGTGTCTTTTTTATGTACTTGTCGGTGTTGTATACCAGTAATATGATAATATATGTTGAATCTGTTTAGTACAATATGTTACTGGATCATACAAGGTCACCTTGTGCCTACCGGCATAATATTTTATTAATGGTTTAGAAAAACCGAGAAACTGATGAAGGAGACACTTGTGCAACACTTGGGAAACTTTTCGCCAGTCAATGACTGGCGAAACGTTTCCTCAGTAAAGATACATAAGTGATGTAGATAAATGGTTCAGACACAACAGTATTTTGGGATCTTAATACAAGGAATTCTACGCTTGCCGCCTTTGCGCATTTTCTGTATTCTTATCGAGATTGTGTCTCGTTCGATTGCTAGCGCACTCGGCTCACACACTGAAGTCCGTGATTCGATCCCCGGTACGGGTGGAAACAGGACGTGTTTCCTTAAGACACCTGCTGTCCCTTCTCACCTATCAATCAGTAAAATAGGTACCTAGGTGTTAGCCGATTGGTGTGGGTCGCATACTGGGGTGAGAATTGACCTAATTTGCCCGGAATCCTCTGTGTAACAAGGAACTTTCTATAAAGTAGTATGTCATTGATGTTAGCTAGGCTTGTATACCTTGTACATGTACTTCTAAAATAAAGATTATTATTATTATTATTATTATTATTATTATTATTATTATTATTATTATTATTATTATTATTATTGTTGTTGTTGTTGTTGTTGTTGTTGTTCTTATTATTATTATTACTGATTATATCGACTCCAGGCTAAGGGACTGATTACCCCAAACTCCTCCTTATCTTCACCATTCTTCTTTGTAATGGACTGATGAAGGCACGGTATGGCGAAACTTTTCCACTATAAAGATAGCCATGTGTTGCACGGGTTTCTAATTTATCATACCTAAGTGTTGCGCAAATGTCTCATTTATCTACTTGGCCATGCTAGACATGTGCTAGTAGGCTTGTTGCACTGTTCTTAACTTCCTACATCCTTACCACTACTAGTGGGGCTCCGCCTTTTGTGTTGTCATTTAGATTTTCCGCGCCTCACCTCTGGTAGTATAAAAGGTTCTGTCATCATGCAAATCATAAAAACGGGTCGTCTAAACATTAAGACCCGTGTCAGGACTCTCTCTGTCCTGACGAATATTACAACAAGTTTTAGCTTCACATTGTTCAGCACTATGGAACTGAACACGTCTCTAGGCAGAGGGACTGACCACCTCAGAACTACTTCTCTGTTGATGAACTGACAATATCCTTGCCTCGCCACTGCTGGCTCTGTTTCCTCTGTAATCTACACTTAAGTTCATGGCTAACAGCTATTCCACGGTGCCTCTTTAATATTGCAATATCTGGTCATGTGCCTGTTGCCCTCAAATATCTTTCTGGTCAGAATACAATGTTTTCATACAAATTTCATACAAATAGGTGAGCACACATAAAACTACAAATAAGCAAATTATGAAAGCAGAGTGCGATATGTCTGACAGAAGGATCTCTTGGAAATTCTCGAGGTTAAAAACAGTAAGTTTCTCACGGTAGTGTGAAGACGGGCCGCTCTCTGGGACGGGCCGCTTTCTGGGACGGGCAGCTCCTGGGACGGGCCGCTGTCTAGGATGTTGGAGAATGAAACATGCAACAAATGGGAATCATTATTGAGGAAACGTTTCGCCACACAGTAGCTTCATCAGTCCAATACAAAGAAGAACGGTGTAAGGAGAAGAGGAGTTTGAGGTAATCAATCCCTCAGCCTGGAATCGATGTGTTCAACTGTCGGTTTTATAACAACTGTCTGGAATGCTTCACTTCTCCTGCGATTTCGTGGTGTCCGCAAACTTTGAAATTTTCCATGTTAACCCCCATTACTAGGATGTTTTACGCGTGTGTGAGGTAGACCTGGACCGAGGACCGATACTTGAAGGACTCCCCTCCCCCCACTCGTTAACATCCACCGCTGAGATGTAGAATAGAGGTGGTGATAGTGATGGAGTATGGAGAAGCGGCCAGACAGGAGGAGCATGGCTGCTGACCCAGCACCTCCCTCAGGATACTCCAGGCCTGCCCACCTCCACCACATTCCTACCACAAGGCTTTTTTTTATTCCTTCGGATTTCTTGCTATAGCATGGAGCGGAGTGGTGTTACCAGGAAGTAACTGCACCTCTCCTTTCATCAGTAATGTAACTGATGCTCGACTGCACAAACTTGCGTCACTACCCAACGCTGCACACATACACATTATTATTATTATTATTATTATTATTATTATTATTATTATTATTACTATTATTACTATTATTATTATTATTATTATTATTATTATTATTATTATTACTAGATACTATTATTATTATTATTATTATTATTATTATTATTATTATTATTATTATTATTATTTATCTGGACCCCCGGGATATATTCTAGATTTCAAGAACCGTAGCACAGATGAACACCTCTCCAAAGTAGTTATGTAGAGGGAAATAGTTTGACTCTCTCTCTCTCTCTCACTCTGGAAGACTCCTCGGAAAGGTCCAGGGACTTTTGATAAGGTCTAACAACACTTTAATGAGGTCTGGCAGCCCTAAGGTCAAGCAACCTCTTGGTAAGGTTCAACTGCCCATAGATAAGGTTCAACGACCCCTATGTAAGGTCCGACTAACTCTTGGCAAGGTTCAACGACCTCTTGGCAAGGTCCAACGACCTCTTTGCTAGGTCCAACGACTCTTGAGAAAGGTTAAACGACCCCTGGGTAAAGTTCAACGACTCCTGGGTAAGGTCAGTTCAAGTTCTACTCGTTGAGAGGTTACCAGAGTCGGGCGGTGCGTTGAACTTCACTTTGGTTATTTTTAGAATTGATTTCAGTTTTTGTTTATTCCCTCTCTCAACTTTCTTTTTCTTCTGTCGGTCTCCTGGCTCCGGCTCTCCTTCACACTCCTGTCTGGCCAATTTTCAAGGTCGTTGTTCTCCTTCGTGTGTTCTTCAGAACGCGTTCTGGGCTCCGTGTGTTCTTCTGACCTTTCGTATGTACTAGGGCCCTCTGAACCACTGATGGTGTGATCAGCAACACCAGGGATCCTTCTGCGAACCTTTGAACCACTGGTGGTGTGATCTGCAACGCCAGGGATCCTTCTACGAACCTTTGAACCACTGGTGGTGTGATCTACAACACCAGGGATCCTTCTGCGAAGATTTGAACCACTGGGGGTGTGATGTACAACACCAGGGATCCTTCTGCGAACCTTTGAACCACTGGTGGTAAGATTTACAACACCAGAGATCCTTCTAGGAACTTTTGAACCATGGGTGGTGTGATCTACAAATCCAAAGATCCTTCTAGGAACCTTTGAACCTCTACATCACCAGAGGTTCCTCTTTGAGTCTCCTCTGAACCACTAGTGACGTGATCTACAACACAGAGATCCTTCTAGGAACATTTGAACCTCTACAACACTAGAGGTTCTTCTATGAGCCTCCTCTGAACCACTGGTGGTGTGAGCTACAACAACAAAGGTTTTCCCCTGAGCCTCTGAAACTTAGCTAAATGTTTCACCTCGAAGAAAATAGTGATTTGTATGTTTGGTTTATAAGCTTGTACCTCGTTTCTGATTCCAGATTCTTGTTGTTTCTCTGTATTTTCTTCAACTATTTTCCTATTTTCTTCAATGACATTTGTCTTGGTCTTTCCCTCTTTTCTTTTTCGTTCACAAGTTAACCTTCGCTGTTTTTGGGTCTAATGGTGGCTTAACGTCAGCAAAGGTTTCCGCTTCAGTTTTTAGATTTGCTGTAAATTGTTGTAGCTGTGGTATTGTGGGTTTGTTGTGAATTGTTGTTGCTGTGATATTGTGGGTTAGTTGTGAATTGTCGGAGCTACGTCTTTGTGGGTTATCTGTGATTGTTGTTGCTATGATATTTTTTTGTTAGGTGTGAATTGTTGCAGCTACGGTATTGTGGGTGTGTTGTGAATTGTTGCAGCTAAGGTATTGTGGGTGTGCTGTGAATTGTTGCAGCTAAGGTATTGTGGGTTTGTTGTGAATTGTTGCAGCTAAGGTATTGTGGGTGTGCTGTGAATTGTTGCAGCTAAGGTATTGTGGGTGTGTTGTGAATTGTTGCAGCTGCTGCATTGTGGGTTTGTTGTTAATTGTTGGAGCTACGGTATTGTGGGTTTGTTGTGAATTGTTACAGCTGCTGCATTGTGGGTTTGTTGTTAATTGTTGGAGCTGCGGTATTGTGGGTTTGTTATGAATTGTTGCAGCTGCGGTATTTTTTTTTTTTTTGGAATGCAGGGAAATGGAAGGTAATCAGGCTTGATCTAAGGAAGTGGAGGGAGCTCCAGTTCCTTGGATGAAGAGCCTTTTAGTAGAATTGAATCATCTCTTCTTCCCATTATCTTGGTGTTCCTCCTCATCTCCTGGAAGCTGGGCTCCATCTCATCTACTGGAAGCTGGGCTTCATCTCATCTCCCGGAAGCTGGGCTCCATCTCATCTCCCGGAAGCTGGGCTCCATTTCATTTCCTGGAAGCTGGGCTCCATCTCATCTCCTGGAAGCTGGGCTCCATCTCATCTTCTGGACTCTGGGCTCTATCTCATTTCCTGGAAGCTAGGCTCTCTCTCATCTCCTGGAAGCTGGGCTCCATCTCATCTCCTGGAAACTGGGCTCCGCCTCATCTCCTGGAACCTGGGCGCCTCTCTCTCTGGCTACACTTGTTAAAGCTCCAGACTTAACAACGATTTCTCTGCGCCTTGTCCATGTGGCACACTTGTGAATATAGCTAAAAATAAGTGGCATACTTATTGACATTCCAGAGGAGGAGTGGGTGTAAGTGCTTCTTGTACACACACACACACACACACACACACACACACACACACACACACACACACACACACACTAGTGGAAGCTGCCTTGTATACACGCAATTGGGTTTAAGATTTTTGCGTACACACAAATTAGTGTACCCGCTTTTGCGTACACATAGGGTGGGTGTACGCGCTTTTGTACACACAGGGTGGGTGTACGGGCTTTTGTACACACAGGTGTATAGATGCAAACAGAAACGTGTTTTTATCCTCCCTTGCCATCCCTGGAGGGTCAGGAACTCAGTGTCCTGGGAAAGGTTATTAACTGTTATTATTATTATTCATAAAAGGATAGCTCCTATTCCTTGGATGAAGAGCCCACTCTCACCGGCATCTAGCCTCTCCTTTAACCTTTGCCCCTTGAAGTTCCGCTACGTCATATACTAACCTGAGAACCCTGAGATAGACGTCTACCATATATACGCACATATACATATATGGTAGACGAACCACGGCCTGCAGACTGATAGTCCGTCGCTTTACCGATCTAGCTACCCAGGCCTCTAATAGATAAGATTCGAAACAGATGCTGTATCATATTCCGTTAGAAGCTCCCAACTGCAACCCAACTGAACTCCTTCCCTCAGCCCAGGAGCTTTAGCAGTAAGTATATATATATATATATATATATATATATATATATATATATATATATATATATATATACATACACACACACACACACACACACACAGGTGTTGGATGTACGGAGTGAAGCAAGTTAAGCGGACTGAGTTAAGAGTGTGTGTCAGACAGGGGCGTGACTGCTGGTTTGGGTAGCATAAATCACGTGTTAACACACCTTAAAGATAGGTCGTGATATTGGTGTGGCATAGTATGCTGCTTTATGCTGCACATCTACATAATCTTCCACTAAACACATTCGTAGGTACACCTACACACGCGCGCACGCGGGCTGGCACCCCACACTCACACACACACACACAAGAGAGAGAGGGGTGGATCGACTGCATGTTTTTGGACTGCAAGAAGGCCTTCGACACAGTTCCTCACAAGAGGTTACTGCAAAAGCTAGAGGATCAGGCACACATAACAGGAAAGGCACTGCAATGGATCAGAGAATACCTGACAGGGAGGCAACAACGAGTCATGGTACGTGACGAGGTGTCAGAGTGGGCGCCTGTGACAAGCGGGGTTCCACAGGGGTCAGTCCTAGGACCTGTGCTGTTCTTGGTATATGTGAATGACATAACGGAAGGGATAGACTCAGAAGTGTCCTTGTTTGCGGACGATGTGAAGTTAATGAGAAGAATCAAATCGGATGAGGATCAGGCAGGACTACAAAGAGACCTGGACAGGCTACAAGCCTGGTCCAGCAACTGGCTCCTTGAGTTTAACCCTGCCAAATGCAAAGTCATGAAGATTGGGGAAGGGCAAAGAAGACCGCAGACACAATATAGTTTAGATGGCCAAAGTCTGCAAACCTCACTCAAGGAAAAAGATCTGGGGGTGAGTATAACACCGAGCATATCTCCCGAGGCGCACATCAATCAGATAACTGCTGCAGTATACGGGCGCCTGGCAAACCTACGAATAGCGTTCCGATACCTCAGTAAGGATCGTTCAAGACTCTGTATACCATTTACGTCAGGCCCATACTGGAGTATGCAGCACCAGTTTGGAATCCACACCTAGTCAAGCACGTCAAGAAATTAGAGAAAGTGCAAAGGTTTGCAACAAGACTAGTCCCAGAGCTACGGGGATTGTCCTACGAAGAAAGGTTGAGGGAAATCGGCCTGACGACACTGGAGGCCAGGAGGGTCAGGGGAGACATGATAACGACATATAAAATACTGCGCGGAATAGACGAGGTGGACAAAGACGGGATGTTCCAGAGATGGGACACAGACACAAGAGGTCACAATTGGAAGTTGAAGACTCAGATGAATCAAA
>NC_069446.1:3297681-3307681 GCF_026875155.1 Cherax quadricarinatus
TGTGTGTGTGTGTGTGTGTGTGTGTGTGTACTCACCTAGTTGAGGTTGCGGGGGTCGAGTCCGAGCTCCTGGCCCCGCCTCTTCACTGATCGCTACTAGGTCACTCTCCCTGAGCCGTGAGCTTTATCATACCTCTGCTTAAAGCTATGTATGGATCCTGCCTCCACTACATCGCTTCCCAAACTATTCCACTTACTGACTACTCTGTGTCTGAAGAAATACTTCCTAACATCCCTGTGATTCATCTGTGTCTTCAACTTCCAACTGTGTCCCCTTGTTACTGTGTCCAATCTCTGGAACATCCTGTCTTTGTCCACCTTGTCAATTCCTCTCAGTATTTTGTATGTCGTTATCATGTCCCCCTATCTCTCCTGTCCTCCAGTGTCGTCAGGTTGATTTCCCTTAACCTCTCCTCGTAGGACATACCTCTTAGCTCTGGGACTAGTCTTGTTGCAAACCTTTGCACTTTCTCTAGTTTCTTTACGTGCTTGGCTAGGTGTGGGTTCCAAACTGGTGCCGCATACTCCAATATGGGCCTAACGTACACGGTGTACAGGGTCCTGAATGATTCCTTATTAAGATGTCGGAATGCTGTTCTGAGGTTTGCTAGGCGCCCATATGCTGCAGCAGTTATTTGGTTGATGTGCGCTTCAGGAGATGTGCCTGGTGTTATACTCACCCCAAGATCTTTTTCCTTGAGTGAGGTTTGTAGTCTCTGGCCCCCTAGACTGTACTCCGTCTGCGGTCTTCTTTGCCCTTCCCCAATCTTCATGACTTTGCACTTGGTGGGATTGAACTCCAGGAGCCAATTGCTGGACCAGGTCTGCAGCCTGTCCAGATCCCTTTGTAGTTCTGCCTGGTCTTCGATCGAGTGAATTCTTCTCATCAACTTCACGTCATCTGCAAACAGGGACACCTCAGAGTCTATTCCTTCCGTCATGTCGTTCACAAATACCAGAAACAACACTGGTCCTAGGACTGACCCCTGTGGGACCCCGCTGGTCACAGGTGCCCACTCTGACACCTCGCCACGTACCATGACTCGCTGCTGTCTTCCTGACAAGTATTCCCTGATCCATTGTAGTGCCTTCCCTGTTATCCCTGCTTGGTTCTCCAGTTTTTGCACCAATCTTTTGTGTGGAACTGTGTCAAACGCCTTCTTGCAGTCCAAGAAAATGCAATCCACCCACCCCTCTCTCTCTTGTCTTACTGCTGTCACCATGTCATAGAACTCCAGTAGGTTTGTGACACAGGATTTCCCGTCCCTGAAACCATGTTGGCTGCTGTTGATGAGATCGTTCCTTTCTAGGTGTTCCACCACTCTTCTCCTGATAATCTTCTCCATGATTTTGCATACTATACATGTCAGTGACACTGGTCTGTAGTTTAATGCTTCATGTCTGTCTCCTTTTTTAAAGATTGGGACTACATTTGCTGTCTTCCATGCCTCAGGCAATCTCCCTGTTTCGATAGATGTATTGAATATTGTTGTTAGGGGTACACATAGTGCCTCTGCTCCCTCTCTCAATACCCATGGGGAGATGTTATCTGGCCCCATTGCCTTTGAGGTATCTAGCTCACTCAGAAGCCTCTTCACTTCTTCCTCGGTTGTGTGCACTGTGTCCAGCACATGGTGGTGGTGGTGGTGGTGGTGGTGTGTGTGTGTGTGTGTGTGTGTGTGTGTGTGTGTGTGTGTGTGTGTGTGTGTGTGTGTGCGTGTGTGTGCGTGTGTGTGTGTGTGTGTGTGTGTGTGTGTGTGTGTGTGTGCGTGTGTGTGTGTCTGTGTGTGTGTGTGTGTGTGTCTGTGTGGTGTGTGTGTATGCATGTATGTATGTATGTATGTATGTATGTATGTGTGTGTGTATGTGTGTGTGTGTGTGTGTGTGTGTGTGTGTGTGTGTGTGTGTGTGTGTGTGTGTGTGTGTGTACATACTGGGCTTCAGCTTTCCACTGGTCAAATGAGTACTCGTCTCTGTACTCATGCAAGTCATGTACAGTAATTACTTGTGTTCCTACATGTGTAGCTGTCTTGCTTTTCTCTCTCTCTCTCTCTCTCTCTCTCTCTCTCTCTCTCTCTCTCTCTCTCTCTCTCTTCTCTCTTCCTCTCTCTCCTCTCTCTTCCTCTCTCCTCCCTCTCTCTCTCTCTCTCTCTCTCTCTCTCTTTCTCTCTCTGGGTCGTTAAGATTGAAACGACCAGGGAATGAGGTAGTAGGTTGCCAACAAACCAATCATTAGTGAGTTACTTAAGTAGGTGTTGTGTAGAGAAGGTAGTAAGGTGGTGGTAGTAGTGGTTGTTGTAGTAATGGTGGTGGTTGTGGTGGGATATGATGGTGATACAGTTGTGTGTCGAGGTTGTGGTGGTGGTGGCTGTGTGGTAATGGTTATGATGGTGGTAGCGGTAGTAGTAGTAGCGGTGGTGGTGGTGGCGGCAGTGGTTGTTGTAGGTGGTGGTATATGGTGGTAGTAGTTAAAGTTTTGTGTGGTAATGCTTTTGATAGTGGTGATGGTAGTAGTAGTAGTGCTGGTGGTGGTAGTTATGGTGTTGGTGGTAGTGGTGGTGGTAGTAGTAGTGGTGGTAGTGGTAGTAGTGGTGGTGGTAGTGGTTATAATAACCTGAAGGCTCCCTTCATCCCTCGTTATCTTGATCCATCTTGAGTTATCCTGGCTCATTTTGGAAAGTTATCTTGTCCTATCTTGCTCCATCCTGGAGGTTATCTTTTTCCTCTCTTATCTTGAGTTATCTTTATCCAGCAATAAAACTTCTTTACTTAATATACGCTCAGAATAAAGGTTATTATTGGTAGTATTTCTGTGTAAATAACGTTAAAATAAAGCAGAATAAAAGCACTGTTATCAGAGATCAAGTACATTATTTCACCGCATTTTATTGTCTTTTATTACTAAGGATTAGTGAAATTATTGAGGTTCAGTAAAGTGTTGAACTTGTTTACCGGCTTGTTTACTAGTTTGTTTACCGGCTTGTTTACTAGCTTGTTTACCGGCTTGTTTACTAGTTTGTTTACCGGCTTGTTTACTAGTTTGTTTACCAGCTTGTTTACTAGTTTGTTTACCAGCTTGTTTACTAGTTTGTTTACCAGCTTGTTTACTAGTTTGTTTACCGGCTTGTTTACTAGTTTGTTTACCAGCTTGTTTACTAGTTTGTTTACCAGCTTGTTTACTAGTTTGTTTACCAGCTTGTTTACTATTTTGTTTACCAGCTTGTTTACTAGTTTGTTTACCAGCTTGTTTACTAGTTTGTTTACCAGCTTGTTTACTAGTTTGTTTACCAGCTTCTTTACTAGTTTGTTTATCAGCTTGTTTACTAGTTTGTTTACTAGTTTGTTTACCGGCTTGTTTACTAGTTTGTTTATCAGCTTCTTTACTAGTTTGTTTATCAGCTTGTTTACTAGTTTGTTTACCGGCTTGTTTACTAGTTTGTTTACCGGCTTGTTTACTAGTTTGTTTACCGGCTTGTTTACTAGTTTGTTTATCAGCTTCTTTACTAGTTTGTTTATCAGCTTGTTTACTAGTTTGTTTACCGGCTTGTTTACTAGTTTGTTTACCGGCTTGTTTACTAGTTTTTTTACCGGCTTGTTTACTAGTTTGTTTACCGGCTTGTTTACTAGTTTGTTTACCGGCTTGTTTACTAGTTTGTTTACCGGCTTGTTTACTAGTTTGTTTACCGGCTTGTTTACTAGCTTGTTTACCGACTTGTTTACTAGTTTGTTTACCGGCTTGTTTACTAGCTTGTTTACCGGCTTGTTTACTAGTTTGTTTACCGGCTTGTTTACTAGTTTGTTTACCGGCTTGTTTACTAGTTTGTTTACCGGCTTGTTTACTAGTTTGTTTACCGGCTTGTTTACTAGTTTGTTTACCGGCTTGTTTACTAGTTTGTTTACCGGCTTGTTTACTAGTTTGTTTACCGGCTTGTTTACTAGTTTGTTTACCGGCTTGTTTACTAGCTTGTTTACCGACTTGTTTACTAGTTTGTTTATCAGCTTGTTTACTAGTTTGTTTATCAGCTTGTTTACTAGTTTGTTTACTAGTTTGTTTACCAGCTTGTTTACTAGTTTGTTTACCGGCTTGTTTACTAGTTTGTTTACCGGCTTGTTTACTAGCTTGTTTACCGACTTGTTTACTAGTTTGTTTATCAGCTTGTTTACTAGTTTGTTTATCAGCTTGTTTACTAGTTTGTTTACTAGTTTGTTTACCAGCTTGTTTACTAGTTTGTTTACCAGCTTGTTTACTAGTTTGTTTACCAGCTTGTTTACTAGTTTGTTTATCAGCTTGTTTACTAGTTTACCAGCTTGTTTACTAGTTTGTTTACCAGCTTGTTTACTAGTTTGTTTACCAGCTTGTTTACTAGTTTGTTTACCAGCTTGTTTACTAGTTTGTTTACCAGCTTGTTTACTAGTTTACCAGCTTGTTTACTAGTTTGTTTACCGGCTTGTTTACTAGTTTGTTTACTAGCTTATTTACTAGTTTGTTTACCAGCTTGTTTACTAGTTTGTTTACCCACTTTTTCCAGTTATTTACCCTCTTGTTTTTTAGTTTATTTTCTTTGTTTTTCCCCTTTATTCGTCTCCCTTCGTCCGTGCCTTCTCTCTCACCGTCTCCGTCCGTCCTCCCGTCCACTCTCCTTTCCGTCTTCAATAAGTCTCATTACGGGAGGTATACCACAGCAGCTGCCAGTGTCACAGTTCAATTATTATTATTATAATCAAGGGGGAAGCGCTAAACCCGGAGGATTATACAGCGCCTGGGGGGGGGGATGTGGAAGGCATTCAGGCTTAATTCGGGGAACTGGAGCACAGATCCAATTCCCTAAATCAAGAGCCCCTCACCAACATCAAGGAACCTTCCTTGAGGGGGTCACAGTTACATAACACTTCTGACTCACGCTCTGGATGTGCAGTTCAATATATATATATATATATATATATATATATATATATAATATATATATATATATATATATATATATATATATATATATATATATATATATATAGAGTGGAACCTCAAAAATCGAACTGCTCCCAACACAACCAATTATGTAAGTGTATTTTTGTAAGTGCTTTGGCACTCAAACAGCCTTCTGGACCAAAGAAAGTTCGATATTTGAGGTTCCACTGTGTGTGTGTGTGTATATATATATATATATATATATATATATATATATATATATATATATATATATATATATATATATATATATATATATATATATATATATATATATATATAATATATATATATATATATATATATATATATATATTATATATATATATATATACATCCCTTTCCAAAATTTTCTCTTATACGTTTAAAGATATATTTTTTCATTTATGTAATATAAAAATTAATAATTTTGTATCAAAAGAACCTTAGAAAACTTACTTAACCTTATTATAACAAGCGCAATTTAATTTAGCCTAATCCAAATAAATATATTTTAGATAAGTT
Source organism: Cherax quadricarinatus (assembly GCF_026875155.1). Taxonomy (NCBI): domain Eukaryota; kingdom Metazoa; phylum Arthropoda; class Malacostraca; order Decapoda; family Parastacidae; genus Cherax; species Cherax quadricarinatus. Next base: position 3,303,151 of record NC_069446.1, read on the forward strand.
TACAATAATTTAATAATAAACACAGTGAAATATACTTGTTCCGTTAGGTTCAGAATGATTTTTGCGAAATTATTGCATACACAAATTTTCGCTTGCCTTATTCGGCAAGAGTAGCGTTGCTATTTAAGCCAAAATAGCAAGTTTTACTGTATATATATATATATATATATATATATATATATTATATATATATATATATATATATATATATATATATATATATATATATATATATATATATACATGTATATATACACAGAATAACCACACAGGGGAAGGTGAATGATAACTCCAGGCCTTTCGTGTTGTAGTCATCACATCATCAAGTGCTTGCAGTGTTGCAGAAATGAGTAGGAAGTCCAGGCAGATTCGTTTAGGGGAGCGACTCTGCCTTTACCTCCCCCTGTGGTTATTTTTGTATATTTTATCGCTGGTTCGCGCTTGTTGTTACCCATAATGTGTGTGAAGGGTGTTCCGTTATATATTTTCGAATGTTTAGATATTGTTGTGCGTTAAGTGTATTAAGAAATGAAAATTTTATTGTATCCTTGAGTGCAGAATTTTTTTTATCATGATAATTATTGTTGTCTGCACTACAAGCAGCTAGTTAGGTGCTTGAGAGGAGGAGGAGGAAGCTTGACATCACTGCCTCGCTGGCAAGATAATGCCGCTACACACTGCACTTACCATTAAAAGTTTAAGAAGTGAAGCCAACACGACCATCACGTGTCTTACTAAATGTGGAAAAGTAAATATAGATTCAAATGGATTAAAAAAAAAAACTGTGTAAAAACACTCTTGGTGATCTTGTAAGGTGCATGAACTGCGTCGCCAGAGACAGCAAGTGCACTTCATGTCTCTGTACAAGATGTATTCATGGCATATTACTTTGCTCGAGGTAACCCACAAGATTAATATCAACGCTAATCCTTCGCTGGATTTAATTGCGAAAGCAACTGCCCAAGAAGAAATCTCTCGCTTAAATTATATACACTGATGGATGTAAACAATAGTGTAGTGGCAGGACTGAGTTTGCTCTTGTTGCATCCTGCGTCTGCTCTTGTTGCATCCTGCGTCTGCTCTTGTTGCATCCTGCGTCTGCTCTTGTTGCATCCTGCGTCTGCTCTTGTTGCATCCTGCGTCTGCTCTTGTTGCATCCTGCGTCTGCTCTTGTTGCATCCTCCTCAGATAATTATTTGAAAAGCGTTCACTTGCCAGAAATATCTAACGACTGTGCTTTTACAATACAAACTTAACTATCTGCCATCATAATGCCATTAAAGTTAACTTTTAAAATAAGTTAGACTCCTTGATTATGAATAATTCTATATCATCACTGGAAGCACTTGACTCACATAATAACTACCAACATGCTGGTGGAAGAAGCCAGATATACGGTAGATATTAATATTTCAGAGAGAGAGTTATTAATGTACACTTCTTATGGATTACATCTCTGACATGATAACGCTGATATATTAACTAATGAAAATACTTCGAAAAAAAGAAGTTCAATATGACCTTGGTTTGTCTGAGTCAAGCAATAGGAACTTACACACAGAATTAATTTTCGAACCTGAATGTCATAGTTAGAAGCCTGAGTAGATCTATGACTCTCAGTGAAGCCTGAGTAGATGTCTGACTCTCAGTGAAGCCTGAGTAGATCTCTGACTCTCAGTGAAGCCTGAGTAGATCTCTGACTCTCAGTGAAGCCTGAGTAGATCTTTTAACTCTCAGTGGAAGCCTGAGTAGATCTCTAACTCTCAGTGAAGCCTGAGTAGATGTCTGACTCTCAGTGAAGCCTGAGTAGATGTCTGACTCTCAGTGAAGCCTGAGTAGATCTCTGACTCTCAGTGAAGCCTGAGTAGATGTCTGACTCTCAGTGAAGCCTGAGTAGATCTCTAACTCTCAGTGAAGCCTGAGTAATCTCTAACTCTCAGTGAAGCCTGAGTAGATCTCAAAACTCTCAGTGAAGCCTGAGTAGATCTCTAACTCTCAGTGAGGCCTGAGTAGATCTCTAACTCTCAGTGAAGCCTGAGTAGATCTCTAACTCTCAGTGAAGCCTGAGTAGATCTCTAACTCTCAGTGAATCCTGAGTAGATCTCTAATTCTCAGTGAAGCCTGAGTAGATCTCTAAATCTCAGTGAAGCCTGAGTAGATCTCTAACTCTCAGTGAAGCCTGAGTAGATCTCTAACTCTCAGTGAAGCCTGACTAGATCTCTAACTCTCAGTGAAGCCTGAGTAGATCTCTAACTCTCAGTGAAGCCTGAGTAGATCTCTAACTCTCAGTGAAGCCTGAGTAGATCTCTAATTCTCAGTGAAGCCTGAGTAGATCTCTAACTCTCAGTGAAACCTGAGTAGATCTCTAACTCTCAGTGAAGCCTGAGTAAATCTCTAACTCTCAGTGAAGCCTGAGTAGATCTCTAACTCTCAGTGAAGCCTGAGTAGATCTCTAACTAGTAATTAAGCATATATATGGAGTCACTGACAAAGTAAAAAGTCTTAGTGAGAAATAGTTCCGGCAGTTTGACACATACACAGACGATGATGATCAAACTAAATAAAATAAATGGTCACTCCTAGGCGCTTGACTCTCCACTTATTGAACAGTGTAAATAAAAATTACGCACGCCTGTTTATATTAATTTTTTTATATAAAAGTCATAGCTTAATTCAATAGTCACATAGGAGTTGTAACACTGGGGAAAGGCTCTTGCTCCAAGGACCTGGAACTGCCTTACCCTTCCGTGGATCAAACCCGATTTCCTCCACACACACACACACACACACACACACACTTTCCTTGCATATGTGTTTTTTTTATAATTCACTCTCCTGAAATATTTTCTTTCCAATTTCTCCTGAAATATTTTCTTTCCAATTAAGGAAGCCTAGTGTGAGGCCGGGTCACGGGGGCGATGCTCCCCCAGGATCATTAAGAGACGTACAACTGTTATGTTTTATGTCGCTCTTACTCTTGATCTTTCTTCTGCTTCCTTTTTTTTGCTCTTCCAACTTTTCCTCCACCAGACTTTTCATCAGCATTTTATTACGTTGATCTGGCTGGCTTCCTGAACCTGTCTGGCTACCTGACATATCTGGCTGCTTGACCTGTTGGGATGTTGGATTTGTTTGCCTCTGTATCGTCTTGTCAGCAGTCCAGTACTTGTGTAGTATGTATATGCCAGGTACCATTATACGCAGGTTCCCTGGTCAAACCTTAGTCACGTGACCCCCCATTTGTATCACGCACATAGGCCGTTCTTTACAGGCCTCTACCTCCCTCAGCGACTAGCTCCAGGGATAGGCTGACGTGGATAGGCCACGAATACCAGTACAACGCCTTTATAACAGTTCATTAGTTGTATTCTTGCTACTATATTTTCCTAAACACGAACCCTGATAATCGGGCTATCTGAACGTCTCTAAATACCTGAACTTGTTTTGCTACCTGAATCTCCCTGAATACCTGAACCTGTCTGGTTACATGACATGTCTGGCTTCCTGACCTGTTGGTCTGCCAGACTTGTCTAAGTGACTGAACCTGTCTGGCTCCCTGGCCATCCTTTGTACCTGGCTTAGGACTGGCTCAGTATCTGAAGGGGACCTTTGTGTTGTACCTGTGGTGTAGACAGCACTTTCGTGAGGTGTTCTCTACCGAGGCTAATCCACGGGAGTTACCTGCGTCACGTGTACAGGTAACCACAGGCACCGCAGGAAGGGGGATACCTGGGATACAGTGACCACAGCCACCGTCGTCCCTATTCTTCTAGCCTGCAGCCCCTTTCCCCCTCCATCTATCTGTCTTTCCACCCCTATTCTCCACTTATCTCGTCGAGGTCTCCCTCTTTTTTCCATCTTCCCTAATCCCTTTCTTTTCTTGGATGTGACTGGTTGATGTCCGGTGGTCGTTGGATTGGTCCCTGGCTGGATTGGTCGCTGGCTGGGTTGGTCGCTGGCTAGGTTGGTCGCTGGCTGGGTTGGTTGATGGCTGGGTTAGTCGCTGACTGGGTTGGTCACTGGCAGTTCCGGGTATATTACTCAGAGGTGTTAAGTACAGTCATTTCATGAGGGCGGGGCACCTTACCCCGCCCCCAGCCATACTCTGTGTGCTGATGAGGTGTGAATGTGGGCAGGCGTGGGTGTTTTGAGGTGTGGGTGTGGGTGTTTTGAGGTGTGGGCAGTGGCGGACCTAAATTTTTGGGGTCCTGAAGCTTGAACTGTTATGGGGGACATTCGTAACCAGCAACGGCTATCCTACCTGATATTTTAATAACCTTTTAGTCGTTTTGACTATTATTTTGTGCTAAATTACACTATATTATTAATACTTTTTTAAAACCCATTTTCATACAGTAGACTCAAAATTTTTAAGCAATATTGACTAAAGTGGCTTCTGGGGCCCCTCCGGGATTAGGGGCCCTGAAGCTTAAGCTTCATTAGTTTGATAGTAGATCCGGCCCTGGGTGTGGGTGCGCTGGTAGGATGTGGGTGTGGACAGGGACAAGTGAGGATGAACGGACGTGGTGTG
>NC_069446.1:3312681-3335181 GCF_026875155.1 Cherax quadricarinatus
GGTGGTGTACTACAGACCAGTCTGCGCAGTGACGAGGTGATGGGATTCTTGCTGGTGCTTCACACGTAAAGAACTGGTCTAACGTGTGTGGTGTTCTCAATGACTCCTTGTTCACGGTGTGTGGAGGAGTGATGAAGGTGTGTAGGGGTATAGTGCAGGTGTGGTGTGGGTGGTGGATGTAATTTAAATAGGACCCAGGATTGAGAGAGATCAGATTTCCTTCAAATTTTTAAATGAACGTTGAAATTCAGAGTACTTTCAAAACTGAAGACGAATCACTGTAAAATTTATTGTTACTATGAAAAAAAATGTCAAAATACAAATTGTGGACAACGTCAAAATTAGTGTCAAATTTCAAAGCAGACTCAGTCAATATTAGTGTTGCTTTATAATGAGAGATTATGTAGACATTGGCACGTGTATGGACACTGAGGCACCTCTTGAGCCACTATGGCCACTCTTCAGCTGTTGTAGCACTTTTCAACCACTCTTGCACCTCTTCAGCTCTAGAGGCACTTCGTCAACGACTGTGCAATCTCGAAGAATCTCATTTGCATGCTTGCATACTTTATCATAAAGACATGCTTGTATCTTCCTCCCTTGCTTCTCGCTCGCTGAACCTAGGTGTGTCAGGGTGAGACACACAGGTATTACAGTCTGCTTGATCAGCACCTCCAGTGGGAGCTTCAGTTTCCTCTTTAAGGCTTTTACCTTTATTTAAGCAGTTTTTTGTCATATTTAGTATTAGAAAGCCGAAGAGTCTGGGACCCCGCATGTTGACATATTGTTCTTCAACTGTATATGTGGCACCCTTGTTTTTCATACCATTTATTGTACATTTTCTTTCGTATCTCTCTATTAAATTGCTACCATACTCTAAGGTGTAGATAAAAGATATGACCTTAGAGCACTTTCTATGTCGATAAAGTCACAAAAAAGTAGATTGATTATTGTTGTTGTTGTTGTTGTTGTTGTTATATTCATGGGAAAGCAAATGATTTCTTCACAGTTAACCAACAAATTAGAGGTAAATGTTCAGACTATGTATGGATCCGTCCTGCAGTGTTGTCAATCCGCAGCTTAGAGGGCAAAACGGTAGTGAGCCGGTAAGTACACATTATGAGCTATCTCTTGTATCTCCGTTTCGAAGATTAAATTTATAGTGCTTTAAGACACCCTTAATAACTCCGATGTTTTACTGTTTATATTTGGGTGTAAATTATCATAATCTCTATATTTTCTAGGTGGGAGATCTTGTCCATCCTAGGATGAACAAAAAGGACCCGAGAGCACATAATAGTATACTAAACTAGACAACACAGGTGCTCTGAAGACTACTAAGATGGCGGGGCATCTTGTGGTCAGCACCTCTTATAATCTAACCTCTCATAATCCTGCCTTCGGATTCACTATCTTTGCATGTGTTCTCTAAATGATATATCGTCTGGGGATAATATTCCTAGATCTTTTACCTGCTCCCGCCGTTCCACAAGATCTGTCTTGTATAAACATGTTCTGTTTGTGCTCTTCTTTCTTTCCGTATCCAAGCAGTGGGGAATTTGTTTACGTGGAACAGTATGTTGCTTTCATGTGTCCAATGGAAGACATAGCTCAGCGTAGCCTAACAGAATAACTAAAATATAATGTATGTAGCTGTTTACATCGTGTAGAAGACAGTGCTTTATAAGGCGTGTTATAACGAACGTTCTGTTGGAGGATACGGGGGGTCCTCTGAATTCAAGGTGAAGGTGTAATGCCTAACTCAGAGTCACCCCTACAACTACACCCCCACCACGTAAATTTATAATAAGGAAGGGAGAGGGTGTGTCTGATCCTTCTTAGTCACTGAGAGATTGACAGTAGTGGTGGATGTAGTACCAGAGAAGAGTCTCCCCAGAACTTGACAGTAGTGGTGGATGTAGTACCAGAGAATAGTCTCCCCAGAACTTGACAGTAGTGGTGGGTGTAGTACCAGAGAAGAGTCTCCCAGAACTTAACAGTAGTAGTGGGTGTAGTACCAGAGAAGAGTCTCCCAGAACTTAACAGTAGTAGTGGGTGTAGTACCAGAGAAGAGTCTCCCAGAACTTAACAGTAGTAGTGGGTGTAGTACCAGAGAAGAGTCTCCCCAGAACTTGACAGTAGTGGTGGATGTAGTACCAGAGAAGAGTCTCCCAACTTGACAGTAGTGGTGGATGTAGAACCAGAGAAGAGTCTCCCAGAACTTAACAGTAGTAGTGGGTGTAGTACCAGAGAAGAGTCTCCCCAGAACTTGAGAGTAGTGGTGGGTGTAGTACCAGAGGAGAGTCTCCCCAGAATATGACAGTAGTGGGAGGTGTAGTACCAGAGGAGAGTCTCCCCAGAACTAGACAGTAGTGGTGGGTGTAGTACCAGAGAGAGAGTCTCCCAACTTGACAGTAGGGTGGTATAGTAACCAGAGGAGAGTCTCCCCAGAACTTGACAGTAGTGGTGGGTGTAGTACCAGAGGAGAGTCTCCCCAGCACGTGACAGTAGTGGTGGGTGTAGTACCAGAGGAGAGTCTCCCCAGAACTTGACAGTAGTGGTGGGTGTAGTACCAGAGGAGAGTCTCCCCAGCAGGTGACAGTAGTGGTGGGTGTAGTACCAGAGGAGAGTCTCCCCAGAACATGACAGTAGTGGTGGGTGTAGTACCAGAGGAGAGCCTCCCCAGAACTAGACAGTAGTGGTGGGTATAGTACCAGAGGAGAGTCTCCCCAGAACTTGACAGTAGTGGTGGGTGTAGTACCAGAGGAGAGTCTCCCCAGCACGTGACAGTAGTGGTGGGTGTAGTACCAGAGGAGAGTCTCCACAGAACTTGACAGTAGTGGTGGGTGTAGTACCAGAGGAGAGTCTCCCCAGAACTTGACAATAGTGGTGGGTGTAGTACCAGAGGAGAATCTCCCCAGAACTTGACAGTAGTGGTGGGTGTAGTACCAGAGGAGAGCCTCCCCAGAACTTGACAGTAATGGTGGGTGTAGTACCAGAGGAGAGTCTTCCCAGAACTTGACACTAATGGTGGGTGTAGTACCAGAGGAGAGTCTCCCCAGAACTTGACATAGTGGTGGGTGTAGTACCAGAGGAGAGTCTCCCAGAACTTGACATAGTGGTGGGTGTAGTACCAGAGGAAAGTCTCCCCAGAACTTGACAGTAGTGGTGGGTGTAGTACCAGAGGAGAGCCTCCCCAGAACTTGACAGTAGTGGTGAGTGTAGTACCAGAGGAGAGCCTCCCCAGAACTTGACAGTAATGGTGAGTGTAGTACCAGAGGAGAGTCTCCCCAGAACTTGACAGTAGTGGTGGGTGTAGTACCAGAGGAGAGCCTCCCCAGAACTTGACAGTAGTGGTGGGTGTAGTACCAGAGGAGAGCCTCCCCAGAACTTGACAGTAGTGGTGGGTGTAGTACCAGAGGAGAGTCCTCCCCAGAACTTGACAGTAGTTGTGGTGTAGTACCAGAGGAGAGCCTCCCCAGAACTTGGCAGTAGTGGTGGGTGTAGTACCAGAGGAGAGTCTCCCCAGAACTTGACAGTAGTGGTGGGTGTAGTACCAGAGGAGAGCCTCCCCAGAACTTGACAGTAGTGGTGGGTGTAGTACCAGAGGAGAGTCTCCCCAGAACTTGACAGTAGTGGTGGTGTAGTACCAGAGGAGAGCCTCCCCAGAACTTGACAGTAGTTGTGGGTGTAGTACCAGAGGAGAGCTCCCAGAACTTGACAGTATGGTGGGTGTAGTACCAGAGGAGAGCCTCCCCAGAACTTGACAGTAGTGGTGGGTGTAGTACCAGAGGAGAGCCTCCCCAGAACTTGACAGTAGTGGTGAGTGTAGTACCAGAGGAGTCTTCCCAGAACTTGACAGTAGTGGTGGGTGTAGTACCAGAGGAGAGCCTCCCCAGAACTTGACAGTAGTGGTGGTGTAGTACCAGAGGAGAGTCTCCCCAGAACTTGACAGTAGTGGTGGGTGTAGTACCAGAGGAGAGTCTCCCCAGAACTTGACAGTAGTGGTGGGTGTAGTACCAGAGGAGAGCCTCCCCAGAACTTGACAGTAGTGGTGAGTGTAGTACCAGAGGAGAGCCTCCCCAGAACTTGACAGTAATGGTGAGTGTAGTACCAGAGGAGAGTCTCCCCAGAACTTGACAGTAGTGGTGGGTGTAGTACCAGAGGAGAGCCTCCCCAGAACTTGACAGTATGGTGAGTGTAGTACAGAGAGGTCTCCGAACTTGACAGTGGTGGGTGTAGTACCAGAGGAGAGTCTCCCCAGAACTTGACAGTAGTGGTGGGTGTAGTACCAGAGGAGAGCCTCCCCAGAACTTGACAGTAGTGGTGAGTGTAGTACCAGAGGAGAGCCTCCCCAGAACTTGACAGTAATGGTGGGTGTAGTACCAGAGGAGAGTCTCCCCAGAACTTGACGTATGGTAGTGTAGTCGATGGGCTCCCGAATTGACGTAGTGGTAGTACCAGAGGAGAGTCTCCCCAGAACTTGACAGTAGTGGTGGGTGTAGTACCAGAGGAGAGTCTCCCCAGAACTTGACAGTAGTGGTGGTGTAGTACCAGAGGAGAGCCTCCCCAGAACTTGACAGTAGTGGTGGGTTGTAGTACCAGAGGAGAGCCTCCCCAGAACTTGACAGTAGTAGTGGGTGTAGTACCAGAGGAGAGTCTCCCCAGAACTTGACAGTAGTGGTGGGTGTAGTACCAGAGGAGAGCCTCCCCAGAACTTGACAGTAGTGGTGGGTGTAGTACCAGAGGAGAGCCTCCCCAGAACTTGACAGTAGTGGTGGGTGTAGTACCAGAGGAGAGCCTCCCCAGAACTTGACAGTAGTGGTGGGTGTAGTACCAGAGGAGAGTCTCCCCAGAACTTGACAGTAGTGGTGGTGTAGTACCAGAGGAGAGCTCCCCAGAACTTGACAGTAGTGGTGGGTGTAGTACCAGAGGAGAGCCTCCCCAGAACTTGACAGTAGTGGTGGGTGTAGTACCAGAGGAGAGCCTCCCCAGAACTTGACAGTAGTGGTGGGTGTAGTACCAGAGGAGAGCCTCCCCAGAACTTGACAGTAGTGGTGGTGTAGTACCAGAGGAGAGTCTCCCCAGAACTTGACAGTAGTGGTGGTGTAGTACCAGAGGAGAGCTCCCCAGAACTTGACAGTAGTGGTGGGTGTAGTACCAGAGGAGAGCCTCCCCAGAACTTGACAGTAGTGGTGGGTGTAGTACCAGAGGAGAGCTCTCCCCAGAACTTGACAGTAGTGGTGGGTGTAGTACCAGAGGAGAGCCCCCCCAGAACTTGACAGTAGTGGTGGGTGTAGTACCAGAGGAGAGTCTCCCAGAACTTGACAGTAGTGGTGGGTGTAGTACCAGAGGAGAGTCTCCCCAAACTTGACAGTAGTGGTGGGTGTAGTACCAGAGGAGAGCCTCCCCAGAACTTGACAGTAGTGGTGGGTGTAGTACCAGAGGAGAGTCTCCCCAGAACTTGACAGTAGTGGTGGGTGTAGTACCAGAGGAGAGCCTCCCCAGAACTTGACAGTAGTGGTGGGTGTAGTACCAGAGGAGAGTCTCCCCAGAACTTGACAGTAGTGTGGTGTAGTACCAGAGGAGAGTCTCCCCAGAACTTGACAGTAGTGGTGGGTGTAGTACCAGAGGAGAGTCTCCCCAGAACTTGACAGTAGTGGTGGGTGTAGTACCAGAGAAGAGTCTCCCCAGAACTTGACAGTAGTGGTGGTGTAGTACCAGAGGAGAGTCTCCCCAGAACTTGACAGTAGTGGTGGGTGTAGTACCAGAGGAGAGTCTACCCAGAACTTGACAGTAGTGGTGGTGTAGTACCAGAGGAGAGTCTCCCCAGAACTTGACAGTAGTGGTGGTGTAGTACCAGAGGAGAGCCTCCCCAGAACTTGACAGTAGTGGTGGGTGTAGTACCAGAGGAGAGTCTCCCCAGAACTTGACAGTAGTGGTGGTGTAGTACCAGAGGAGAGCTCCCCAGAACTTGACAGTAGTGGTGGGTGTAGTACCAGAGGAGAGTCTCCCCAGAACTTGACACTATGGTGATGTACAGAGGAGCCTTTACCAAACTTGACAGGTAATGGTGTTTGGGGTCACTTGACATTTGTGTTCAGACAGAGAGCTTCCAGAACTTGTCAAATAGTTGTTTTATGAGTCCATGAGAGAAGCTCTAAAACAGTATGTCTTGCAAGAGAACTCCTATGAATGGACTTTGTGTACCTGTTGTTATTCCCTGAATGTTAGCAAAATTAGACAGTTATTGGTTTGTTGGTTAAGGGACGCCGCCGACTAAGTATTGTGTAGATAGGAACGTAAGTTCCACACTCTCCTACACCCGCCTTTCGTAAGGCCCACCCTACCCTACTTAGGTTCAACCACTATTAGGCCAATTTTACCCAAGACCCTACTTTGCCCTACTATATAAAGGACCCATGGAATAAGTCCCTCGTCAACTTTTTGGTTATTCTAGGTTCCTACACATATGCTGTATGTGATAATTTCTATGACTGTATTGTGTTACTGAATAAATTATTATTTACTTACTTACATATATGGTCCTCCTTACTCAAGGCTCATTCACGAGGCCCACCTTGCCGTAGCGCTACCTTGGCTGGGCTTATCATTGTCTGTAGTATACTAAGGCTCCGCGATAGGTCCTCTGCCGTTAGTCACTTGCCGTAGGCCACCTTGAGGTACCCAGTGTACCCTAGGCCTGGCAGCATAAGGGTGGCATGCGTGGTGGGCAGATAGGGGTAATGGGGGGTCCAGCGACATTGTACTTTGAGAGCGGAACTTAATCAACCGCGAGGTGGTCACCCTCACCAGCTGACTGCGGGAGTGAGAGGGAATGTGAGGGTGGAGGGAGGAGAGTGAGAGGGAATGTGGGGGTGGAGGGAGGAGAGTGAGAGGGAATGTGGGGCTGGAGGGAGGGAAGTGAGAGGGAATGTGGGGTGGAGGGAGGAGAGTGAGAGGGAATGTGGGGCTGGAGGGAGGGAAGTGAGAGGGAATGTGAGGCTGGAGAGAGGAGAGTGAGAGGGAATGTGGGGCTGGAGGGAGGGGAATGAGAGGGAATGTTGGGTGGGTTGGGGGCAGAAGGGAAAGGACTGGTAGGTGGATGGCAGATGTAAGGATAATATAATAATAATAATAATAATAATAATAATAATAATAATAATACTCTTTATTTCTACAAGTACAAATTATACAGGACTATCTGACATACTATATAGAAAGCCCCTTGTTATGCAGAGCACTTAGGGCAAATTAGGTCAGTTTTGTCTCCAGGATGCGACCCACACCAGTCGGCTAACACCCAGGTACCTGTTTGCTGCTAGGTGAACATGGACAGCAGGTGTCTTCAGGAAACACGTCCTAATGTTTCCACCCGTACTGGGGATCGAACCATAGACCTCAGTGTGTGAGCTGAGTGCGCTGGCATCGAGCAACGGGACAGCTAGATGGAAGATGGAACAGAATATTCCAAGAATCTGGAAATCAGTGCTCTTCTTGAGATAGATGAACGACCTGTCTGTAGGCAAAGAATGTTCTGTGTCGACATTTGCAGAGGATGCTCTATGAATGTAAAAAAAAAAATAAGGAATATAATTATAAGAGTCAGACCTGGTCTGGGACCGGGGTTATGAACCAGGAGACCTGGTCTGGGACCGGGGTTATGAACTAGGAGACCTGGTCTGGGACCAGGGTCATGAACCAGGAGACCTGGTCTGAGACCGGGGTCATGAACTATGAAACCTGGTCTGGGATCAAGGCCATGACCTAGAAGTCCTGGTCTGAGACCGGCGCGATGATCGTAACCCCAGAACTCTGCAGGTATAATCATGGTAAGCCAGTAGCTTATCAACTGAGAGAAAAACACCTTTCTAACTTGAAAACCTCCACACGCAGCTTCAAGAGCAGGTACGCTAGGACCCTCGAGAACAAAGCCCAGTTGATAGCGGTGAAGGTAAACGAAGAGGTGAGGACTCACTGCCTGTAGGCCTGGCAGGTTACTGAGACCAAAACATACACTGATACTTAAAGTCAGTACCCGATCAGCCGGGTTCGTACGTTGGGCTACGTGGAGCCTGCAGTAACAACCTGTTTGATCAGGCCCTGAGCCATTGCGAGGCCAGGTCAAGGACTGGCCCCCGGGGGCATTGACCCCCGGAACACCAGAAAAAAAAGAGGATCAGTACTTAATTCTGGAAATGTAGTTCTCCACACGTATGACCTGAACTTTCACGTGAACAAACGAACCCTTCACGTATACGATCGAAACCTTTACATCTACGATCGGAACCCCTCACTCCTACTATAGGAACCCTCACATCTACGATCGGAACCCCCCTCACACTTACGATCGAAACCTCCAGTGATTGTAAAAGAATGAAGTTATTTTTCCTAACGTGAACTATTGTAGGATATTTATCGAACATAGACACCTCGGGATCCTCTGTTGAATAATTTGATGGTAAATTATCTTGGGAGATAAAGCTGGAGAGCTAACGTAAGATTTTCGTCAAACATACGTGTGTGTGTGTGTGTGTGTGTGTGTGTGTGTGTGTGTGTGTGTGTGTGTGTGTGTGTGTGTGTGTGTGTGTGTGTGTGTGTGTGTGTTAGTAATACTAACACTGAAGACGATGATGGTGTTTTGTTTATAAGGAAACATGGGCAAATTTCGAAACCTGTTGCGGGCTAACCCAGCCACCACGACTACCACTTAAAGAATTTTCTTTTTTTTTTTTATCTTGATCTCGGGACGTTTATCCCAGTGACGTTTTGTCCTTAATAGTGAGGGAAAAACATATTGCAGAGCAAGCTTTTATTGCGACGTTTCTCTCTATGCAGAGCTTTATCAAGTCACTGACTTGATAAAGCTCTACAGAACCTTGAGGGACATTATTGAACCTGACCTCTGAAGGAGACACTACCACACAGCTGGTGAGATTGTTTCTAACATCTCTCCTCTCCCTTTCTCCATTCCTCCCCTCTTCCCCTTCCCCTCCACTCCTCCCCAGCACTCCTCCACCCCTCTCCTAAGAAAAACTGTGGTTATGATATTGATAACAATTATTGTAAGCTAATTGATGTCTTTTGCTAGTCTCAAGATCGAGAAATTTAAGCAATCATTTGTTTGGTCAGTGTATGCTCTTTCTCAAGAGCAAAGGGTAAGGTAGACTGCAAAAAGAGGAAGAAAAACCAGAGGCATGACCATGAGGAGGAAGAAGAGAGAAGAGAGAGAAAGGGTGGAGGGAGGAGTGAGTGGGACAGGGCCGGTAGCACTTTACAAGAGCACTGGCGATAAAGTTGATGGATTTAGTGCGGCGTTGATGTGCCCTTGATGTGTCACTCACTACTGCGGGTGCCACACGCCTGCCGCACTTTAACGGCCGCAGCTAATCTCCCAAGCACAGTGCTTCCACTTATATAAGTCGATGCTCGAGATAGCGAACCAAATACTTGTTCCGATCGTGTTGTGTTGTTATTTTTGTTGATCTTTAAGGGCTCGGCGGCTCATCCCAAGCTTGATGTGTTGTTGTTCTCTTGTTGTTATTGTTGGTTTTTAAGGGCTACGGGAGCTCATACCAAGCGTGTTGTGTTACTGTTGTAGGTCCTTAACAGTAATAACAACGCAACACACCAACATGCCAGACGTGCTCTGCTGTTATTGTTGTTGGTGTTTAAGGGCTACAGCAGCTTATGCCAAGCATGTTTTTTTTTGTTTTTTTTTGTTTTTTTTTTAAGGGCTACGGCGCCTCGTGCCAAGCGTATTGTGTTGCTGTTGTTGTTGGTCTTTAAGGGTTACGGCGGCTCATGCCAAGCGTGTTGAGGACGACCCTTGAGCGTCTTGTTAGTTTATAGGGCTAGTGACTTCGTACACTGTATTGAGCCATGGTCGAAGTCTCGCTCGCTGAGATAAAAAAAAAAAAAAGGATTAGCGAGGGGGTTCCTGAGCATCTGTTGGCTATGATTGGTGCCATCAATCATGGGGCTGATAGCAAGAAGCTGCTGGTGCTGTTGTCTTGACCTTGAACACTTGGGTACGTCTTACAGCAGCAAGCTTGCCCATCCCGTCCTGGTCGGCAGTGTGTTATGTGAGGATTGGTGCTTGGTGTCTGTCAAGGCGAGGTTTGTGTGCATCTGTCAAGCTGTGTTTTTTATCTGTCAAGATGTACTTTTTGTCTGTCCAGATGATGTTTATGTGTGTCTGTTAAGATGTGTTCGTTGTGTGCCTGTTAAAATGTGATTGTGTCTGTGAAGGTGCATTTTGTCTCTGAAGATATGTATTTTTGTCTATCAAAAAAGTATATTTCTGTCTGCCTGTCAAGATGTTTATATCGCCTGTATAGGTGTACTTACGTGTCTGTCAATGAGTTTTGTGTTTGTTAGGGTGTGTGCATGTGTGTGTACCTGTTAAGGATATGTGTTTTTGTGTCTACCTGACTAGAGTTCATGCTCCTTATGTGTATACTCCCTATGTGTAGACTCGCCCCTATTCTTCGCATTTCAAAAAGTTTGCCTTTATCTGTTCTGTCAAATCCTCTGAGTATTTTGTATGTCGCAGTCATACTTTCCCTGAAAAATATCTCAAGGACAAGTGAAGGGTGTTTTCGAGGGTCAATACCCCTGTGGCCCGACCCAAGACGAGACTTTCTGGTGGATGAAAGCCTGATCAACTAGGCTATTACTCACGAAATCGTAATGACACGATTGCAAACAAACCATACCACGGGCGGGGATAGAGCCCGCGATCCAGAGAGTGTCAGTGGCTAACGCGACGGTCTGGAGTTTTGAGACTCTGATCGCGGGTTCTATCCCCGCCCGTGGTATGGTTTGTAGGCTATTACTGCTGGATGTATGCAGTCGAGCGTATGAACCACAGCCTGGCTGATGAGGAGCTGACTTGAGGAAGTTATCACGTTTCTCTTGAGCACCCAGAAGAGTCTATCGGTAGTCCCTCTCGTGTACTAAGGGTGGGGTGTAGAAAAGTGTTACACCTATTGTGTTATTTCTCGTGGCACCCGTGCTTCTTACTGGGGGTATTTTACACCATCTTCTGAGCCTCTTGCCGTCTTAGGGAGTGATTTCTGTGTGTAGATTTAGGTTTAGTTCCTTTAGGATTTTTCAGGTGTAAATCTCATATGATGTATCTTTCTCGCCTGCTTTCCTAGGAGCACAGGTTGAAAGACTTGAAACCTTCCCAATATTTTGGGTGCTTCACTGAATTCATACATGCTATGAAAGTTTTTTTTACATTCTCTAGGTCTGCAGTTTCGCACACCTTAATGTGGAGCGACATTCCAACCCAGAGTTCTAGTTCTAACTCGAGTCCTAGCCCTAGTTCTTCTGAAGTCGTCAGGTTCATTTCGTTTGGCCTCTCCTCATAACTCGGTTCCCTCAGCTCCGGGATTAGTCTTGTTGCAAACCTCTGGATCCTTCCGAGTTTTCACAAAGTTCTTATAGTGTCATACAGTGTGACCATGTATAATGGTCTGATGGACTGATTATATCGTCTTCAAGTATCTTCTGCTTCTATCAACTTTTCTGTACTCGACTGAAGAAGCCTACTGTGTAGGCGAAACTTTTCGAAATAAAGATACCTAACTGTTGCGTATGTGTCTTACCTAACAACCTGTCAGTATTTTATACCATTTTAATGTTCATGTGTAATTACTTATTTGAATACCTGTCTGATTAATTGCATAATTACCTGTATAATACTATTTTTACTACTTTTGTTACTAATACGACTGTTATTACTACTACTGTTATGATACTACTACTACTGTTACTACTACTGTTATTGATGCTATTTCTACTACTGTTTCTGTTACTACTACTATTAGTGATAATAGTAAAATAATAATCATAATATTATTATTACCCAGTGAAGAATTAAATATATTCATTCAGATTAGCAGTGATAACTATGCACTGATAACTGTAAAAATAACTGGGCAGTGCTAACTGCTGAACGTTAATTAGTTCATTACCACAGGTAATAAACAAGCAATTTACTGCAACTTAACAAGTTTCACACCTTTACGACCCCCAAACTGCTTGTTGCATGCACTAGCACAAGCCTCGAAGGTCGTTAGCGGCCCAGGTAGCTGGTGATTAGCGTGCTCAGTCAACTGAGATTTATGGTCAGTTGATTGGTGATTATGCTATGTTTATTTAACTAGCGATTGTGGTGTCAGTTCAGCGGTGGTGGCGCTGCGCCTGTCGTTCATATGCTTCGAGATTATCCTGTCCAGTTGGCACGGATCCGACTGTGTCCAATCGATGAAGAATTGGATACTCTTTTAAAGCGCACGTCAGTTCCCCTGTTTTCTAATGTTATTTTTCCCCGTAATTACTATCGCATTTGTTTTGTCTGTTTTCGTAAGGTGAAGTCTAGGATCTTTCCTTAATTAATGGTATAACTTAACAAATTTTTGAGGAGAGTTGTGTTGGAGAGGTCTGAGCTCTGCAACACAATTGTCCTCAAAGATTTGTTAAGTTATACCATGAATTAAGGAAAGATCCTGGACTTAACCTTACGAAAGCAGACAAAACAAATGCGTTAGTAATTATGGACTAGGGGACTATAGGGGAAAATTAAACTTGATATTAGGAGATAGCGAAACTCAAGCATCTCTTAAGGTGCACAGTCAGTAGTCAACATGTTGGTAACGACTGGCTGCACAGCCACCTCGCCCAGTCTGCCAGTTAGCAGCGGTGACTGCTGTCTGGACAGCCACAGTCAACAGCCGGCCAGTCAGGTTGACACAGTGACCGAATTAACTGGAGGCTTCGATTCCTCGATGTCTTACGGTGCGTTCTCAGAACCGAAACGTGCGGAGTTAGATACCTGGTTCGAAACATCGAGGGAGAGGACTTTAAGCAACTGTTAGGAAAACAAATGAATATGAAATGAAGGAATGAGTGAAATAAAAGAAGGAATGAAATTAAAGTGTTCAGTAGCAAATGAAGGAATGAAATAATTTAGTATTAAATGAAGAAGGAATGACCTGCAAGAAACATCAAGTGAAGGAAGGGATTAACCTAAAGAATTAAATTTTAAATGAAAGAAGGAAGAGAGAAAGAATTAAGTATCAGACGGAGGAAGGAATGAAATGGCAGAATAAAAGAAAATAGGGAATTAGCAACTGAGTAAAAAAAAAATCTCTAGTCTTGGCTTGCTCATCATGGCCCGGAGGAGGGTGAGGTGGGATTGAGGAGGTGGGGGAGTTATGGGGAGGTGGGAGGGCACACGGGTCGTGACGTCACCGGCTGCCTGATAAGTGGTCAGGAGGCGTCACCCCCACTACGGTTTTTTGCAAGCGTAAGCTGGGTATGCTGAAGGCATTTTTTTTTTTTTTTTGAGCGTTCCATCAGTGGGTCGGTCGCGCTCCTGGCCCGCCGAGTTTCCCTGAGTATTGCGGTACTCGCGGCCCGTGGCCCGCGAGCGGTCAGTGAGCACCTTACACGTGTGGGAGCTCAGGCTACCACACACATCTCTCAGACCACAGCAGGATTCGATCCTACACTTTGCATCAAAGCACATACAATGGATCAGGGAATACTTGACAGGAAGACAGCAGCGAGTCATGGTACGTGGCGAGGTGTCAGAGTGGGCACCTGTGACCAGCGGGGTCCCACAGGGGTCAGTCCTAGGACCAGTGCTGTTTCTGGTATTTGTCAACGACATGACGGAAGGAATAGACTCTGAGGTGTCCCTGTTTGCAGATGACGTGAAGTTGATGAGAAGAATTCACTCGATCGAAGACCAGGCAGAACTACAAAGGGATCTGGACAGGCTGCAGACCTGGTCCAGCAATTGGCTCCTGGAGTTCAATCCCACCAAGTGCAAAGTCATGAAGATTGGGGAAGGGCAAAGAAGACCGCAGACGGACTACAGTCTAGGGGGTCAGAGACTACAAACCTCACTCAAGGAAAAAGATCTTGGGGTGAGTATAACATCAGGCACATCTCCTGAAGCGCACATCAACCAAATAACTGCTGCAGCATATGGGCGCCTAGCAAACCTCAGAACAGCATTCCGACATCTTAATAAGGAATCATTCAGGACCCTGTACACCGTGTACGTTAGGCCCATATTGGAGTATGCGGCACCAGTTTGGAACCCACACCTAGCCAAGCACGTGAAGAAACTAGAGAAAGTGCAAAGGTTTGCAACAAGACTAGTCCCAGAGCTAAGAGGTATGTCCTACGAGGAGAGGTTAAGGGAAATCAACCTGACGACACTGGAGGACAGGAGAGATAGGGGGGACATGATAACGACATACAAAATATTGAGAGGAATTGACAAGGTGGACAAAGACAGGATGTTCCAGAGATTGGACACAGTAACAAGGGGACACAGTTGGAAGTTGAAGACACAGATGAATCACAGGGATGTTAGGAAGTATTTCTTCAGCCACAGAGTAGTCAGTAAGTGGAATAGTTTGGGAAGTGATGTAGTGGAGGCAGGATCCATACATAGCTTTAAGCAGAGGTATGATAAAACTCACGGCTCAGGGAGAGTGACCTAGTAGCGATCAGTGAAGAGGCGGGGCCAGGAGCTCGGACTCGACCCCCGCAACCTCAACTAGGTGAGTACAACTAGGTGAGTACATAGTACTTACGCCACTCGGCCATATCTAGGAGCTGGACGAGTGGCGAAGTACTGCGTACTTTGAAGAAGAGTCTGGAAGTTTGAACCCTGCTGTGGATACATAATGTTTATGTATATATATATTATATATATATATATATATATATATATATATATATATATATATATATATATATATATATTATATATATATATATATATATATGTCGTGCCGAATATGTAAAACTGGTCAATTAGCAAGAACTCGTTTAAAATTAAGTCCTTTCTAAAATTTTCTCTTATACGTTTAAAGATATATTTTTTTCATTAATGTTGATGTAAAAATTTATAATTTTGCACCAAAATGAACTTAGAAAACTTACCTAACCTTATTATAACAAGCGCAATTTATTTCAGCCTAAACCAGCTAAATATATTTTAGATTTGTTTACAATAATTTAATACTAAACAAACACAGTGAAATATATTTTTTCGTTATGTTCAGAATGATTTTGGCGAAATTATTGCATACACAAATTTTCACTTGTCCTATTTGGCAAGATGAGCGTTGCTATTTAAGCCAAGATCGCAAGTTCTGCCTATTCGGCACGTCATATATATATATATATATATATATATATTATATATATATATATATATATATATATATATATATATATATAATATATATATATATAATATATATATACACACTATATATATATATATTATATATGTATATATTTTAGAGAGAGAGAGTGACAGACAGACAGAGAGACGCACAAAGACAAGACAAAGAGAAAGATGTATACTGTGAGGGAACCATAGCAGGTGAGGTCACAGTATTAACTATGTAAAGGTCAGGTGGGTAGATATCACTTGCACAACTCTCTAATTATCTTGCAACATCTAATGTTACCAGGAATTACCATAAGTTAATTTTATTTCTTAAGTCTCAGAGAATACACGAGACTCGGTAATGTTCCTCTCATTTTCACTATTTATTATTTACAAGAACGCGAACTTTACTACAGATATTATGACAGCTTTCTGTTTTAGTTCAAAGAAGTACACTGCCGTCTAGGGTACATATTGCAGTGTATTTATGTATGTTGCACAACACATGTAGACAAAGTTTTACCGGTTTGCCTTATGTATCATTGATGACACGCACTCTGCTCAATATTACACACAGCCGATACAACCATTCTCAGTCTCTGAGCAGTTTATTATTGCTTGTGTCTTTTGTTTTACTTTGTTTAAGTACAGGTTACATTGTGAGTTTCTTAAGTGGCGAAGCGAGTTCCAGCAAGTTATCTTAAGAGCGATAATATTAATGTTTATGTTGTGGCAACTTTATGGGTTACAATAACTGTTTGTACATGAATGGTGTACAATGTCGATAAGATGAAGAATTAGTCACATGTGCTACGTCTTGGTATCTTTGTTTGTAGACGTTTCGCCAACCATTGGCTTTATCAATGCAATACAAGGACATTATGTGAAGAATGTACAATGATATACGAAAGATGAGGTAATCAGTCCCTGTCTTGAAGATGGTGAAGCCCGCCATCACACAATCACAGACAAGCGATCTTAACAATGCAAGACAAGTCACAAGGGACGGAAATCTTCAGCTCAAGTACTTTGACACGTCTCCGTGCGTCATCCGGAGCTATGCAATGTTGCAGCAGTAGTGTGTGAATGTGTATTTATGACATGAATTCATAATGAAATACGTGTTTACGGCTAAAAGAAGAAATACCTGAGTTCTGTCGTATGCTGACACTCATCCTTGGACTAGCTTTTTCCTGCTCAGGGAAAATGCCAAATTAAGATAAACAAATTTTGTATGTCGTTTTTATTATATTCCAGAAAAACTTACCTATGGACCAATTGACTTTATTCGCCTGTCTATGAACTTTCCCAGTTTTAGTTATCTGTTCGTCGTGATAGTAAAGCGAATTTTGCAGTGAGTGGCAAAATTTAGTGATAGATTCCGGTTTGAGAGTAATTTGAGAGCCAGCATGTAATTATCTTATAATGGAGTATCTGCTAAGAAAACGATGACCCTCAGATAAAGAAAACGGTAAAGGGAATTTTCTGAGAAATATTAATTATTTTAGGGGGGGGGGTTGTCGTTTAGCTGTCTGTAGTTTTTCTTTATTTTACAACTTTCCAATCCAGTTTTTTTTTATGTTGCATGACTAAACACAGGAGCGTCATGCAATGATTTGCTACTTGTTAGAGCTTACGTATGTAATTACCTGCTTGTGTCTCCTGGGATCTGCATCTCTTAGCTCCCTCTTTCGTGTGTGTATGTGTGTGTGTGTGTGTGTGTGTGTGTGTGTGTGTGTGTGTGTGTGTGTGTGTGTGTGTGTGTGTGTGTGTGTGTGTGTTTTGTGTGTGTGTGTGTGGTGTGTGTGTGTGTGTGTGTGTGTGTGTGTGTGTGTGTGTGTGTGTGTGTGTGTGTGTGTGTGTGTTTGTCCACGCAAGCACTCCAAGAAAGCCAATGAGACTGGGGGGAGGGGGTGATAATGTACTTGTAGCCGCATAAGAGGAAGTGGATGACTAGGTCATCACTGACACACACACGCCCTTACCTTCTCTTTGACACACACACACACATAGCAGAATTACAAGTAGAGAGGGTAACAGGGGACTACACAGGTATGAGGAACTTCCTGCAGGAGGTTCAGTGGGACAGAGAATTGGCAGGAAAGTCTGTAAATGAAATGATGGATTACGTAACAACAAAATGCAGGGAGGCAGCGGAAAGGTTTGTTCCCAAGGTCAATAGAAATAATGGGAAGACCAAAGCGAGTCCTTGGTTTACCCGAAGGTGTAGGGAGGCAAAAACTAAGTACAACAGAGAATGGAAAAGGTACAGGAGGCAAAGGACCCAGGAAAATAGAGACTAGTCGAAGAGCCAGAGACGAGTGTGCACATATAAGGAGGGAGGCCCAGCGAGAGTACGAAAACGACATAGCATCGAAAGCCAGGTCTGACCCAAAACTGCTGTATAGCCACACTAGGAGGAAGACAACAGTCAAAGACCAGGTGATCAGGGTGAGGAAAGAAAGTGGGGAACTCACCAGAAGTGATCAAGAGGTATGTGAGGAGCTCAACAAGAGATTTAAGGAAGTATTTACAGTGGAGACAGGAAGGCCTCTGGGTGGACAGAACAGAGGGAGACGCCAACAAGGAATATACCAACAAGTGTTAGATGACATACACAGAACTGAAGAGGAGGTGAAGAATTTGCTAAGGGACCTTGATACCTCAAAGGCAATGGGACCAGACAACATCTCCCCGTGGGTCCTTAGAGAGGGAGCAGAAATGCTGTGTGTCACTAACCACAATCTTCAACACATCCCTTGAAAATGGGCAACTACCTGAGGTATGGAAGACGCAAATGCAGTACCCATATTTAAAAAAGGAGACAGAAAAGAGGCACTAAAGTATAGACCAGTGTTACTGACGTGCATAGTATGCAAAGTAATGGAGAAGATTATCAAGAGGAGAGTGGTGGAGCACCTGAAACGGAACAAGAGTATAAACGCCAACCAGCACGGTTTTATGGAAGGCAACTCCTGTGTCACAAACCTACTGGAGTTTTATGATAAAGTAACAGAAGTAAGACACGAGAGAGAGGGGTGGGTTGATTGCATCTTCTTGGACTGCAAGAAGGCCTTCGACACAGTTCCTCACAGGTGATTGGTGCAGAAGCTAGAGGATCAGGCGCATATAACAGGAAGGGTGCTGCAGTGGATCAGAGAATACCTGACAGGGAGGCAACAACGAGTCATGGTACGTGATGAGGTATCACAGTGGGCAACTGTAACGAGCGGGGTCCCACAGGGGTCGGTCCTAGGACGAGTGCTATTTCTGGTATATGTGAATGACATGATGGAAGGGTTAGACTCAGAAGTGTCCCTCTTCGCAGATGATGTAAAGCTAATGAGGAGAATTAAATCAGATGAGGATCAGGTAGGACTCCAAAGAGACCTGGACAGGCTGGACACCTGGTCCAGCAACTGGCTTCTCGAATTTAACCCCGCCAAATGCAAAGTCATGAAGATCGGGGAAGGGCAAAGAAGACCTCAGACGGAGTATAGGCTAGGTGGCCGAAGACCGCAAACCTCGCTCAAGGTGAAAGATCTTGGTGTGTGTATAACCCCGAGCACGTCTCCGGCAGCACGCAACCAGATAACTGCTGCAGCATATGGGCGCCTGGCAAACCTGAGAATAGCGTTCCAATACCTTAGTAAGGAATCGTTCAAGACACTGTACACCGTGTACGTCAGGCCCATATTGGAGTATGCAGCACTTGTTTGGAACCCACACTTGATCAAGCACGTCAAGAAATAGAGAAAGTACAAAGGTTTGCGACAAGGTTAGTTCCAGAGCTATGGGGAATGTCCTGCGAAGAAAGGTTGAAGGAAATCGGCCTGACGACACTGGAGGACAGGAGGGTTAGGGGAGACATGATAACAACATACAAAATACTGCGTGGAATAGACAAGGTGGACAGAGACAGGATGTTCAGAGATGGGACACAAAAACAAGGGGTCACAATTGGAAGTTGAAGACCCAGATGAGTTAAAGGGATGTTAGGAAGTATTTCTTCAGTCATAGAGTAGTCAGGAAGTTGAATAGCCTAGTAAGTGAGGTAGTTTACCTGGAGTTTACCTGGAGGCAGGAACCATACATAGTTTTAAGATGAGGTATGATAAAGCTCATGGAGCAGGGAGAGAGAGGACCTAGTAGCACTCAGTGAAGAGGCGGGGCCAGGAGCTGAGTTTTGACCCCTGCAACCACAATTAGGTGAGTACACACACACACACACACACACACACACACACACACACACACACACATACATAAGAACATAAGAAAGGAGGAACACTGCAGCAGGCCTGTTGGCCCATACTAGGCAGGTCCTTTACAATTCATCCCACTAACAAACATTTGACCAACCCAAATTTCAATGCCACCCAAGAAACAAGCTCCGATGTGCAAGTCCCACTCAAATCCAACCCCTCCCACTCATGTACTTATCCAACCTAAATTTGAAACTACCCAAAGTCCTAGCCTCAATAACCCAATTAGGTAGACTGTTCCACTCATCAACTACCCTATTTCCAAACCAATACTTTCCTATGTCCTTTCTAAATCTAAACTTATCTAATTTAAATCCATTACTGCGGGTTCTCTCTTGGAGAGATATCCTCAAGACCTTGTTAATATCCCCTTTATTGATACCTATCTTCCACTTATACACTTCGATCAGGTCTCCCCTCATTCTTCGTCTAACAAGTGAATGTAACTTAAGAGTCTTCAATCTTTCTTCATAAGGAAGATTTCTAATGCTATGTATTAATTTAGTCATCCTACGCTGAATGTTTTCTAACGAATTTATGTCCATTCTGTAATATGGAGACCAGAATTGAGCTGCATAATCTAGGTTGAGGCCTTACTAATGATGTATAAAGCTGCAGTATGACCTCTGGACTTCTGTTGCTTACACTTCTTGATATAAATCCCAGTAATCTATTTGCCTTATTACGTACGCTTAGGCATTGCTGTCTTGGTTTAAGGTTGCTGCTTACCATAACCCCCAAGTCCTTTTCGCAATCTGTATGGCTAAGTTCTACATTATTTAACTTATAAGTGCTAGGGTTATGGACACTCCCGAGCTTCAGAACCTTGCATTTATCTACATTGAACTGCATCTGCCACTTTTCTGACCAAGAGTAGAGTTTGTCTAAATCCTCCTGAAGTTCGTGTCATCGGCGAATTTGCTCATATCACTAGTAATTCCTTCATCAAGATCATCACACACACACACACACACACACACACACACACACACACACACACACACACACACACACACACACACACACACACACACACACATACACGCACACACACACACACACACACACCATACATACACACACACACACACACCCCACACACACACACACACACACACACACACACACACACACACACACACACACACACACACACACACACACACAGGCGTAGTGTCTAATCGACATGTGCCTAGGACAAAATGGTAACTAACACACACACACACACACACACACACACACACACACACACACACACACACACACACACACACACACACTAACCACACAAAGAAACCAACAAGATAAAGAGCCAGACAGGTGATGGTTTGTCACCTAACACAAGCATCGTTCTAGGTTCCTGTGTCATGTTAGTGATAACCCTTGTTTAGTATTAAAATAACTCTGCCTGGTAAGTTATCACATTATGTGGAGCGTTGCAGACTCACCTTACTCATTACTAAGATATAACTACAAGCTTCTACTTTAACTCGTACTTTTATTTATCTAAAGTATATGTGTTTTACACTTCCAAGGGTATTTTCTGATATATAAATCTTTACATTTACTTTTGGAAATATCCTCACCTTTATAAAGGTAATTTTGGTACATTTGTTTTCATTTATAAACACTATTGAGTATAAACTTTTCCAAAGACACTGTTTAATATTGTGATAATGTTGGTAGAATTACCGACAATATGTTAGGTAAAAGGACATAAGTGCAACTTATGTGATAATTTCTTGTGGCAACGTTTCGCTCTCCAAGAGTTTTGTCAAACCGTTACAGACACTACACCCTGGGTCCCTGTATTGTTTGTAACGGTTTGCCAAAGCTCCTGGAGAGTGAAGCGTTGCTACAGTAAAATATCACATTAGTTGCACCTCTATCCTTTTACCTGTTTAATATCGTTGATTATGGGGCTTCAAACCCTTAATTAAGTACGTAAGTTTATTTAGGTATAGGTACACACATGCAGTTACACAAATTATCATACATAAATAACATGTGTGTAAATTACCCAGGATAACCCCCCAAAAAAGTCAGTGACCTATTTCCATTGGAGTCCTTGACCGCGATGGCTTGTTACTATGTTCTCTCAATGTAAATACTGAAGGTTAAGTGTAAACATCAGCTTTAACAACTCACTGTTTTAGGACAGAGTTAAATTCCACTTAATATTTCAGGGAAATCTTATGTTGGAGAATATAACGATGACCATGACCACGGGAGGTCTGGTCATGGACCGGGCCGCGGGGGCGTTGACCCCCCGAAACACTCCCCTGGTATACGCAAGGTATGCTAGTAATATACCACACAGTGAAGGTTACAGTGAATGGGGGAATATAACACTATAAGATCTGGGTTATTGCAATGATTTGTTACACAACTGTGGTGAATGGGAATACCACAATAATGACAGAAGGTGCACTTACAATGATTGGTCCAGCATGGGTCTTATTTAAGCCTCTACCTGTACGATTCAGTGCTCGGGGCTTCTCTGAAACAGGTCTTCCGAGACCATAGACCTCCAGCCGGTCTGTGACTTAGTCTCGGGTCTCTGCTTTTGGCTAAGTCTTGGCCTGTTCTTCAGGTCTTCTCCGGCCAAGGCTCGGCCCCTTCTGTCTGTGTAGCTAGCTCACCCTTTCCTCCCACCCCCCATAATGAAGGAACAAGGAAGTCTTGTATTCAACCACCCTCTTTAATTATTATTATTATTATAATCAAGGGGGAAGCGCTAAACCCGTAGGATTATACAGCGCCTGGGGGGATGTGGAAGGCATTCAGGCTTAATTCGGGGAACTGGAGCACAGATCCAATTCCCTAAATCAAGAGCCCCTCACCAACACCACCCTCTTTAAGAGTACATTAGAAGTGGACGGAGTTGGAGCAACATCACATTCAGTGGGGTGGGGAAAATAGGGTGGACTAGGACGGAGGAGGGGGAGGAGGGGAGAGAAGTAGAGAGTCACCCTGATCCAGTCCTTGTGGCGGCCAAGTTCAGGGAGCAATACTGGTGAAAGTCCT
>NC_069446.1:3337681-3385181 GCF_026875155.1 Cherax quadricarinatus
CGGATCGCTAGACGTGTGAGGGGAGGAGGCTGCCGTAGATGCGTAAAAGGAAGAGGGCGC
This sequence comes from Cherax quadricarinatus, assembly GCF_026875155.1. Lineage (NCBI taxonomy): Eukaryota > Metazoa > Arthropoda > Malacostraca > Decapoda > Parastacidae > Cherax > Cherax quadricarinatus. Next base: position 3,337,742 of record NC_069446.1, read on the forward strand.
CCATACACGTTAATGAGAGGAGGGCCCCTTCTCAACATGTGAAGGGAGCAGGGTGCCCCTAGACATTCCTGTGTATATCCAGCCCACTGGTCCCTACGTGGATAGTGGAACCACCTTACATGGCAACGTTGAGTTGAATAATTTTCGCCTGTTTCTTGAGATATCGTGATGGTACAGACAATAGCATTTCTGTAAACAAATTGCTCGCAAAACACAGCCCAGCAGTTGTACTCAAACAGGTAAAGAAAAAGAAGAGCAAGAAGGACGTTAATAAGTATCTTTCAGTTTCAGGGTTGTAACTGAAATTCACTAGTATGTTATTTTGCACATTAGTTATTGGTCTTCCTCTGGGATCCCAGTTCTTTAAGTCTTTTTTTTTCTCACAGATGAAATCTCATACTAAGGTACTATAAGCACCTTAGCTTTGGTTCTTCTTACTCTCGTTGCCGCTGTTTATCAATATACGAATCACTGCTCTGCTGTTGTCAGCATACTCCTCCTTTGGCCTCCTATTGTTTACTGTTACTTTTGTTACTCTGGACATGACAGAACCTGCTATATAGTGCTTGAATTTCTTTATGTTCAGGTTTCCGAATTCTTTAAACATCCATAAGTTTATGATCATCAGTGCTTCTACGCCTTTTGTTTTCTGTCATTTTCTCACCATTTCAAACAAATTTATTTCTTTATGTAGTATACAAAGTGTAGTTTACATGTAATAAAATATTGTTAAGCACAAAGCAAACCACTAACATGATGTGCATTTCAGCATATGTCTGTGGACATGTGGCATTTATTATCATATTGAGAGTTTCCTCTCTGTAATGTCTCTGATGTCAGGGTTTTCTTCGCATACTTCTACAGGATTCCACTGTTTTTGTTGCTCCGTATTCAGTTACGGCACTCTGATCCTTTTATATTTCAGTGTTTATTCGTGTATACTGTTTTCTAGTTTCACTGGTGAAGATTATCGGTGATTGACTAGCGAAATTGTAATGACATGGTACATTCGTTGCCGCACTGGCCTGTTAGTTTTAGAATTGGCTTGCTGTGGGTTCCTTACTGAGAAAATGATGAATGATGGGTGAGTGTTGTGTCTGAGAAGATTTGGGGAATTTAGTGCACTCCTTTTACCTATCGAGTCACCTATCCTAAGGTTTGCGACTTCTTCATTTCTTCCTTACTTCCCCTACTGCCTTCTTTTCTCCGTTTTTTTTTTTTAACCGTCTGATGCTTTTAGAAATAGTATCATATTTGCGAGATCCCCTCAGACTGTATTTTCTTCTCAGTGCCAGGTTTCTTGTTTTTTTTTTCCACTGGTTCCCATTACTTCCATCATATCTATTTTTCTTTATCCTTCCTTTCATACTTTCCTCTAGGGTTCTCTTTCTTTATTTTCTGAAACATTGTGAGAGCGCTGTTCCGTGTGTCTCCCTCTTCTTCTCTTCCAGGCTGCCATCTTTGCCATGTTTCCCTCAGTGTCCTTTCTAATTTCTACTTCATCTCTCTTCGTCCTCTAAGCATACGTCAGTTGCCTACCACTGTGCTTGGTTCCTGTGTGTGTGTGTGTGTGTGTGTGTGTGTGTGTGTGTGTGTGTGTGTGTGTGTGTGTGTACGTACTTGCCTATTTGTTGTTAGGTAAGACACATATGCAACAGTTAGGTATCTTTATTTCGAAACGTTTCGCCTACACAGTAGGCTTCTTCAGTCGAGTACAGAAAAGTTGATAGAAGCAGAAGATACTTGAAGACGATGTAATCAGTCCATCACCCTTAAAGTTTTGAGGTGGTCAGTCCCTCAGTCTGGAGAAGAGCATTGTTCCATAGTATTGTATTCACCTATTTGTCAATTCACAGCTCCTGGCCCCGCCGCTTCACTGGTCACTACTAGGTCCACTCTCTCCCTGCTCTGTGAGCTTTATCGTATCTCTTCCTAAAACTATTTATAGATCCTGCCTCTACTACATCACTCTCCAGATTGTTCCACTTCCTAACAAATGTATGACTGAAGAAATACTTCCTAACATCCCCGTGACTCATCTCAGTTTTCAACTTCCATTTGTATGTATGTGTGTACTCATCTAATTGTATTCACCTAATTGTGGTTGCAGGGGTCGAGTCATAGCTCCTGGCTCCGACTCGTCAGTGGTCGCTTCTAGGTCACTCTTCCTTCCTCATGAGCTTTATCATACCTCTTCTTAAAGCTATGTATGGATCCTGCCTCCACTACTTTATTTCCCAGACTATTCCACTTCCTGACAACTCTGTGATTGAAGAAATACTTCCTAACATCCCTGTGATTCATCTGAGTCTTCAACTTCCAACTGTGACCCCTTGTTGCTGTGAACCATCTCTGGAACATCCTGTCTCTGTCCACCTTGTCGATTCCTCTCAGTATTTTATATGCCGTTATTATATCCCCCCTTATCTCCTCCAATGTCGTCAGGTCGATTTCCTTTAACCTCTCGTAGGATATGCCCCTTAGCTCCTGGACTAGTCTTGTTGAAAACCTTTGCACTTTCTCTAGTTTCCTTACGTGCTTGGCTAGGTGTGGGTTCCAAACTGGTGTTACATATTCCAGTATAGACCTAACGTACATAGTGTACAATGTCCTGAATGATTCCTTATTAAGTTGTCGGAATGCTGTTCTTAGGTTTGCTAGGCGCCCATATGCTGCAGCAGTTATTTGGTTGATGTGCGCCTCAGGAGATGTGCTCGGCTTTATACTCACCCCAGGATCCTTTTCCTTGAGTGAGGTTTGTGGTCTCTGGTCCCCTAGACTATACTCCGTCTGCGGTCTTCTTTGCCCTTCCCCAATCTTCATGACTTTGCACTTGGTGGGGTTGAACTCCAGGAGCCAATTTCTGGACCAGGCCTGCATCCTGTCCAGTTCCCTTTGTAGTTCTGCCTGGTCTTCGTCCGGTTGCGTGTGTTTGTGTGTGTGTGTAAATACTTAGGTCGTAGACAGTATTAGTTTATGCTTGCATCCGGGAACCGGCTACTCCAAGCTTTCACCGAGCACGAGACAGGCACCAGCCATCAGCCAGACACCAACTACACCATCCTTCAGCCAGACATCAGCTACACCAACCATGAACCAGATACTAGCCATCAGCAAGACACCAGTTACACCAGCCATAAGCCAGACACCAGCCATCAGCCAGACACCAGCTACACCGCCTATCAGCTAGGCACCAGCCTCACCTGCAGAGAAGGGGGTGGGGTAGAAAAAGGTGTGGAGAGGTTGTAATGGAGGTGGAGGCCGGAGAGGTCACAGACTGAGGCCAGAATATATATGAGAGTAAGACTTGTTGGCCTGCCAGGGATCGCCCAGGGTTTACCAAGCGCTTCACCGGCCCCGTGGCTCCGCACTCCAGGTTATCCCAATTAAAACAGTTGGCGTGTCGTCTCCATACCTGACGCCCACTTGACGAAGTAACAGAGGTCACACGGGTCTTATTGCGTCCCACCTCCTTTGTCTGCCAAGTAACAACGTTGACGAGTTAGACACATGTACAATAGTAGGTGTCTTTATTGACAAAACGTTTCTTCAGTAAATATACCTACTGCTGCTCATGTGTCATATTCTTAAACTTGTCGGTATTGTATACCTTTAATAATCAGTAAAGACGTATGTTATTTGGTTGACAAAGGTGTTTCTCAGCACTTTTGTGTACCGGGTAACAGGGGTTACACGCGTCTTATTGTACATTTGTATCGCTAGCTATAAGTTTGAGTTTTAAGATCTGGTCACCTGCTTTGACTACCAGCAGTGTGTGAGACCCTTCCTTCCTTTCTTCCTTCTAATTTTTGATCCCTTTAGCACCACTGGTGGTGATACATTGATGACACCACTGTGGTGATACAGACACTGGTAACACCACTGATGGTGATACAGGCACTGGTGGCACCACTGGTGGTGATACAGACACTGGTGACACCACTGGAGGTGATACAGACACTGGTGACACTACTTGTACAGCGAAAGTGAAGCTTAACGAAAATTGGAGTTCGTTGGGAAAGGAAGAGAAGGAAAGATACGTAAAATCGAGGTCAAACCGAGATAGCGGTGATAATAATGGGAAGGAAGAGAAGGAAGGGTTCGTAAAATCGAGGTCAAATCGAGATAGCGGTGATCATAGGGAAGAGGAAAGTTTGAAGGAGCGTCGAGTGGCCGCACGGTGGTTCACGGAGGTGGAGGCCCCGGAGGCCACCGCTCAATGGGATGCCTATGCAATCAACGTTACAAATATGGGGCAAGTAGCGGCTCTGTCCCTGCCAGAGGTATAAACACCTTCTGGTCCAAGTAATGTGTGTGGCGTGTGGCGTGGTGCGAGTTACAAACACTTCACAAGACACGTTGTTTAAATTATCTACCAGCGAGGGAGCGTGGCAGGGCAACCCATGTAAGCCAACCCAGCTAACCCAGATGCCTGGCAACCCGACTATGTGTTACGGTTTTTGTGGCAAAAGGAAAGGATCTCCCTGGCGGTCAAATGAAGCTCCGCATACCCTTTTATGTCCGGATGCAGACTGCCTTCGAGGATTGAGGATTGAGTGTGTCTTCAGTCAGGTAGGATTTTTCCCCTCATCATCTTGGGCTGTACCGGAGGTGAGTCTCTGTTGGAGTTAGATGTAGACCCCCAAGTGCAGAGCTTTGTTGATGAACCAGACCAGTTGTCTTGAGAACAATTCAGTTCATACCTCGAGGGTCACTGTACCGACGAATCAAAGAGCAAGGAAGGGGTGGGCTTCCCAGTGATCGTTGAAGAAGACTCGTATTATGCCCAGGTATCGAGTGATGCTCCAGTGTTCACTCTCCTCTCTGTACTTGTTCTGGCTGCTGACCGTTAGGAGTTGAGTTCACCATTTACTCAGACTTACAGAGTTCTCTGTTATTCCTGGTATTCAGGTAAACCAGGTGATCAAAAACATGTAAGTGGTTTACTCATGGTAAGAATGGGCTCTGTCAGTGCCCGAGCCATTTTAGGATCCCAGGAAAGAAATGGGTTATTGCCTAGGCGAAGGCTGCTGTGTGGAGTGCTTTCAATAGCATTCTCCTTCACGGTAATCATTTGGAAGACATGTATGAGTTTGTTCTCGGGAAGCGACAGTCCTGATGAACCTGACAGACAGGAAGTTTCTCACTACCCTTCTATACTTGCTACTCCTTTCCTCCCTTATCATCCATAGCTGTCCCTTCATCTCTTACACTCCAACAGCACGTCTAATCACTTCTTCCCCCCTCCCATATTGGATCAGTAGAACAGGAATGCTCTGCCCTCTTTAATGGTGAATAGTCATCATGAGATGATTACCAGTTGATGATTAAGCACGCTGATCTCAGCTTTGGTCATTTGCTTGTGGTGTGTGGGGGGGAGAGATTATCCTGCACTCTCTGTGCAACTCAAATCCTCCTGCTGACTTTGATTCATATTGTAATAGTCTGTTAATTTGTAAACTTGATATAAATGGTTAATCAACATTACGTTGAAGAATGAGACACTTGTGCAACATTTGAGAATCTTTGTACCGGAGACATTTCGCCAGCCAGTGGCGTCTTCAGTCCAGTACACAGAAGGACGGTGAAAGATGAGGAGCAGTTTGAGGTAATCGTATCAACTTCACGAGGGTCATTAAGTCTATATTTTAGGTGTATTCCAACAGTCATGAATAATTTGATCCCTAGAATAGGGATTCAAGTGCATATAGACCGTTGTTCATAGTATATACCAGCCAAGAGAAATATATATGCCCATGACAATACATACATGTAAACTTTATTTATATATATATTTATATATATATATATATATATATATATATATATATATATATAATATTATATATATATATATATATATATATATATATATATAAAGTGTCACATGTATGTATTGTCATGGGCATATATATTTCTCTTGGCTGGTATATACTATGAACAACGGTCTATATGCACTTGAATCCCTATTCTAGGGATCAAATTATTCATGACTGTTGGAATACACCTAAAATATAGGGGATATCGGAGTAACTGTTGGTTGATATCATGATGCAGTGGTTGATATCATAGTGGATGATATAGTGCATCTATCAGTGGATATACACTGACAGGTGTTCAACTCTCTCTGTACATACACAACGTTGTGCATCTCTAAGTGTACATACACTGAGAGGTGTGCATCTCTGGGAAAAAGCAGACTTAATGGCCGTCGTGCAGTCGATAGGCTTCAAACCCAATTAACTAATTTGTGAGCATAGCAGCTCATGAAAATACTGAAGGATAAAAACTGGAAAACAGTTGAAAATTTGCAAAATAATCCACCAACATGGCAGTGTTTACAGAAATTTGTCTTTTTATTGACAAGTTCTTCCTACAAATGTTCTTATTAACCAGTTCTTCCTACAAATGTTCTTATTAACCAGTTCTTCCTACAAATGTTCTTATTGACCAGTTCTTCCTACAAATGTTCTTATTGACCAGGCTCTATCCTAGGTCCCTGATTCTATATTGGCCCTTGGTTTTATCCAAGGTCCCTGGTTCTATCTAGGGCCCCTATCTCTATTCTAGGCCCCTGATTCAAACATTGAGGTCCTTGTCCATGGTTCAAAGGATGGCCTATCTGAGTGCTATTGTCTTCGTGTTGTTCTTTCCCACACACACACACACACACACACACACACACACACACACACACACACACACACACACACACACACACACACACACACACACACACACACAAAGTATTTTACTATTAATTTTGAATTTGAATTTATACCACAATTTTTTTCCTGAATGGTTTTAAAGAAAAATAATTTACAGATTCTTACAAAGGTAAACGACTGCGTAAGTTATTACATTCTCCAGAACAAGAAATTATTGTTAACAGAAGTGTTCTTCTTTAAATAATGAGCTAACATAACTGTGACAAGAATTTTATCCCTAGATGAGTTACATTTATGTCTAACTACACTATACAACGTCTCATTATGTTTAAAGATGTATCTATTGAATTACAGTCCTCTGTAATGTACAACTATAAGTGTAATGTTGTATATATTGGTAAACTAAGCGTCAACTAAAGACCCACATCTTTGAACACTTGGGCAGATGTATTTGAACAATTATGCAACTGAGTAAACTTCCATATAGTGACATGCATCAACACTATGAAGTCACAGATTACACTATAGACATGAAATAATTCAGTGTTGCCCAGTTGATACCACTGAGTTGTCAACAGTGGAGTCTATATCATTAGAGACAAGACTTTCCTGTGTAATGATGAACGGCCAGTGGAGTTATTTTCTTTCTAGCTTTATTTTTATTCTGCACTCTTTTTCTCTTTTCTTTAATGTATGTTAATTTGATAGTTGGCATATGTTTAGATGTGATTCCTGAAGATGATATATTTTTGATTTTGTACACTACCTGATGACGGAGTGAATTAACTCTGAAAGTAGTCACGTAGTAGTGCTGATTACCATATTCCTCTCAAGACTCTGTTTTCCAAGCAACTCTTCAGTCGCCAGACCATATCTGGCTTGTGTCACCACCCTACCTTACTCTCAGAAAACCTCCCCTCATTCCTCCTGTTGCTACTCTTGCAACATTGCATAGCTCCTGATGACGCATGGAGACGTGTGAGAGTACTTGACCTAAGATTTCCATCCCTCGTGGCTTGTCTTATATATATATATATATATATATATATATATATATATATATATATATATATATATATATATATATATATATATATATATATGAGAGCATGGTAATAAATAGGTGGGTAAGAGGAAAAGCGGGGTGGTTGTGGCCCTCTGGTGGGGGACATTCATGTGGGAACAATAGTGTGTTTGAACGTGTCTAGTGTTTAACGAGGTGATGCAGCCTCTTCAGCTCCCCCTGCAGGATGCTGGGAGAGAGAGAGGATGACTAGTTATCTATTTCTACTTGTTCAATTGAGTTTGCAGGGTGGATGAAGAGAGGCAAGAGACGTTGAGCTCTAACTCTTGGTTCCGCCTCTTAAGTTACGAGTGACTGACTTGAGTTAATTGAGTTATATTTGCGTGTGAACTCTTGAGTGAGGCTGCCTCTGGTGAGCCATTGTCTACTTAACCCTGCAGCACACACACACACACACACACACACACACACACACACACACACACACACATAAAGACACACACACACACACATACACACACACACACACACCTAACACACACACACACACACACCTAACACACACACGCCTAACACACACACACACCTAACACACACACACACACCTAACACACACACACACACCTAACACACACACACACACAACATACACACACCTAACACACACACACACACACACACACACACACACACACACACACACACACACACACACACACACACACACACACACACACACACACAAACACACACACACACACAACACACACAAACAACACAACAACAACAACAACAACAACAACAAACAAAAAAACCACCACCACCACCACCACCACCACCACCACCACCACGACGACGACGTGCAAAGTCATGAAGATCGGGGAAGGGCAAAGGAAATCGCAAAGACCACAAACTTCAGGCAAGGAAAAGGATCTTGGAGTGTGTATAATACCAAGCACATCTCCTGAGACGCACATCAACCAAATAACTGCTGCAGCATATGGGCGACTAGCGAACCTAATAGCATTCCGGCATCTCAGTAAGAAGTCGTTCCGGACCCTGTACACTGAGTGCGTCAGGCTCATATTGGAGTATGCAGTCCTAGTTTGGAACCCACACCTGGCCAAGTACGTTAGGAAACTAGAGAAAGTGCAAAGTTTGCAACGAGACTAGTCCCGGAGCTAAGGAGCATGTCCTACGAGGAGAGGTTAAGGGAACTCTATCTGACGACCCTAAAGGACAGGAGGGACAGGGAGGAACATGATAACGACATATAAAATACTTAGAGGAATCGACAAGGTTGTCCACCTTGTCCAGGATATTCCAGAGATGGGACACAGCAACAAGCGGTCACAACTGGAAGTTGAAGACTCAGATGAGTCACAGGGATGTTAGGAAGTATTTCTTCAGTCAGAGTTGTCAGGAAGTGGAATAGTCTGGAAAGTGAGGTAGTGGAGGCAGGTACCATACATAGCTTTAAGAAGAGGTATGATAAAGCTCATATAGCAGAGTGATCTAGTGGCGACCGGTGAAGAGGCGGGGCCAGGAGCTATGACTCGACCCCTGCAACCACAATTAGGTGAGTGTACACACACACACACACACACACACACACACACACACACACACACACACCACACACACACACACACACACACAAACGTGCCTTCCTGAGAGTCACACCATTTAAGTCAAGACATCTACAGTAACTACTGAGCAGACCGGCTATACAAGCCGTTAATTACCTCGTTAATCACACTTTTCTCCGCCAATCGCAACCCTCGATTCGTGCACCAATAGCTACGCACCTTCATCCCTGCTTGGCTAATCGTAGCATCAGAGTTCTCTCTACCACTCACAACCCACGTCTCGTCTGCCAATAGCAACGCACCTAATTAGCCAATTACTCTGTCGGGCTCCTCTACACCAATCACGACTCGCTACTCGTCCACCAGTAGCAACGTACCTCGGCCCCTGATTGGCCAATCCTTGCAATACACCAGGGAAAAAAAACGAGTGAACTGGTGATCGTAAAGAGGTGGAAGACTGGCCCTAGATAACTGGCCAGATGACCTGTTATCTTGCCCTGCTGGCGACTCATTAGCAGTGTTGAACAGTGTTATCCCAGGGTGTTAGGCGAGTTATCTCCCATGTAGGTGCTAGGGGAAGTTATCTTGCTTGTTCACCTACGTTTTCTACTTGTTATCTCTCCACCAGCTCCCTCATTAACATCTCCAATTAATTCTCACTCTTTTTTTTAATAGTTGTTGAGACGAGTCGAGCCAAGATTGTTACTGCTTCTACCAGACTTATCACGGCTTGTTTGTGTTGTCTTTGTTGTGTGTTTGTCATTTGAGTTGCGTGTTTGTCTTCTTTGTTGTGTGTTTGTCCTCTTCGTTGTGTGTTCGACAGCCACCACTACCACCCCAGCGACAGCCACCACTACCACCCCAGCGACAGCCACCACTACCACCCCAGCGACAACCACCACTACCACCCCAACGACGACCACCACCACCACCCCAACGACGACCACCACCACCACCCCAACGACAACCACCACTACCACCTCAACGACAGCCACCACTACCATCCCAACGACACCCATTACTACCACCCCAACAATAGCCGCCTCTTCCACCCCAACGACAACCACCACTACCATCTCAACGACAACCACCACCACCCCAACGACGACGACCACCACCACCCCAACGACGACCACCACCACCACCCCAACGACAACCACCACTACCACCTCAACGACAGCCACCACTACCATCCCAACGACACCCATTACTACCATCCCAACGACAGCCACCACTACCATCCCAACGACAACCACCACTACCACCCCAACGACAACCACCACTACCACCCCAACGACAACCACCACTACCACCCCAACCACAACCACCACCTCAACCACAACCACCACTACCACCCCAACGACATCCACCACTACCACCCCAACCACAACCACCACTACCACCCCAACGACAAACACCAACACCCCAACGACAACCATCACTACTACCCCAACGACAACCACCACCATCACCCCGACGACAGCCACCACCAGCACCCCAACGACAATCACCACTACCATCCCAACGACAACCACCACTACCACCCCAACGACAAGCACCACCACCATCCTAACGACAACCATCACTACCACCCCAACGACAACCACCACTACCATCCTAACGACAACCACCACTACCACCCCAACGACAACTACCACCACCCCAACGACAACCACCACTACCACCCTAACGACAACCACCACCACCACAACCATCCCAACGACAGTCACCACTACCATCCCAACGAGAACCACCACTACCACCCCAACGACAACCACCACTACCACCCCAACAACAACCACCACTACCACCACCACCACCACCACCCCAACCACAACCACCACTACCACCCCAACGACATCCACCACTACCACCCCAACCACAACCACCCCAACGACAAACACCACCAACACCCCAACGACAACCATCACTACCACCCCAACGACAACCACCACCAACACCCCGACGACAGCCACCACCAGCACCCCAACGACAATCACCACTACCATCCCAACGACAACCACCACTACCACCCCAACGACAAGCACCACCACCATCCTAACGACAACCATCACTACCACCCCAACGACAACCACCACTACCATCCTAACTACAACCACCACCACCACCCCAACGACAACCACCACCACCACTACCACCCTAACGACAACCACCACCACCACAACCACCCCAACGACAACCACCACTTCCACCCCAACGACAACCACCACTACCACCCCAACGACATCCACCACTATCACCCCAAAGACAACCACCACTACCATGAACGCGACGTACCCTCAACATCACTAGCACCACAATCACCATCACTGACATCATTTTATCCAACTTTGCATCACCACCATTACAGCTACTACCATGAAAACAGCAACCATCACTAATCTTCCCAAATTCCACCATCTTTCCCCTAAGCAACCACCACGGGACGTCCTCACAACACAAACAAACACACACTAACACTAGCAAACAAATACACACTAACACACACTGGACCCAAAGCTCTGCAATAATGGCAACAATTTGCCAGTGTCTGGGGGCCAACTTTCTCGTCTCCCTAAGAACACTAAGACTCCATCAGTTACTCTGTCATATTTGCCTAATTTGGCCTCTGCTGCTCCTGCCTAATAGCTTATAAACGTCATGTTGATCTCCAGGAACAAATGTGCCATTTTTTACACTGAGACGTTTGTCGTAGCATCAGCTTGTACACTGAGACGTTTGTCGTAGCATCAGCTTGTACACTGAGACGTTTGTCGTAGCATCAGCTTGTACACTGAGACGTTTGTCGTAGCATCAGCTTGTACACTGAGACGTTTGTCGTAGCATCAGCTTGTACACTGAGACGTTTGTCGTAGCATCAGCTTGTACACTGAGACGTTTGTCGTAGCATCAGCTTGTACACTGAGACGTTTGTCGTAGCATCAGCTTGTACACTGAGACGTTTGTCGTAGCATCAGCTTGTACACTGAGACGTTTGTTTGTCGTAGCATCAGCTTGTACACTGAGACGTTTGTCGTAGCATCAGCTTGTACACTGAGACGTTTGTCGTAGCATCAGCTTGTACACTGAGACGTTTGTCGTAGCATCAGCTTGTACACTGAGACGTTTGTCGTAGCATCAGCTTGTACACTGAGACGTTTGTCGTAGCATCAGCTTGTACACTGAGACGTTTGTCGTAGCATCAGCTTGTACACTGAGACGTTTGTCGTAGCATCAGCTTGTACACTGAGACGTTTGTTGTAGCATCAGTGTGTGTGTTATATATATATATATATATATATATATATATATATATATATATATATATATATATATATATATATATATATATATATATATATATATAATATATAAGTTAGCTGACCAGACCAGTTTGTTGTCAATTTTTTGGTGAGTCATCCTCCTCACCAGAGAGAAATTTGGTGCCATGAGATGGTCATAAGATATCCCATACATGCACTGTGAGTGATACATGTGGAGATTTCAACGTTCTTGATTGTTCTCAACGACCGCGTTACCAGAGTGGTGATCATAACAAGGATAGTAGTGATCATAACAGGGAGGGTGGTAGTGATCATAGCAGGGAGGGTGATAGTGATCATAACAGGGAGGGTGGTAGTGATCATAGCAGGGAGGGTGATAGTGATCATAGCAGGGAGGGTGATAGTGATCATAGCAGGGAGGGTGATAGTGATCATAGCAGGGAGGGTAATAGTGATCATAGCAGGGAGGGTGGTAGTGATCATAGCAGAGAGGGTGATAGTGATCATAGCAGGGAGGGTGGTTGTGATCATAGCAGGGAGGGTGGTAGTGATCATAACAGGGAGGGTGGTAGTGATCATAGCAGAGAGGGTGATAGTGATCATAGCAGGGAGGGTGGTTGTGATCATAGCAGGGAGGGTGATAGTGATCATAGCAGGGAGGGTGGTAGTGATCATAGCAGGGAGGGTGGTTGTGATCATAGCAGGGAGGGTGGTAGTGATCATAACAGGGAGGGTGGTAGTGATCATAGCAGAGAGGGTGATAGTGATCATAGCAGGGAGGGTGGTTGTGATCATAGCAGGGAGGGTGATAGTGATCATAGCAGGGAGGGTGGTAGTGATCATAGCAGGGAGGGTGGTAGTGATCATAGCAGGGAGGGTGGTAGTGATCATAGCAGGGAGGGTGATAGTGATCATAGCAGGGAGGGTGATAGTGATCATAGCAGGGAGGGTGATAGTGATCATAGCAGGGAGGGTGGTAGTGATCATAGCAGGGAGGGTGGTTGTGATCATAGCAGGGAGGGTGGTAGTGATCATAACAGGGAGGGTGGTAGTGATCATAGCAGAGAGGGTGATAGTGATCATAGCAGGGAGGGTGGTTGTGATCATAGCAGGGAGGGTGATAGTGATCATAGCAGGGAGGGTGGTAGTGATCATAGCAGGGAGGGTGGTAGTGATCATAGCAGGGAGGGTGGTAGTGATCTTAGCAGGGAGGGTGGTAGTGATCATAGCAGGGAGGGTGATAGTGATCATAGCAGGGAGGGTGGTAGTGATCATAGCAGGGAGGGTGGTAGTGATCATAGCAGGGAGGGTGATAGTGATCATAGCAGGGAGGGTGATAGTGATCATAGCAGGGAGGGTGATAGTGATCATAGCAGGGAGGGTAGTAGTGATCATAGCAGGGAGGGTGGTAGTGATCATAGCAGGGAGGGTGATAGTGATCATAGCAGGGAGGGTGATAGTGATCATAGCAGGGAGGGTGATAGTGATCATAGCAGGGAGGGTAATAGTGATCATATCAGGGAGGGTGGTAGTGATCATAGCAGGGAGGGTGATAGTGATCATAGTAGGGAGGGTAGTAGTGATCATAGCAGGGAGGGTGGTAGTGATCTTCGCAGGGAGGGTGATAATGATCATAGCAGGGAGGGTGATAGTGATCATAGCAGGGAGGGTAGTAGTGATCATAGCAGGGAGGGTGGTAGTGATCATAGCAGGGAGGGTGATAGTGATCATAGCAGGGAGGGTGGTAGTGATCATACCAGGGAGGGTGGTAGTGATCATACCAGGGAGGGTGATAGTGATCATTCTAGGGAGGGTGGTAGTGATCATACCAGGGAGGGTGATAGTGATCATACCAGGGAGGGTGATAGTGATCATAGCAGGGAGGGTGGTAGTGATCATACCAGGGAGGGTGATAGTGATCATACCAGGGAGGGTGATAGTGATCATACCAGGGAGGGTGATAGTGATCATACCAGGAAGGGTGATAGTGATCATACCAGGGAGGGTGATAGTGATCATACAAAGGAGGGTGATAGTGATCATACCAGGGAGGGTGATAGTGATCATACAAGGGAGGGTGATACTGATCATGCCAGGGAGGGTGATAGTGATCATAGCAGGGAGGGTGATAGTGATCATAGCAGGGAGGGTGGTAGTGATCATACCAGGGAGGGTGATAGTGATCATACCAGGGAGGGTGATAGTGATCATACCAGGAAGGGTGATAGTGATCATACCAGGGAGGGTGATAGGGATCATACAAAGGAGGGTGATAGTGATCATACCAGGGAGGGTGATAGTGATCATACAAGGGAGGGTGATACTGATCATACCAGGGAGGGTGATAGTGATCATACCAGGGAGGGTGATAGTGATCATACCAGGGAGGGTGATAGTGATCATACCAGGGAGGGTGATAGTGATCATACCAGGGAGGGTGATAGTGATCATACCAGGGAGGGTGATGGTGATCATACCAGGGAGGGTGATAGTGATCATACCAGGGAGGGTGATGGTGATCATACCAGGGAGGGTGATAGTGATCATACCAGGGAGGGTGATGGTGATCATACCAGGGAGGGTGATAGTGATCATACCAGGGAGGGTGATAGTGATCATACCAGGGAGGGTGATAGTGATCATACCAGGGAGGGTGATAGTGATCATACCAGGGAGGGTGATAGTGATCATACCAGGGAGGGTGATAGTGATCATACCAGGGAGGGTGATAGTGATCATACCAGGGAGGGTGATAGTGATCATACCAGGGAGGGTGATAGTGATCATACCAGGGAGGGTGATAGTGATCATACCAGGGAGGGTGATAGTGATCATACCAGGGAGGGTGATAGTGATCATAGCAGGGAGGGTGATAGTGATCATACCAGGGAGAGTGATAGTGATCATAGCAGGGAGGGTGATAGTGATCATAGCAGGGAGGGTGATAGTGATCATAGCAGGGAGGGTGATAGTGATCATACCAGGGAGGGTGATAGTGATCATACCAGGGAGGGTGATAGTGATCATACCAGGGAGGGTGATAGTGATCATACCAGGGAGGGTGATAGTGATCATACCAGGGAGGGTGATAGTGATCATACCAGGGAGGGTGATAGTGATCATACCAGGGAGGGTGATAGTGATCATACCAGGGAGGGTGATAGTGATCATACCAGGGAGGGTGATAGTGATCATACCAGGGAGGGTGATGGTGATCATACCAGGGAGGGTGATAGTGATCATACCAGGGAGGGTGATAGTGATCATACCAGGGAGGGTGATGGTGATCATACCAGGGAGGGTGATAGTGATCATACCAGGGAGGGTGATAGTGATCATACCAGGGAGGGTGATAGTGATCATACCAGGGAGGGTGATAGTGATCATACCAGGGAGGGTGATAGTGATCATACCAGGGAGGGTGATAGTGATCATACCAGGGAGGGTGATAGTGATCATACCAGGGAGGGTGATAGTGATCATACAAGGGAGGGTGGTAGTGATCATACCAGGGAGGGTGGTAGTGATCATACCAGGGAGGGTGATAGTGATCATACCAGGGAGGGTGATAGTGATCATACCAGGGAGGGTGATAGTGATCATACCAGGGAGGGTGATAGTGATCATACCAGGGAGGGTGATAGTGATCATACCAGGGAGGGTGGTAGTGATCATACCAGGGAGGGTGATAGTGATCATACCAGGGAGGGTGATAGTGATCATACCAGGGAGGGTGATAGTGATCATACCAGGGAGGGTGATAGTGATCATACCAGGGAGGGTGATAGTGATCATACCAGGGAGGGTGATAGTGATCATACCAGGGAGGGTGATAGTGATCATACCAGGGAGGGTGATAGTGATCATAGCAGGGAGGGTGATAGTGATCATACCAGGGAGGGTGGTAGTGATCATACCAGGGAGGGTGATAGTGATCATACCAGGGAGGGTGATAGTGATCATACCAGGGAGGGTGATAGTGATCATACCAGGGAGGGTGATAGTGATCATACCAGGGAGGGTGGTAGTGATCATACCAGGGAGGGTGGTGGTGATCATACCAGGGAGGGTGATAGTGATCATACCAGGGAGGGTGGTAGTGATCATACCAGGGAGGGTGATAGTGATCATACCAGGGAGGGTGATAGTGATCATACCAGGGAGGGTGGTAGTGATCATACCAGGGAGGGTGATAGTGATCATACCAGGGAGGGTGATAGTGATCATACCAGGGAGGGTGGTAGTGATCATACCAGGGAGGGTGGTAGTGATCATACCAGGGAGGGTGATAGTGATCATACCAGGGAGGGTGATAGTGATCATACCAGGGAGGGTGGTAGTGATCATACCAGGGAGGGTGATAGTGATCATACCAGGGAGGGTGGTAGTGATCATACCAGGGAGGGTGGTAGTGATCATACCAGGGAGGGTGATAGTGATCATACCAGGGAGGGTGATAGTGATCATACCAGGGAGGGTGATAGTGATCATACCAGGGAGGGTGATAGTGATCATACCAGGGAGGGTGATAGTGATCATACCAGGGAGGGTGATAGTGATCATAACCAGGGAGGGTGGTAGTGATCATACCAGGGAGGGTGATAGTGATCATACCAGGGAGGGTGGTAGTGATCATACCAGGGAGGGTGGTAGTGATCATACCAGGGAGGGTGATAGTGATCATACCAGGGAGGGTGGTAGTGATCATACCAGGGAGGGTGATAGTGATCATACCAGGGAGGGTGATAGTGATCATACCAGGGAGGGTGGTAGTGATCATACCAGGGAGGGTGATAGTGATCATACCAGGGAGGGTGATAGTGATCATACCAGGGAGGGTGATAGTGATCATACCAGGGAGGGTGATAGTGATCATACCAGGGAGGGTGGTAGTGATCATACCAGGGAGGGTGATAGTGATCATACCAGGGAGGGTGATAGTGATCATACCAGGGAGGGTGATAGTGATCATAGTAGGGAGGGTGGTAGTGATCATACCAGGGAGGGTGGTAGTGATCATACCAGGGAGGGTGATAGTGATCATACCAGGGAGGGTGATAGTGATCATACCAGGGAGGGTGATAGTGATCATACCAGGGAGGGTGATAGTGATCATACCAGGGAGGGTGGCAGACAAAACAAGTTTACATTCAGCATTATTATCCTGTGGAGAATAGCACAGGAACATATGGAGGCACAATAACATATGGAGGCACAATAACATATGGAGGCACAATAACATATGGAGGCACAATAACATATGGAGGCACAATAACATATGGAGGCACAATAACATATGGATGCATAATAACATATGGAGGCACAATAACATATGGATGCACAATAACATATGGAGGCACAATAACATATGGATGCATAATAACATATGGAGGCACAATAACATATGGATGCACAATAACATATGGAGGCACAATAACATATGGATGCATAATAACATATGGAGGCACAATAACATATGGATGCACAATAACATATGGAGGCACAATAACATATGGAGGCACAATAACATATGGATGCACAATAACATATGGAGGCACAATAACATATGGATGCACAATAACATATGGATGCACAAGAGGCCTAGGAATTAAACTCCAGGAGAGTTAACGAGAGTAAAATCAGTCCTCTGTACCTTATCTACAACAATAGTGTTTTACCTGTTAAAAGCAGAGTTCACAGTGTCTCACGAGATCCTAATGACACGATTGCAAAGAAACCATACCACGGACGGGGATAGAACCCGCAATCAGAGAGTCTCAAAACTCCAGACCGTCGCGTTAGCCACTGGGCCTGCTAGCCACAGTAAGATTCATCCAACGCGACGGTCTGGAATTTTGAGACTATGATCGCGGGTTCTAACCCCACCCGTGGTATGGTTCGTTTCAGTGTCCTTGTTTCCTTATACCCGTGTTCTCTTACCATAAAAACACACAGTATTCATTTATTTAATACATAGTTACATCTTTCATTGTTTGTGCAGTGTGTAAAGTTCCATTGAGTATAGCTACAGAGGTGTATGACTGCATGTGTGTGTGTGGGTGCATTCGATATAGCTACATGTGTGTATGGCTGCAATGAATTTAGCTGCTGGTGTATATGGTTGTCGGTGTACACATGACAGTTACCAGTGTATGGTTGCAGGTGTATAGACTACAACTACCAGTGTATGGTTGCAGGTGTATAGACTACAACTACCAGTGTAGGATTGCAAATTTATACACGGCAACTACCAGTGTATGGTTGCAGATGTATACACTACAACTGCCAGTGCAGGATTGCAGATATATACACTACAACTGCAAGTGTAGGATTGCAGATGTATACACTACAACTGCCAGTGTAGGATTGCAGATGTATACACTACAACTGCCAGTGCAGGATTGCAGATGTATACACTACAACTGCCAGTGCAGGATTGCAGATGTATACACGACAACTGCCAGTGTATGGCTGCAGGTGTGTACGCGGCACTACCAGTGTATGGTTGCAGGTGTGTACACGACACTACCAGTGTATGGTTGCAGGTGTGTACACGACACTACCAGTGTATGGTTGCAGGTGTGTACACGACACTACCAGTGTATGGTTGCAGGTGTGTACACGACACCACCAGTGTATGGTTGCAGGTGTGTACACGACACTACCAGTGTATGGTTGCAGGTGTGTACACATTACCAATGTATGGTTGCAGGTGTGTACACGACACTACCAGTGTATGGTTGCAGGTGTGTACACGACACTACCAGTGTATGGTTGCAGGTGTGTACACGACACCACCAGTGTATGGTTGCAGGTGTGTACACGACACTACCAGTGTATGGTTGCAGGTGTGTACACGACACTACCAATGTATGGTTGCAGGTGTGTACACGACACTACCAGTGTATGGTTGCAGGTGTGTACACGACACCACCAGTGTATGGTTGCAGGTGTGTACACGACACCACCAGTGTATGGCTGCAGGTGTGTACACGACACTACCAGTGTATGGTTGCAGGTGTGTACACGACACTACCAGTGTATTGCTGCAGGTGTGTACACGACACTACCAATGTATGCTTGCAGGTGTGTACACGACACTACCAGTGTATGGTTGCAGGTGTGTACACGACACTACCAGTGTATGGCTGCAGGTGTGTACACGACACTACCAATGTATGCTTGCAGGTGTGTACACGACACTACCAGTGTATGGTTGCAGGTGTGTACACGACACTACCAGTGTATGGCTGCAGGTGTGTACACGACACTACCAGTGTATGGTGGCAAGTGTGTACACGACACTACCAGTGTATGGCTGCAGGTGTGTACACGACACTACCAGTGTATGGTTGCAGGTGTGTACACGACACTACCAGTGTATGGCTGCAGGTGTGTACACGACACTACCAGTGTATGCTTGCAGGTGTGTACACGACACTACCAGTGTATGGTTGCAGGTGTGTACACGACACTACCAGTGTATGGCTGCAGGTGTGTACACGACACTACCAGTGTATGGTTGCAGGTGTGTACACGACACTACCAGTGTATAGCTGCAGGTGTGTACACGACACTACCAGTGTATGGTTGCAGGTGTGTACACGACACTACCAGTGAATGGCTGCATGTGTGTACACGACACCACCAGTGTATGGTTGCAGGTGTGTACACGACACCACCAGTATATGATTGCAGGTGTGTACACGACACCACCAGTGTATGATTGCAGGTGTGTACACGACACCACCAGTGTATGATTGCAGGTGTGTACACGACACCACCAGTGTATGATTGCAGGTGTGTACACGACACCACCAGTGTATGGCTGCAGGTGTGTACACGACACCACCAGTGTATGATTGCAGGTGTGTACACGACACCACCAGTGTATGGTTGCAGGTGTGTACACGACACCACCAGTGTATGATTGCAGGTGTGTACACGACACCACCAGTGTATGATTGCAGGTGTGTACACGACACCACCAGTGTATGGCTGCAGGTGTGTACACGACACCACCAGTGTATGATTGCAGGTGTGTACACGACACCACCAGCGTATGATTGCAGGTGTGTACACGACACCACCAGTGTATGGTTGCAGGTGTGTACACGACACCACCAGTGTATGATTGCAGGTGTGTACACGACACCACCAGCGTATGATTGCAGGTGTGTACACGACACCACCAGTGTATGGTTGCAGGTGTGTACACGACACCACCAGTGTATGGTTTCAGGTGCTGCAGTATAACCGAGGTTGTTGTTATCTTCCGCAGGCTGAGCTCTCACTACAAGGTGATGACTTCACAAGACAGATCTGGCACATGTACGCTACCTTCGAGGAGTTTATAGACCACCAGCAGACCTCGGGGGAGGGCAGCCCCGCCTCCCGCCCCTCCTCCGGTGCTAACTCGGGCACGGAGGCCCCGCCGCCCCCCGCGCCCAACGGAGGCCTGGGTGCCACCAGCCCCCGAGATGTGGTGAGTGGTACCGCCTCCGTCAGCACCTCCTGCCACGCCTCAGGCGGCACCACCGCCCGCGCCCACATGGCCGATGTGGCGCTGTCCCAGGGCGTGCTACCGCACGCCTCCCACTCGCGTTCAACGCCCTCGGTAGCTCGCGATGACCTGGCGTTGGCGTCTCCGCGGCGGCGTCGCCGCCCGAGACGCCTCCGCCGCTCAGTGGACAACCCTCTACTGGATACCATCAGCGCCATCGGTGACCCCGATAGTGACGACGCCGACCTCCTTCCCCCGGCGCCGCCGCCGTCAGCGTCGTCCTGCTGGGGGCCGCGACTGCATCCCGACGCTGACGTAGTGGGTTACGCTGGCAGCAACAGCGTCGACAGCGGCTACAAGAGCGCCTGCCCGACCCCGGAGCTGCCGGACCCCGCAGCTTACGTGGAGCACCGCTTGGAGAAGCGAGGTTCTTTGGCCTCGCTAGCCTCCACAGGCTCGTCCTCCGGCAGCGGTGGTGCCTCCAAGCCCCGCATAGCCATGGGCACGCGCGTCATGTCCCGCGTACCCCGCTCCCCCAGTTCCGGGGGCAGCGCCCCCTCCCCAGGCCTCCCCAGGAGACCAGGGTCAGACGGCTCGTATTACGAGCTGGAGCAGTTGGCGGGGCTGCGGGGCAGCTTGCTGGGGTCGCCGCCCCCGCACACAGCCCCTGCTGAGGTGAGAAATCCCGGCTTCACCCGCTACTCCCCGCGAGGGTCCCCTGCCCCCCAGCGGAACTCTTCCCCCGGGGGTGCCACCCCCAGGGATACCCACGTGTCTCGCCGCGCCGCCTCGCCTGCCTCTCCTGAACGACGACCTCGCAGTGCTTCTACTGGCTCCCGCTGCTCCCCTGGCACAAGGGGGCGTCGCCCCCCTGGCGGCCTACGAGCCGGATCACCACTACTGGCATCTACGGGGTCATTGCCCCGGGCGGCGTCCCCGGGGCGACGCCCGCGGGCGCTCTCCCCTGCCACCCGCGAGGAGTCGCGGCCGCCCACATCCTGGTCCCGGCATTCCTCCCCAGGAGTGGCGCCGCCCCCGCGGTCGCTACGCCGCCCACCGTCGCCGATCGTGGGCGGCCACCACGACACCGATCTGGCGCTGCTGGAACGCGAGATCGATGCGCTGCTCTACGGCGATCCACTAGCTCCCCCTCCAGCTCCAGACTACTATGATCTCGACTCTGAGTTCGCAGCAGCTTGTACCTGCCCTGCCGTCTTCACCAGACCCGCGCCTCCAGGTACGTCTCAACCCACCATCCATATTGGGTCTGTCAGATCTTGCTAATGTAATAGAGTCGGACTCTATTATATTAGTCTATTTAATAGACTAATCCAGGCAATCTCCAGTCCACAGGTGTGTTGTAATACTAAGCCAGGTAATCTCCAGTCCACAGGTGTGTTGTAATACTAAGTCAGGTAATCTCCAGTTCACAGGTGTGTTGTAATACTAAGTCAGGTAATCTCCAGTTCACAGGTGTGTTGTAATACTAAGCCAGGTAATCTCCAGTCCACAGGTGTGTTGTAATACTAAGTCAGGTAATCTCCAGTTCACAGGTGTGTTGTAATACTAAGTCAGGTAATCTCCAGTCCACAGGTGTGTTGTAATACTAAGTCAGGTAATCTCCAGTCCACAGGTGTGTTGTAATACTAATCCAGGTAATCTCCAGTCCACAGGTGTGTTGTAATACTAATCCAGGTAATCTCCAGTCCACAGGTGTGTTGTAATACTAATCCAGGTAATCTCCAGTCCACACTTAACGTTATTACTTACCTGACATTTTTTTAGGTGTGTATTTAATTTTTATGGCAGTTTATACAAGACATGTTTCGCCACTCATGACGAAACATGGAGATGGGCTTATGTCTCAGTTATAAAACTATCAAGCCAGTGGACAACCCAGGTCCCTGGGTTGTTTACAGTCGTGGTGCTAACGTCTAAATTTTCAGTAAAAAAAAAATCTGATTTGTATCGTGCATATGATAGTTCATTTTTTTATCTCAATTTGAAAATTCCATTAAATTCTATAAAATTAGGAACTTTAACTAAAAAAATATTTTTTTTCATGAGGGGGGGAGGGGGGGTCAGAAATATCTCTATCATAATGGAAAAGTTGAAATGTTCTAAAATTGCTTGAAAAAAAAGTGAAAATTACGCGAATGATTCCTAACATCTCTGAAGGGAGCTGAGGCAGAGCTTACTGAAGTAGAGTTTACTGGTAGGGAGAGAGAGAAGTAGGGAGGGAGGTAGAGTGAGAGAAGTAGGGAGGGAGGTAGAGTGAGAGAAGTAGGGAGGGAGGTAGAGTGAGAGAAGTAGGGGGGGAGGTAGAGAGAGAGAAGTGGGGAAGGAGGTAGAGAGAGAGAGAAGTAGGGAAGGAGGTAGAGAGAGAGAAGTGGGGAAGGAGGTAGAGAGAGAGAAGTGGAGAAGGAGGTAAAGAGAGAGAGAGTAGGGAAGGAGGTAGAGAGAGAGAAGTGGGGAAGGAGGTAGAGAGAGAGAAGTGGAGAAGGAGGTAAAGAGAGAGAGAAGTAGGGAAGGAGGTTGAGAGAGAGAAGTGGGGAAGGAGGTAGGAAGAGAGGAGTAGGGAAGGAGGTAGAGAGAGAGAAGTGGGGAAGGAGGTAGAGAGAGAGAGAAGTAGGGAAGGAGGTAGAGAGAGAGAAGTGGGGAAGGAGGTAGAGAGAGAGAAGTGGGGAAGGAGGTTTAGAGAGAGAGAAGTAGGGAAGGAGGTAAAGAGAGAGAGAAGTAGGGAGGGAGGTTAGAGAGAGAGAAGTGGGGAAGGAGAGGTAGCAAGAGGGGGAGTAGGGAAGGAGGTAGAGAGAGAGAAGTGGGGAAGGAGGTAAAGAGAGGAGAGAGAAGTAGGGAAGGAAGTAGGAGAGGAGAAGTGGGGAAGGAGGTTAGAGAGAGAGAAGTGGGGAAGGAGGTAGAGAGAGAGAAGTGGGGAAGGAGGTAGAGAGAGAGAAGTAGGGAAGGAGGTAGAGAGAGAGAAGTAGGGAAGGAGGTAAAGAGGAGAGAAGTAGGGAGGGAGGTAGAGAGAGAGAAGTGGGGAAGGATGGTAGAGAGAGAGATAGTGGGGAATGAGGTAGAGAGAGAGAGAGAGAGAAGTAGGGAAGGAGGTTAGAGAGAGCGAAGTGGGGAAGGAGGTAAAGAGAGAGAGAGAGATAGGGAAGGAGGTAGAGAGAGAGAAGTGGGGAAGGAGGTAAAGAGGGGAGAGAGAAGTAGGGAAGGAGGTAGAGAGAGAGAAGTGGGGGAAGGAGGTAAAGAGAGAGAGAGAGAAGTAGGGAAGGAGGTAGAGAGAGAGAAGTGGGGAAGGAGGTAGAGAGAAGTGGGGAAGGAGGTTTAGAGAGAGAGAAGTGGGGAAGGGGGTTTAGAGAGAGAGAGAGAAGTAGGGAAGGAGGTAGAGAGAGAGAAGTGGGGAAGGAGGTAAAGAGAGAGAGAGAAGTAGGGAAGGAGGTTTAGAGAGAGAGAAGTGGAAAGGAGGTAAAGAGAGAGAGAGAGAAGTAGGGAAGGAGGTAGAGAGAGAGAAGTGGGGAAAGGAGGTAGAGAGAGAGAAGTAGGGAAGGAGGTAGAGAGAGAGAAGTAGGGAAGGAGGTTAAGAGAGAGAGAGAAGTAGGGAGGGAGGTAGAGAGAGAGAAGTGGGGAAGGAGGTAGAGAGAGAGAAGTGGGAAGGAGGTTAGAGAGAGAGAGAGAGAGAAGTAGGGAAGGAGGTAGAGAGAGCGAAGTGGGGGAAGGAGGTAAAGAGAGAGAGAGAGATAGGGAAGGAGGTAGAGAGAGAGAAGTGGGGAAGGAGGTAAAGGGAGAGAGAGAGAAGTAGGGAAGGAGGTAGAGAGAGAGAAGTGGGGAAGGAGGTAAAGAGAGAGAGAGAGAGAAGTAGGGAAGGAGGTAGAGAGAGGGGAAGTGGGGAAGGAGTGTAGAGAGAAGTGGGGAGGAGGGGGTAGAGAGAGAGAAGTGGGGAAGGAGGTAGAGAGAGAGAGAGAAGTAGGGAAGGAGGTAGAGAGAGAGAAGTGGGGAAGGAGGTAAAGAGAGAGAGGAGAAGTAGGGAAGGAGGTAGAGAGAGAGAAGTGGGAAAGGAAGGTAAAGAGAGAGAGAGAGAGAAGTAGGGAAGGAGGTAGAGAGAGAGAAGTGGGGAAGGAGGTAGAGAGAAGTGGGGGAAGGAGGTAGAGAGAGAGAAGTGGGGAAAAAAGGTAAAGTGAGAGAAAAGGGTAGGGAGGGAGGTTAAAGAGAGAGAAAGTAGGGAAGGAGGTAGAGAGAGAGAAGTGGGGAAGGAGGTAGAGAGAGAGAAGTGGGGAAGGAGGTAGAGAGAGAGAAGTAGGGAAGGAGGTAAAGAGAGAGGAGAAGTAGGGAAGGAGGTAGAGAGAGAGAATGGGGAAGGAGGTAGAGAGAGAGAACTGGGGAAGGAGGTTAGAGAGAGAGAAGTGGGGAAGGAGGTAGCAAGAGAGAAGTAGGGAAGGAGGTAGAGGGGAGAGAAGTGGGAAGGAGGTTAGAGGGGAGAGAAATTTAGGGAAGGAGGTAGAGAAGAGAAGTGGGGAAGGAGGTAGAGAGAGAGAAGTGGGGAAGGAGGTAGAGAGAGAGAAGTAGGGAAGGAGGTAAGAGAGAGAGAAGTAGGGAAGGAGGTAGAGAGAGAG
The DNA here is from genome assembly GCF_026875155.1 of Cherax quadricarinatus. Classification (NCBI taxonomy): domain Eukaryota; kingdom Metazoa; phylum Arthropoda; class Malacostraca; order Decapoda; family Parastacidae; genus Cherax; species Cherax quadricarinatus. Next base: position 3,363,426 of record NC_069446.1, read on the forward strand.
AAACTGGGGAAGGAGGTAGAGAGAGAGAACTGGGGAAGGAGGTAGAGAGAGAGAAGTGGGGAAGGAGGGTAGCAAGAGAGAAGTAGGGAAGGAGGTAGAAGAGAGAAGTGGGGAAGGAGGTTAGAGAGAGAGAAGAAGGGGAAGGAGGTAGAGAGAGAGAAGTAGGGAAGGAGGTAGAGAGAGAGAAGTAGGGAAGGAGGTAGAGAGAGAGAAGTGAGGAAGGAGGTAGAGAGAGAGAAGTGGGGAAGGAGGTAGACAGAGAGAAGTGGGGAGGAGGTACAGAGATTGAAGTGGGGAAGGACATAGAGAGAGAGAAGTAGGGAAGGAGGTAGGGAGGGAGAGAGGTAGGGAAAGAGGTTGGGAGGGAGAGAGGTAGGGAAGGAGGTAGGGAGGGAGAGAGGTAGGGAAGGAGGTAGGGAGGGAGGTAGGGAAGGAGGCAGGGAGGGAGAGAGGTAGGGAAGGAGGCAGGGAGAGAGAGAGAGAGGGTAGGGAGGGAGAGAGGTAGGGAAGGAGGTAGGGGGGAGAGAGGTACGGAAGGAGGTTGGGAGGGAGAGAGGTAGGGAAGGAGGTAGGGAAAGGAGGTAGGGAGGGAGGGAGAAAATAGGGAAGGAGGTAGGAGGGAGAGAGTTAGGGAAGGCGGTGTAGGGAGGGAGAGAGGTAGGGAAGGAGGTAGGGACGGAGAGAGGTACGGAAGGAGGTTGGGAGGGAGAGAGGTAGGGAAGGAGGTTGGGAGGGAGAGAGGTAGGGAAGGAGGTTGGGAGGGGGAGAGGTAGGGAAGGAGGTAGAGAGGGAGAGAGGTAGGGAAGGAGGTAGGGAGGGATTGTAGGGAAGGAGGCAGGGAGGGAGAGAGGTAGGGAAGGAGGCAGGGAGAGAGAGAGAGAGGTAGGGAGGGAGAGAGGTAGGGAAGGAGGTAGGGAGGGAGAGAGGTACGGAAGGAGGTTGGGAGGGGGGGAGGTAGGGAAGGAGGTTGGGAGGGAGAGAGGTAGGGAAGGAGGTTGGGAGGGAGATAGGTAGGGAAGAAGGTTGGGAGGGAGAGAGGTAGGGAAGGAGGTTGGGAGGGAGACAGGTAGGGAAGGAGGTAGGGAGGGAGAGAGGTAGAGAAGGAGGTAGGAAGGGAGAGAAGTAGGGAAGGAGGTTGGGAGGGAGAGAGGTAGGGAAGGAGGTTGAGATTGAGAGAGGTAGGGAAGGAGGTTGGGAGGGAGAGAGGTAGGGAAGGAGGTTAGGAGGGAGAGGAGGTAGGAAAGGAGGTTGGGAGGGAGAGAGGTAGGGAAGGAGGTTGGGAGGGAGAGAGGTAGGGAAGGAGGTTGGGAGGGAGAGAGGTAGGGAAGGAGGTTGGGAGGGAGAGAGGTAGGGAAGGAGGTTGGGAGGGAGAGAGGTAGGGAAGGAGTTTGGGAGGGAGAGGGGTAGGGAAGGACGTTGGGAGGGAGAGAGGGTAGGGAAGGAGATTGGGAGGGAGAGAGGTAGGGAAGGAGGTTTTGGAGGGAGAGAGGTAGGGAAGGAGGTTGGGAGGGAGATAGGTAGGGAAGGAGGTAGGGAGGGAGAGAGGGTAGGAAGGAGGTAGGGAGGGGAGAGATGTGGGGAAAGGAGGTAGGGAGGGAGAGAGGTAGGGAAGGAGGAGGTAGGTAGGAAGGAGGTAGGGAGGGAGAGAGTTAGGGAGGGGAGAAAGGTAGTGAAGGAGGTTGGGGAAGGAGAGAGGTAGGGAAGGAGGTAGGGAGGGAGAGAGGTAGGGAAGGAGGTTGGGAGGGAGAGAGGTAGGGAAGGAGGTTGGGAGGGAGAGAGGTAGGGAAGGAGGTTGGGAGGGAGAGAGGTAGGGAAGGAGGTTGGGAGGGAGAGAGGTAGGGAAGGAGGTTGGGAGGGAGAGAGGTAGGGAAGGAGGTTGGGATGGAGATAGGTAGGGAAGAAGGTTGGGGGGAGAGAGGTAGGGAAGGACGGTTGGGAGGGAGACAGGTAGGGAAGGAGGTAGGGAGGGAGAGAGGTAGAGAAGGAGGTAGGAAGGGAGAGAAGTAGTGAAGGAGGTTGGGAGGGAGAGAGGTAGGGAAGGAGGTTGGGATTGAGAGAGGTAGGGAAGGAGGTTGGGAGGAGAGAGGGTAGGGAAGGAGGTTAGGAGGGAGAGAGGGGGTAGGAAAGGAGGTTGGGAGGGAGAGAGGTAGGGAAGGAGGTTGGGAGGGAGAGAGGTAGGGAAGGAGGTTGGGAGGGAGAGAGGTAGGGAAGGAGGTTGGGAGGGAGAGAGGTACTGAAGGAGGTAGGGAGGGAGAGAGGTAGGGAAGGAGTTTGGGAGGGAGAAAGGTAGGGAAGGAGGTTGGGAGGGAGAGAGGTAGGGAAGGAGGTTGGGAGGGAGAAAGGTAGGGAAGGAGGTTGGGAGGGAGAGGTAGGGAAGGAGGTTGGGAGGGAGAAAAGGTAGGGAAGGAGGTTGGGAGGGAGAGAGGTAGAGAAGGAGGTTGGGAGGGAGAGAGGTAGGGAAGGAGGTTGGGAGGGAGAGAGGTAGAGAAGGAGGTTGGGAGGGAGAGAGGTAGGGAAGGAGGTTGGGAGGGGAGAGGTAGGGAAGGAGGATGGGGGGGAGAGAGGTTGGGAGGGAGAGAGGTAGGGAGGGAGAGAGGTAGGGAAGGAGGTAGGAAGGGAGAGAAGTAGAGAAGGAGGTTGGGATGGAGAGAGGTAGGGAGGAAGAGAGGTAGGGAAGGAGGTTGGGAGGGAGAGAGGTAGGGAAGGAGGTGGGGAGGAGAGAGGTAGGGAAGGACGTTAGGAAGGAGAGAGGTAGGGAAGGAGGTTGGGAGGGAGAGAGGTAGGGAAGGAGGTTGGGAGGGAGAGAGGTAGGGAAGGAGGTTGGGAGGGAGACGGGTAGGGAAGGAGGTTGGGAGGGAGAGAGGTAGGGAAGGAGGTAGGGAGGGAGAGAGGTAAGGAAGGAGGTTGGGAGGGAGAGAGGTAGGGAAGGAGGTTGGGAGGGAGAGAGGTAGGGAAGGAGGTTGGGAGGGAGAGAGGTAGGGAAGGAGGTTGGGAGGGAGAGAGGTAGGGAAGGAGGTTGGGAGGGAGAGAGGTAGGGAAGGAGGTAGGGAAGGAGGTTGGGAGGGTGGCAAGTGTTTGGTAGGAACTTGGTATTCAAGACGAGGAGTCATCCTTGCCCGGTAAAGCTTTGCTGTCTTCCCCTTCCTTCCAGCTCTCAGTGTAGGTAACTTCCAGCTCTCAGTGTAGGTAACTTCCAGCTCTCAGTGTAGGTAACTTCCAGTTCTCAGTGTAGGTAACTTCCAGTTCTCAGTGTAGGTAACTTACAGCTCTCAGTGTAGGTAACTTCCAGTCCTCAGTTTAGGTAACTTCCAGCTCTCAGTGTAGGTAACTTCCAGTCCTCAGTGTAGGTAACTTCCGGCTCTCAGTGTAGGTAACTTCCAGTCCTCAGCGTAGGTAACTTCCAGCCCTCAATGTAGGTAGCTTTCAGCCCTCAGTGTAGATAACTTCCAGTCCTCAGTGTAGGTAACTTACAGCCCTGTGTAGGTAACTTCCAGCCCGCAGTGTAGGTAACTTCCAGCCCTCAGTATAGGTAACTTCCAACCCTCAGTGTAGATAACTTCCAGCCCTCAGTGTGGGTAACTTCCAGCCCTCAGTGTAGATAACTTCCAGCCCTCAGTGTAGATAGCTTAAAGCCCTCAGTGTAGGTAACTTCCAACCCTCAGTGTAGGCAACTTCCAGCCCTCAGTGTAGGTAACTTCCAGCCCTCAGTGTAGGTAACTTTCAGCCCTCAGTGTAGGTAACTTCCAGCCTTCAGTGTAGGTAATTTCCAACCCTCAGTGTAGGTAACTTTCAGTCCTCAGTGTAGGTAACTTCCAGCCCTCAGGGTAGGTAACTTCCAGTCCTCAGTGTAGGTAATTTCCAGTCCTCAGTGTGGGTAACTTCCAGCCCTCAGTGTAGATAACTTCCAGCCCTCAGTGTAGATAGCTTAAAGCCCTCAGTGTAGGTAACTTCCAACCCTCAGTATAGGTAACTTACAGCCCTCAATGTAGGTAACTAACAGCCCTCAGTATAGGTAACTTACAGCCCTCAGTGTACATAACTTCAAGCCCTGAGTGTAGGTAACGTCCAGCCCTCAGTTTAGGAAACTTCCAGTCTTCAGTGTAGGTAACTTCCAGCCCTCAATGTAGGTAACTTCCAGCCCTCAGTGTAGATAACTTCCAGACCTCAGTGTAGGTAACTTCCATTCCTCAGTGTAGGTAACTGTGAGGGAAAAGTTCAATAGATAGGAATAGAGAGGGAGTATATAGTAACAATAGTTTCATTGCCGGCTACTTGTTAAGGTAGGGTAAGTCAAGCTCCCGCCTTTTCTCCCCCACCCCTAAAGTGATAGTTTGATTGCCGGCTGCTTGTTAACGTAGGGTCAGTCTAGCTCCCACTATCCCTTCCCCTCCCTCTTCCCCCCCCCCCCGAACGGTGAAATGTGGGGCTCTGGTCAAAGAGTAAATCACTCGACTAACAGCTCCCAACACTACTGTAAGTACATGCCTGCCTTGTATTCTAGTGGATTTATTGGTTGAAAGCTTCACTTTGGACCAATAATAAACTTAGTCTTTTCAGCCTTGCTCTAAGTTGACTGTTGTAATAATCACCACGTCTTTTAGGTATTGTACTTATCATGGAGAGTGATTATTTAAGCAGTGGGTAACCTGTCTATCTTTTCAGCTTGGATGACAGAGAGGGTCACCTGTCAATCAACGAGAACTGAAGGAGACGGACTAACGTCCTGGAGACGTCCCATTTTGGATCTAATTACCTGTGCACCTGTATGAAATTGCAGGACGTAACCCCACATCATTGCAGCGGTAAAGAACCTGCTTTCCTGTCATCGGGATAAAATACTCACAGCGATACTCTGTGAAGAACTAGCCAGTGGTGGTCACCAACACCTGCGACCCCCCCCCCCCACATCAGCAACGGCTAAGATTTCAACAACACGAAGTGTCACCAACACCAGACACCCCAATATATATATTAGCGTTGAGTTCAAATGTTCTTTTATTCATTTCATTTTTCATTTTTCTTTCAAATAGGATGTACCTGTCATGTTTTATTGTTTTATGTTTGCTTTAATAAATAATAAAGTGTTTATCTTTGTTAATTATTATTTCGTTTTCTATTCATTAATTTTCCTGAGGAGGAGCCAGCTTTGGTAATACTGTCTGAAGTTATTACAGAGCTGAGTAAGCCTTCACAGTAACTTCCAGCCTTCATTATAGATAACATCCAGCCCTCAGTGTAGATAACTTCCAGCTTTCAGTGTAGGTAACTATCAGCCCTCAGTGTAGATAACTTCCAGCCCTCAGGGTAGGTAACTTCCAGCCCTCAGTGAAGGCAACTTCCAGCCCTCAGTGTAGATAACTTCCAGCCCTTAGTGTAGGTAACTTCCAGTCTTCAGTGTAGGTAACTTCCAGCCCCTAGTGTAGGTAGCTTCCAGTCCTCAGTGTAGGTAACTTCCAGCCCTCAGTGTAGGTAATTTTCAGCCCTCAGTGTAGGTAACTTCCAGTTCTCAGTGTAGGTAACGTCAAGTCTTCAGTGTAGGTAACTTCCAGCCCTCAGTGTAGGTAACTTCCAGTCCTCAGTGTAGGTAACTTCCAGCCCTCAGTGTAGGTAACTTCCAGTCCTCAATGTAGGTAACTTCCAGCCCTCAGTGTAGGTAACTTTCAGTCCTCAGTGTAGGTAATTTCCGGCCCTCAGTGTACGTAACTTCCAGCCCTCAGTATAGGTAACTTCCAGCCCTCAGTATAGGTAACTTCCAGTTGTCAGTGTAGGTAACTTCCAGCCCTCAGTATAGGTAGCTTACAGCCCTCAGTGTAGGTAACTTTCAGCCCTCAGTGTAGGTAATTTCCAGTCCTCAGTGTAGGTAACTTACAGCCCTGAGTGTAGGTAACTTCCTGCCCTCAGCGTAGATAATTTCCAGTCCTCAGTGTAAGTAACTTGCAGCCCTCAGTGTAGGTAACTTCCAGCCCTCAGTATAGGTAACTTCCAGCCCTCAATGTAGGTTGCTTCCAGCCCTCAGTGTAGGTAACTTATAGCTCTCAGTGTAGGTAACTTGCAGCCCTCAGTGTAGATAACTTACAGCCCTCAGTGTAGGTAACTTACAGCCCTCAGTGTAGGTAACTTCCAGCCCTTAGTGTAGGTAACTTACAACCCTCAGTGTAGACAACTTACAGCCCTCTGTGTAACTTTCAGATCTCAGTGTAGGTAACTTCTAGCCCTGAGTGTAGGTAATTTCCAGCCCTCAGTGTAGGTAACTTACAGCTCTCAGTGTAGGTAACTTTCAGCCCTCAGTATAGGTAACATACAGCCCTCAGTGTAGGTAACTTACAGCCCTCAGTATAACTTCCAGCTCTCAGTGTAGGTAACTTCCAGCCCTCAGTGTATGTAACTTACAGCCTTCAGTGTACGTAACTTACAGCTTTTAGTGTAGGCAACTTACAACTCTCAGTGTAGGTAACTTCCAGTCTTCAGTGTAGGCACGTTCCAGCCCTCAGTGTAGGTAACTTTCAGCCCTCAGTGTAGGTAACTTCCTGCCTTCAGTGTAGGTAAATTCCATCCTTCATTATAGGTAACTTCCAGCCCTCAGTGTACGTAACTTCCAGCCCCTCAGTATAGGTAACTTCCAGCCCTTAGTGTAGTAACTTACAGCTCAGTGGCAGTATGCACTGCGCAGCCCAAAGGTCCCTGGTCCGATCCCCAGACAGAGCCAGACATGTGAACAACTCTCCTTACACCTGTTGATACTGTTTATCTAGCAGCAAATAGCTGCCAGGATGTTATACACGCACACGCGCACACACACACACACACACACACACACACACACACACACACACACACACACACACACACACACACACACACACACACAACATACACACACATACACACCACACACACACACACACACACACATACACACATACACACACACACACATACACACATACACACATACACACATACACACAAACACACACACACACACACACACACACACAGTAGCGATCAGTGAAGAGGCGGGGCCAGGAGCTGAGTCTCGACCCCTGCAACCACAATTAGGTGAGTACACACACACACACACACACATATACACACATACACACATACACACATACACACACACACACATACACACACACACAAACACACATACACACACATACACCACACACACACACACACACACACACACACACACACACACACACACACACACACACACACACACACACACACGAACTGGTCATCATGGTGCGCAAACCATTACCACCACCACCACCACCACCACCACCTCAGTAAATCCAGTTTGTACTTGTTAAGAGGTTGGGTCATGAGCTATGACTCAACCCTCTGTTAAAACAGATAGGTGAGTACACTCATAACTCATTTAGTGATGTCACCTAGAACGCATTCAGTCACCTGACTTGTTTTGGTCAGTCGAGTGATTTAGTCAGTTGAGTAATTTCTTCTGGTAAATTTATTTGCGTAAACCTCTTCGTAATTCAAGGAAGGCGAGGAAGTAATGGCTGCTGATGACTTGACGCCCTAGAAAAAGCTACAGTGAAACTGGTATAATACTCTCTCTCAACACCAGTAGCTGTCCCTGGCCGTCTTCACACTTATCTTAAACTTCTCCTCTGGCGACATCCATTGAAGATTTAATGACCGGATCTGAATAGGAAGAGAAGAATAGGGGGCACATGTTGAGTGTGTGATGTGTCTTGGGGAATGTGGAGTTGAGAAAGTATGTGTGTGTGTTGGGAAGGTATGTGTGTGTGTGTGGAGGTTAAGAGAGGGAGGTGGATGGTGTGAAAAGCGTATTTCTCTCATTGTATCTGCGCCAGAAATTGTATATATCTTAAGTTTACTTTAATTCTTGTATTGGAAATAAAAAAGGGAAACCTGGACTGACGGTATACACGCGAGATGGAGCCTTAATGACCGTCGTGGAGTTGACAGGCTTAATTAACCTCGTAAAGCAATCATTCAACCTTTCCCTTGCAGATGCACCGTTGCTCTGCCTGAGCTGTCATTCCGGCCAACATTATTATAGTTGCAACTATGGTTATCTGTAGGGGTAGCTTCTGTAAGGGAGCTTCTTTAAGGTAGCCACTCTAATGGAGCTTCTCTAAGGGAGCTTCTCTGAGGTAGCTTCTGTAAGGGAGCTTCTGTAAGGTAGCTTCTGTAAGGGAGCGTCTGTAAGGGAGCTTCTGTTAGATGGCTTCTGCAAGGGAGCTTCTCTAATGTAGCTTCTGTAAGGTCGCTTCTGTAAGGTAGCTTCTGTTAGATCTCTTCTGTAAGGGAGTTTCTGTAAGGTAGCTTCTGTAAGGTCGCTTCTGTAGGGTAACTTCTGTTAGATCGCTTCTGTAAGGTAGCTTCTGTAAGGTAGGTTCTATAAGGTCACTTCTGTAAGGTCATTTCTGTAAGATAGCTTGTAAGGTAGCTTCTGTAAGATAGCTTCTGTAAGGTAGCTTCTGTAAGGTAGGTTCTGTAAGGTCACTTCTGTAAGGTCATTTCTGTAAGATAGCTTCTGAACTCCGCCAGCCTGTGTGATTACACATAATTGGCAGTACTTTGTGTTAAGCACTCTCTCTCACTTGACGTACCCGACCCTGGCTTCCCTCAGGGCTGCCCACTCTTGACGTACTGCACCCTGCCCTGGCTGCCCTCAGGGCTGCCCGCTCTTCCTCTTGACATTGTCTCGTCAACGAGTACTGACCATTAATTTTTGCCTAAGAGCTTGAATGATCACGAAGGATTGGTACTTCTGCAACTGTTGAAGTCACCCGGCCTCTATGTGAAATGTACAGATGTGTGATGTCACCGTGGTTGTTTAATATATTTATAGATGGGGTTGTAAGAGAAGTAAATGCGAGGGTCTTGGCAAGAGGCGTGGAGTTAAAAGATAAAGAATCACACATAAAGTGGGAGTTGTCACAGTTGCTCTTTGCTGATGACACTGTGCTCTTGGGAGATTCTGAAGAGAAGTTGCAGAGATTGGTGGATAAATTTGGTAGGGTGTGCAAAAGAAGAAAATTAAAAGTGAATACAGGAAAGAGTAAGGTTATGAGGATAAAAAGATTAGGTGATGAAAGATTGGATATCAGATTGGAGGGAGAGAGTATGGAGGAGGTGAATGTATTCAGATATTTGGGAGTGGACGTGTCAGCGGATGGGTCTATGAAAGATGAGGTGAATCATAGAATTGATGCGGGGAAAAGGGTGAGTAGTGCATTTAGGAGGCTGTGGAGACAAAGAACTTTGTCCTTGGAGGCGAAGAGGGGAATGTATGAGAGTATAGTTTTACCAACGCTCTTATATGGGTGTGAAGCATGGGTGATGAATGTTGCAACGAGGAGAAGGCTGGAGGCAGTGGAGATGTCATGTCTGAGGGCAATGTGTGGTGTGAATGTAATGCAGAGAATTCGTAGTTTGGAAGTTAGGAGGAGGTGCGGGATTACCAAAATTGTTGTCCAGAGGGCTGAGGAAGGGTTGTTGAGGTGGTTCGGACATGTAGAGAGAATGGAGCGAAACAGAGTGACTTCAAGAGTGTAACAGTCTGTAGTGGAAGGAAGGCGGGGGTAGGAGTCGGCCTAGGAAAGGTTGGAGGGAGGGGGTAAAGGAGGCTTTGTGTGCGAGGGGCTTGGACTTCCAGCAGGCATGCGTGAGCGTGTTTGATAGGAGTGAATGGAGACAAATGGTTTTTAATACTTGACGTGCTGTTGGAGTGTGAGCAAAGTAACATTTATGAAGGGGTTCAGGGAAACCGGCAGGCCGGACTTGAGTCCTGGAGATGGGAAGTACAGTGCCTGCACTCTGAAGGAGGGGTGTTAATGTTGCAGTTTAAAAACTGTAGTGTAAAGCACCCTTCTGGCAAGACAGTGATGGAGTGAATGATGGTGAAAGTTTTTCTTTTTCGGGCCACCCTGCCTTGGTGGGAATCGGCCAGTGTGATAAAATATATATATATATATATGTCTTGCCGAATAGGCAAAACTTGCGATCTTGGCTTAAATAGCAACGCTCATCTTGCCATGTAAGACAAGTGAAAATTTGTGTATGCAATAATTTCGCCAAAATCATTCTGAACCTAACGAAAAAAATATATTTCACTGTGTATGTTTAGTATTAAATTATTGTAAACAAATCTAAAACATATTTAGTTGGGTTAGGCTAAAATAAATTGTTCTTGTTATAATAAGGTTAGGTAAGTTTTCTAAGATTCTTTGGAGCAAAATTAAAAAATTTTACATTACATTAATGAAAAAAATATATCTTTAAACGCATAAGGAAAATTTTAGAAAGGACTTAATTTTAAATGAGTTCTTGCTAATTGACCAGTTTTACATATTCGGCACGGACATATATATATATATATATTATATATATATATATATATATATATATATATATATATAATATATATTATATTATATATATATATTATATATATTATATATTTATATTATATATATATATATATATATATATATATATATATATATATATTATATATATATATATATATATATAAATCTTTCTTTCTTTCAACACACCGGCCGTATCCCACCGAGGCAGGGTGGCCCAAAAGGAAAAACGAAAGTTTCTCCTTTCAAATTTAGTAACATATACAGGAGAAGGGGTTACTGGCCCCTTGCTCCCGGCATTTTAATCACCTCTTACGACACGCATGGCTTACGGAAGAAGAATTCTGTTCCACTTCCCCATGGAGATAAGAAGAAATAAACAAGAACAAGAACTAGAAAACAAATAGAAGAAAACCCAGAGGGGTGTGTATATATATGCTTGTACATGTATGTGTAGTGTGACCTAAGTGTAAGTAGAAGTAGCAAGACGTACCTGAAATCTTGCATGTTTATGAGACGGAAAAAAGACACCAGCAATCCTACCATCATGTAAAACAATTACAGGTTTCCGTTTTACACTCACTTGGCAGGACGGTAGTACCTCCCTGGGCGGTTGCTGTCTACCAACCTACTACCTATAATATATATATATATATATATATATATATATATATATATATATATATATATATATATATATATATATATATATATATATACAAAGGGTTGGACATAACATGAACACCTTTTACTATAACAATTTTTTTTATTTTCAATATGGGGTTGATCTTCAACTTGCAGCTACAACAGCACCAGTTCGTCGAGGAATTTAAACAGTATCCATGTGAAATTTGAGCCATTCTTCAAGCAAAACCTGCTTGAGGAATGGTTCTTCCAAAGACGACGGTGGAGGAAATCGGTTCCTGGTTCCAGACTTGCTGTTCCAATTGACCCCACAGATGCTCAGTAATATTTAGATCCGGCGATTGTATGGGCCAGTCCAGGTGTTCGACTTCACTTTCATGTTCTTCATGTCAGTTTGGAACAATTCTAGCGGTGAATTAGTGCATTATTGTCGTGGAAGATACTACAAAAATGGACCTGTAACACATTGAAATTGATTATTCAGTCATTCGATAATGTGAGTGTTCAGTCAGCAGGTGTTTATGTTATTTTGTTCAACCAGGTTACCAGTATGATGGATCTTAACCAGTATGATGGATCTTAACCAGTATGATGGATCTTAACCAGTATGATGGATCTTAACCAGTATGATGGATCTTAACCAGTATGGTGGATCTTAACCAGTATGATGGATCTTAACCAGTATGATGGAGCTTAACCAGTATGATGGATCTTAACCAGTATGATGGATCTTAACCAGTATGATGGATCTTAACCAGTATGATGGAGCTTAACCAGTATGATGGATCTTAACCAGTATGGTGGATCTTAACCAGTATGATGGATCTTAACCAGTATGATGGATCTTAACCAGTATTGATGGATCTTAACCAGTATGATGGATCTTAACCAGTATGATGGATCTTAACCAGTATGATGGATCTTAACCAGTATGATGGATCTTAACCAGTATGATGGATCTTAACCAGTATGATGGATCTTAACCAGTATGATGGATCTTAACCAGTATGATGGATTTTAACCAGTATGATGGATTTTAACCAGTATGATGGATCTTAACCAGTATGATGGATCTTAACCAGTATGATGGATCTTAACCAGTATGATGGATCTTAACCAGTATGATGGATCTTAACCAGTATGGTGGATCTTAACCAGTATGATGGATCTTAACCAGTATGGTGGATCTTAACCAGTATGGTGGATCTTAACCATTATGATAAATCTTAACCAGTATGGTGGATCTTAACCAGTATGATGGATCTTAACCAGTATGATGGATCTTAACCAGTATGATGGATCTTAACCAGTATGATGGATCTTAACCAGTATGAGGGATTTTAACCAGTATGAGGTTTTAAAACCAGTATGATGGATCTTAACCATATGATGGTCTTAACCGTAGTGGATCTTAACCATTGGGGATCTTAACCCAAGTTGATGGATTTCTTATTTAACCAGTATGAGGGATCTTAACCAGTATGTGGATTTTAACCGTATGATGGATCTTAACCTAGGGGTGGGACCTAAAAAATTTTTGGGTTGGCACCGTTTACCATATGGCCCTTTCGGTGGCCCCCCCCACCCAATTGAACCCCAAAAAAAAAAAAACCCCCCCCCCCCCCCACACCACCCCAAAAGGGCCCCACCACCACAAACACACCAAAAAACACAAACCACAACCCACCCCAAACACACACACAAACCACACACCAAACACTGGCAAAAAAACAGAAACAAAAAAACACACCAAAACACACACCAAAAACAAAAAAAAAACAACCCAACAAAACAAACACACAACAGGTATTTTGTGGAAAGCAAGAGTATGGCCCAAAAGGGGGGAGGGAAGGGGGGTGGGGTGGAAAAATTGCTTTTTGGGAAACGCAAGAAGGGTTTGATTTTCCCCAAGAGGGAATTGTAAAAAAACCTGGAAAGGACCAGCAAATAAAAAGGGACGGCACTCAATGGCCCCAAAGGGGATTAATTTGGGGTCAGAAGGGGGAAGGGAAAAGGGGGCCCAGGGTACGTGGGGGGTTCAGGTTTGGGAAAAATTTTGGGGGGGGTTTCCCAGGCATTCCTAACGACCCCAAATTGCTGCGTTTGGGGGTAAAAACCCAAAAAACATACCGAAAATGAATCTTAGGTGCCCTGTTTGGCCCCAATATGGTTGGGAAGGGAAACACCTACCAAGCAGGAAGAAACAAGGGGGAAAGGGGAAATTTTTTTGCAAAAACTGTCCCAGGTTTGGGGTAATTTCCCACGGAAGGGGTTAAAAAGGGGGAAAAAAAGCGCAGGGGAAAGGAAGTTGGGGGGCAGAAAGACTAAAAAATACTAAGGAAAAAGGGTCGGGGTTGAGTTTAACATCGGGGGAACATTCTAAAAGGCAAATAACAAAATTTAAATTTTCTCCCCCAAAAATATGGGGGTTTTAGCAAACCCCCAAAAGCTTTAAGAATTTTAAAAAGTCATTCGGGGAAACCTGTACCGTAAGAGGCCCAATGGAGGAGAAACCCATTGGTATCACACCCACCAACACAAAAAACCCCAAAAAACAACAACAAAAAACCCCAAAAAGGGTTTTGGTCAGGGAAGAGTGGACCCTTTAGGAATTTTAAAAAGGGCGGGGGGTTTTGAATTTAAACGATAAGAAAACAAAATTTTACCTGGGAATTGGAAAGGTGGGCCAAGACGTGTCAGAAAAAAGGAAATACAGGGAGGTTGGAACCCGAAAGGCCCCATTAAAATCAAGGGATGGTTAGAAGTAATTTTTTCAGACAGGTAGTGAAGGGGAAATTTTGAGCATGTAGTGAGGGGAATCCTCATACTTAAAAGGGGAACTTCTATGATAAAAAGGGGGTTAAACGCTCAGCAGAAGTCTGTAACGCTCAGGGACAGAAGGGGCGGGAGCTCGGAAATGACGGGAACCCCTTTCAGGTGAGGTAACCCCAACCATTAAAAAAATTTTTCCAAACAAAATACAACCCAACAAAATGATGGGGTCTTGATCTGCGAAGGGGGTGAACTTTTTATGATATTAAAAACGGTGCCCTATCTTAAATGGGTAACCCTTTCAAACAAAAAGGTGAGGTAACTTGTTCATTTGTGTGAGGGAATTTTGCTCGTTGTTCTCAAATTTTGTTCAGATTTAAGGATTTAATTTTTTGAATTGAAGTGGTTAACTTTTCATACTGAAAGATCTTGAACCTTTTGTCTCTGTCATTAAAGGGCTGGTGAATTGTTAAAAAATCAGAAAAGAGATGGTGAATCTTGTTCATGATTGAAAGAAAACTGGTGAATTTTTGTCTCATGATCATGTAAGATGACTGGTGAATCTTGTTCTTTCATGTAAGATGATGGTGAATCTTTCAGTCATGAAAGATGACTGGTAAAATCGTCTCATGATCATGTAAGATGCTGGTGTCTGCCTCAGAAATTAAGAAATTTGTAAAATTTTGTTCATGTCATTAGATGAGGGTGAATTTGTCTATGACCATGTAAGATAATGGTGAATCTTGTTCATGATCATGTAAAAAACTGGTGAATTTTTGTCTCATGATCTTTAAAGATAACGGGGTAAAATCTTGTCTATGATCATGAAGTAATGGGGAATCTTGTCTCATTAAAGTAAGATAATGGGAATTTGTCTATATCATGAAAGAGACTTTTGAATCGTCTCATATCATTAAGAGACTGGTGAATCTTGTTCATGATCATGAAAGATAAAATGGGAATCTTGTCTCTGTATGTAAGATGTGGGATTTTGTCTCATGATCATGTAAATTGATGGTAAATCTTTTCTCATGATCTGTAAGATGATTGTAATTTTTTGTTCATGATCGTAAAGACTGGTGAAATTTTGTCTCATGATCATGAAAGATGTGGTGAATTTGTTCATATTGTAAGTGATGGTGAATTGTCTCATTTTGTAAGAACTGGTGAATCGTCTCATGATCATGTAGAGACTGGGAATCTGTCTCATGACATGTAAGATACTGGTGATTTGTCTCATGTCATGTAAAAATGACTGGGAATCTGTCTCTGATCTTTAAAGTGACTGGTAAATCTGCTCATGACTTTAAAATACTGGTGAATCTGTTCATAAATCATGAAAGTTGGGGTTTAATCTGTCTCTGACATGTAAGTTACTGGGAATCTTTATGATCATTTTAAGATGACTGGTGAATCTGTCTATGATCATGAAGTAGGGTAAATTTTGTCTATGACATGTAAGTTAACGGGAATTTTTCATGATCTGTAAGAAAAAGGTAAATCTTGTCTCATGATCAGAAGATGATGTAAATTTTGTCTCATGATCATGTAGATGACGGGTGAACTTGTTCATGATCATGAAAGATAATGGGTCTTGTCTCATGAAATGTAAATGACGGGTAAATTTTTGTCTTGACTGAAGTGACGTAAATCTTTCTCATGATCATGTAAGTGATGGTGAATTTTGTCTCTGATATGTAAGATGACTGGGTCTTGTCTATGATCATGTAAGTTGGTTCTGCGAAATTTAATCGTCTCATATATGTAAGAAAACGGTGAACTTGTCTCATGTCAGTAAGATGATGGTGAATTTTGTTCTGTATTAAGATGAGGGTAAATCGTCCATGACCAGTAAGATGAGGGTGTTTGTCCATGATTTTAAAGATAAACGGGGAAAATTTTTTGTCTCATGATCATGTAAGAAAAATGGTGTTTTGCTCATGATCATGTAAGATGATGGTAAATCTTGTTCTGATCATGTAAGATGATGGTGAACTGTTAAATGATCTGTAAAGGAGGGAATCTTTTTTCCATAATAAGTAAGATGACTGGTGAATTTTTTCATGATAATGTAAAAAGGGAAATCTTTTCTCAACAGTAAGAGCTGGTGAATTTTGTCTCATGCCCCATTTAGATACGGGTAATCTTTCTCATGATCAGAAGAACGGTGATCTGTTCATGTCAGAAAGATGATGGTGAATCTGTTCATGAACAAAAATACTTTGAATCTTGTCTCATGACTGTAAGATACGGGTAAATCTTGTCTCATGACATGTAAGTATGGTGAATTTGTCTCATGTCAGAAAGATGACGGGTTAAATCTTGTCTCATGACATGAAAGATAACTGGTGAATCTTGTCTAAAGATATGTAGATAACTGGGAATCTTGTTCTGATATGTAAATAACGGGTTTAATCTTGTTCATTACATGTAAATGACTGGTAAAATCGTCTCATGATCTGAAAGATATGGTAAAACTTGTCTCATACTGTAAGATGACTGGGAATCTTGTCTCCATGGATTAAATAAAAGATACGGGTGAATCTTGTCTCAGATAGAAAGATGATTGGTAAATCTTGCTCTGATTTGTAAGTGAGGGGAAATTCTTGTCTCATGATCGAAAGATGACGGGTTGAATCTGTTCTATATGTAAGATGAGGGGAAATCTTGTCTCATGATATGAAAGGCTGGTAAAATCGTCTCATGTCATGAAAGATGTGGTGATTTTGTCTCATATAAGTAGATGATGGTGAATTTTGTTATGATCATGTAAGATATGGTAAATCTTGTCTCATGCATGTAAGATGATGGGGAAATTGTCTCAGACATGTAAGTGACTGGTGAATCTTGTCTTTTATGAAATAGGGGAAGATTTTGAAGGAGGGAATCTGTCTCATGATCATGTAAGATATGGTAAATCTGTCTCATGAAATTAAGATAACGGTGAATCTTCCATGATTGTAGAAAGGGGAATTTTTTGGAATTTGGGTTTTTTTCGAAGTAGAAAACGGGGAAATCTTTCCATGTCATTAAGATGCTGGTAAATTTGTTATGATCATGAAGATACTGGTGAATTTGCCCAATGTTATGTAAGAAAACTGGTGAATTTTGTTCTATCTGAAAAAGATAAAAGGGTAAATCTTGTTCATGATTGTAAGATGGGGTTTGAATTTTGTCTCATGTCTGAAAGATGATGGTGAATTGTCTCTGTCATGTAAGATGACGGGAAATTTTGTCTAGTCTGTAATGAGGGTGAATCTTGTTCATGATAGTAAGTGACGGGTAAATCTTTTATGATCTGTAAGTTTTGCGGTAAATTTTGTCTATGATATGTAAGTGGGGGTGAATTTTGGGTTTAAAAATTTAATTTGCGGGTGAATCTTTTTCCCATGATCAGTAAAAAAAAACTGGGTTTTGTCTCATGAAATGTAAGGGGACTGGGGAATTTTGTCTTGCATTGAAGTGTGGTGAATCTTTTAGATCATGAAAGATGAGGGTGAATCTTGTTCATGATCATGTAAGTGACTGGTAAAATTTGTTCATGTCATGTAAGATGCTGGTGAATCTTGTTCATATCAGAAAGATGACGGGTAATCTTGTCCTTTTTTGAAAGATAACTGTGAATTTTGTTCACATGTAAGAGACGGGTGAATCTTTTCATGACCATGTAAATGATGGTAAATTTGTCTCATGACATGTAAGAAAAATGGTAATTTTGTTATTTTAAGTATTAATTTTAGAATAAAAAAAGGTGAATTTGTCTCATATCATGTAAGATAACGGGTGAATTTGTCTATATATTGTAAGATAAGGGTAAATCTTGTCTCTGTCATGAAAGATGCTGGGGAATTGTTAAAGACATGAAGATGACGGTGAATCTTGTCTCATGTCAGAAAGAAATGGTAAAATTTTTGTCTCATGATCAGTAATACGGTGAATCTTGTCTCATGATATGAAATGACGGGTGAATCTTGTTATGATCATGAAGTGCTTTTTATTTTGTCTCATGATCTGTAAAAGATGGGGAATTTGTCTCATGATAGTAAGATGATGGTGAATCTGTCTAGATCATGTAAAGGGGGCGGGTGAATCTTTTTCTCATGATATGTAAGTTTGGGGTAAATTTTTGGGTTTGATCATGTAAAAAAATGGGGCTTTTTTGCAAATTGGTGATCTTGTCTATGGTAAGAGATGGTGAATCTTTTTTGTCGGGCGGTAAATCTTTAATGATTGAAAAGTGGGGTGAATCTTGTCTAGATCATGTAAGAAAAACTGGTGAATTTGTCCATGACCATGTAAGATAAGGTGAATTTTTCTGTTGTAAATGAGGGGGTTTTTGTTGAAGTAGAGGGCGGGTAAAAGAAATCTGGTATGGTGAATTTTCTCTATATGTAAAAAGGGTTGAATTTGTTTGCTGTGTGGGTGAATCTTTTTCTCATGCATGTAAGTAGGGTGCTTGTTTGAATTTGATGGTTCTTGTTCATGATTGTAAGAGACGGGTGAATCTTGCTCATGATATGAAAGATTGGTGAATTTTTTTTATGATCTGTAAGATGCTGGTGAATCTTGTTCCATGTCATGAAAGATAACTGGTGAATTTGTCTCAGACATTAAGATAATGTGAATCTTGTCTATGTCATGTAAGATAATGGGAATTTTGTTCTGTAATTAAGAGGGGTGGTTTCTTGTCTCATATCAGAAAGAAGGGAATGTTATACTTAATGCTGGTAATCGGTTCAGTGTAAGATAACTGGGCTTTTTTGTGAAATGGGGGATCTTGATCATGATAGTAAGACTGGTGAATTTTGTCTAGATCATGTAAGTGATGGGAATCTTGCTCAATCATTTAAGATAACTGGTGAATTTGTCTAAACTTAAGGGGTTGAATTTTGTTTAATTTTAAAAATGACTGGTAAAAATCTGTCTCATGATCAGAAGAGGGGAGGGGAATCTTGTCGATATGAAAGATGACTGGTAAATTTGTCCAGATTTTAAAAGATGACTGGTGAATCTTTTTTTGTATGAAGAAAAACTGGTGTCTGTCCATGATCATGTAAAAATGACGGGGAATCTTGTCCATGTTGTAAGATATGGTTTGTTTATGACATGTAGAAAAACTGGTGAAATCTTGTTCTGTCATGAAAGATACTGGTAAATTTTTTCTCATGATCATGTGTGATGGTGAATCTTTTTCCTTATCATTAGTACTTAACCTCATATCATGTAAAATGACTGGTAAATCTGTTCATGATATGTAGATGATGGTAAATTTGTTATGTCATGAAAGTAATGGTAAATCTTGTTCATGATCATGTAAGATACTGGGAATTTTGTCTCTGATCATGAAAGAGAGGGTGAATTTGTTCTGTCAGTAAGATGCTGGTGAACTTGTCTATATCTGTAAGATGTGGTGAAATTTTGTCTTGACTGTAAGAGACTGGGGGAATCTTGCTCATGATCATTAAGATGATGGTGAACTTGTCTCATGGGATCAGTAAGATGATGGTGAATCGCCCTCATGATCATGAAGATGAGGGAATCTTGTCTATGCTGAAAGATGATGGGGAATTTTCTATGATCTTAAAGTGACTGGGGGGAATTGTCTCAAAATCATGTAAGAGACGGGAATCTTGTTCATATCATGTAAGAACTGGGAATCTTGTCTCATGACATGTAAGTACGGTGAATTTTGTCTCATGTCTGTAAGTAATGGTGAATCTTGTCTCATGATCATGTAAATGAGGGTGAATCTTGTTCATGATCATGTAAGATGATGGTAAATCTGTCTCATGATCAGAGTGAATGGTGAATCTTGTCTCGGATCATGTAAAGTTTTAACTGGTAAATCTTGTCTCATGATATTAAGAAAACGGTAAAATTTGTCTCATGATCATTTTGATACTGGTAAATTTTGTCTCATGATAGAAAGATGCGGGTGAATTTGTCTCATGATATGTAAGATGATGGTGAATTTGTCTCATGATCATGTAAGAGACTGGTGAATTTGTCTATAATATGTAAATGATGGTGAATCTGTCTCATGATCTTTAAAGAGACTGGCGAATCTTGCCTCTGATTGAAAGGAAACGGGTAAATTTTGCTCATGTCATGAAAGTGATGGTGAATCTTGTCTCAGATATGTAGAAACGGGTGAATTTGTCTCATAATGAAGAGGACGGGCGAATCTTGTCTCAGTAGTAAGTGATGGTTATGTCCCTGTCATGTAAGATAACTGGTAAAATCTGTCTCATGATAATTAAGTGACGGGTGATCTTGTCTCATGATCATGTAAGATGACTGGTGAATTTTGTTCATGATATGTAAGATGACTGGTGAATCTTGTTATGTATGTAAGATGCGGGTGAATCTGTTCATGATCATGAAAGATTGGTGAATCTTGTCTCATGTCTTTAAGATAATGGTGAATTTGTCTCATGTCATTAAGTAAATGGCAAAATCTTTCTCATATCAGAAGATGACGGGTTAATTTTTGTCTCATGTCAGAAAGATGACTGGTGAATCTTTTCATGATCATGTAAGATGACTGGGAATCTTGTTCTATCTGTAAGTGAGGGAATCTTGTCTCATGATCGTAAGTGAGGTGAATTTTGTCTCATATCATGAAAGTGACTGGTGAATCTGTTCATGTCATGAAAGATGACGGGTGAATTTGTCTCGATCATGTAAATGAGGGGGAATTTGTCTCTGATCATGTAAGATGACGGTGAATCTTGTTCATATCATGTAAGATGACTGGAGAATTTGTCTCTTGTCATGTAAATGATGGTGAATCTTGTCTCATGCATGAAAAGTGACGGGCGAATCTTGTTCATGATCTGTAAGATGATGGTGAATCTTGTTCTGATCTGTAAGTGACTGGCGAATCTTTCTATGATAGAAGATGACGGGTAAATCTTGCTCATGATCTGTAAGATGATGGTGAATTTTGTCTCATATCATGTAAGTGACGGGCGAATCTTTTCAGATCATGAAAGAGATGGTGAATCTTGTTCATGTCATGTAAGTATGGCAATCTTTCTCATGACATGAAGATGAGGTGAATTTGTCTCAGTCATGTAAGATGACTGGTGAATCTTGTTCATGATCATGTAAATAACTGGTAAATTTTGTTCATGATATGAAAAGTGACTGGTGAATCTTGTTCATGATCATTAAGATGATGGTGAATTTTGTCTCATGTCATGTAAATGTGGGAATTTTTCTCATGATCATGTAAGATGACTGGTGAATCGCTCAGATATGTAAGATAACTGGTGAATCTTGTTCATGATCAGTAAGATGACGGGGCGAATCTTGTTATGATCATGTAATGACTGGTGAATTTGTCTCTGATCATATAAGATAACTGGCGATCTTGTTCTGATCATGTAAGATGATGGTGAATCTGTCTCAGTCATGAAAGTGACGGGTAATCTTCTCATATCATGAAAGTGACGGTGAATCTGTTCATGATATGTAAATGACTGGTGAATCTGCCCATGATAGTAAGATGATGGTGAACTGTTTCTGTCAGAGATACGGTGAATCTGTTCTGATCTGTAAGAGACTGGTGATCTTGTTCATGATCTGTAAGATGATGGTAATCTTGTCTCTGACATGAAGATGGCTGTGAATCTGTCTCATGATCTGAAGATGCTGGTGAATCTTGCTGTGATATGAAGATGATGGTAAAATCTTGTCTCTTGTCAGTAAGATATGGTAAATTTTGTCTCATGATATGTAAGGGGGACGGGTGAATTTTTGTCTCAGATATGAAAAGAGCTGGTGAATCTGTCTCATGATCATTAAGATAATGGTGAATCTTGTCCATGATCATGTAAATGACTGGTAAAATCTGTCCATGATATGAAAGATGACTGGTGAATCTGTTCGTAAAGAAAGATAACTGGTAAATCTTGTTCATGAATTAAGATGATGGTAAATCTTTTCCATGACATGTAAGATGACTGGG